>OU342736.1:23382510-23761152 GCA_910589765.1 Avena atlantica
CTTATGTAAAATTATGATTTTGTGCAGTAACATTTGTAGGCTTATTTTTGCTATATAAAATGTTTAAAAAATTGTTTTAGAGAAAATTTTGATGTTTTTGGACTTTAGAAAGTTTACTTTGTGTTCAGTAATGTTTAGTTTTACTTGTTTAGTGTATAAAATCATTCCATTGCATTTGCATGCATTCATATATATATATTTGTTTGTATATTGAATATGAATTTGGTGTTATGATATTATGTGTAGATTTTGGTGATTGTGGTGATTGTGATTGTGAGGATTGTTCCTATTCCCCCAACTACCAAGGCAAGTGATGCTTCATATCTTTGTCCTACTATTTTATCTATGCATTGAGTAAGATTTCATGGTTAAATTTTCTAAGTATATGCTATGCTTGGTAAATCCTATAGAAATTGTCTTAGTAGTTTCCCTAAGATAAGAAACTTGCTATTATGCTTAGCCTAGCTAGTAGAAAACAAGGCTGGAATATTCATACTATGTTGTTATACAAAATCTATGACTATGTTTTTGATTAATAAAACAACATGTGAATGAATCACCTGGGTGGAATGGAAAGATTGGTTTGTGTTGAGTGGTTACACAAGGCCCATGTCTATAGTTTACCTTGTGTATCACACTTGTGGATGGCCACCCAGGAACAAAGGGATTTTAGATATTTATTGTTGAGAAGCTTCTAGTGCAACCACATGGCATATGGGATCTTCCTTGACCAACTAGATTGCAAGAACTTAGCCAGATTGACAGTTGGTGGTAGGGTTGATAGGATGGAACGCGTCCATGGTGGTCTAAGGGAATGCTTCTAAAAAGTATCGTCTCGATGCATGTCGAGTCTTGTGGGGAAAGTGCACCACCTCTCGAGAGGGTAAAACCTAAGTACTTAGCCGTGTCACCGGCAACGGACAATTTGAGCATCAAAGACATTAAAGTGATCAAGAATCTCCTCATCCCAATTTCTCTAAGTTAAAACTTGTGGTTGAACAAGGGTAAGGTTCACCAATGTCTATTGGTGTTTCCTTGGGTCTTTTTGTCAAACAAAAACTTAGTGTTTTCAACTAATAAGAAAAACCCTACTTTGAGGAAAGCTAGCCTGAACTACACTTAGCCAAATTCATATAGATGTTAGATGCTACTATTCTACTATGGTATGACTTGCCAATACCATTCCAAATGTATCGACCCTCTATGGCTGTAACTTATGATGTTGCGGGTTACTTTGATGGAAACTAGGTTTATGAGTCTACAATCAACAAGTTTGCATGTGGCACATGAAGATGAAGGCTTCTATTTATTTACTTAATCTTATGAACTCTTTGTATTAGCCTTGGGCTAATGAGTTGTAAAGACTATGTTATCTCTGGAATGATGATGTAATAATGACCTTTGTATCTGTGTACTTCATCTTAAACTGTGGATGCTAGCATTTCGATCCAGGGACTAGCATTGCAGTCACAGGGGCCTTTACCTTAAATGGTGGGGTCTTACAGTTTCAAAGAAGCTTGGTCTAGAATCTCTTATTTACAAAGGAAAACTGAGCCTAAGACGTGTCTTAGCTTAGTTATTAATAGTTTCTACCATGGTATTTCTCTTGGTTATAGATATGCTTTGGATGCTGTAGCTGGGAAAGATATTTTCCGATGTACTGAGAATGAAGCTTTGGATGCTATAAAGAAGTTGATTATAATTTATAATACGCCAAGCAAGTCTGATTCTTCTTTTATAAACATCTATGCTAGGTTGAACACTCTTGAGACCAGTACAGTTGCTTTGAAAGATTGCTATAACATGCTTTGAGAGCATCATGATTATGTTCCAATAAATTATGAGCCTTCAATATGCTTTCCTACAAAAAAAGTTTCTATAAATAGTGAAACTTTTGATGCTTGTTGTGATATCATGTCTGAATTTTACCTTATGCCTAAAGATATCTATAAGTCATTGAATCTTTGGGGACTTTTTGAAGGAGGAGAATAAATATCTGTTACCAATAATGCAACTTTATTACCCATTGGAATAGTTGAAGGTGTGTTTACAAAAATCTCAGGAAAGTGGTGTCTACTGATTATCTGTTATTAAATGTGAAGGAAAACGACAAATTACACTTGGAAGATCCCTGCTGAAAAACCTTGGAGCAATAATAGATGTGGAAAAAGGCATTATGCATTTTGCTTCTCCAAAAAGCAATCATATATTCCCTAAAGAGAAGAAGAGAGGTAAGAAAGGTAGGAGCAAGAAAGTTGGTATTAATACTTCTTCATTTGAAAATACTTGATTCTTGCTTCTTGTGCCTAACTAAAAGGCGTTAAAGAAAAGTACTTCTTTTGAGATAACCCAATAGTTTTCTTGAGTCTTGGAAGTTATTACTTCTATAATGACCTCTCCTTATCCTTTTATTTGATTTTTGTGCCAAGAATAACCTCTAACGAGAGGTAAGTAAGGTTTGGGGAGTTGCTGTCCCGAAACAGATTTTTGTGCTCCACTGTAAAAAATTCGTGTAGAATATCTGTAAGTCGGATTCAGCTGTAATTTCTGAATAAATCCCCCAGGTTGTTAGCTAACGTTTATTAATTCAACACTTTCTGAGTTGAGCAACAGAAGGTCTTCGAACAAATCGGTTTCTACCTGCTGGTGTGTTTTGACAGATTTCTGCCATTATTTGCATTTGCTTCTTATTGATTCATTTTTGGGTTATTTTTGGGAAATTGAGACTTTTGAGTGAATTTCTACAGTAGATTGTGTTTTTAGTGAAAGTATTGCTGTTTTAAAACTAAAAACCAATGTCTATTATCTTTTGAATACACTAATGTTGCTAATGAAGATTGTGTGAAGTTTTGTATGAAGAAAAAATTTCAGGTGTAGAGGAAGAATGATGTAATGAGATGAAGAATGGACAAAAGCTCAAGCTTGTGGATCCCACCCCGTGTCACTCCAAGAAATATTCAAGTGATACAAGCGTCAAAGCTTGGGGATGCCCAAGGCATCCCCTTCTTCATCAATAAAAATCTCAGGTCTTTCTAGACACTTCGTTTTTATTGTTTCATGCACAGTTGTGTTGTTCTTGGAGCGTCTTAGATTTCATTTTTGTTTGCTTAGTTTGATTGAATAAAGTAGTTTGGACCCCTATTCTCGCTGTGTTGTTTCAAATAAGTTGATTGATGTTGGAGAGGAGTAGAAAGTTCTTGCTTGAATATTACAAGAGGAGGTTGCTTTGACTGTGACTTAGACTTTATCATGTTGTTTGACCTTATGCTTAGTGATTATTGCTATATCATGACTTGTTCCAAACAATTAGGATTTCTTAATGTGCGTTGAAGGAATCATGCGTTGTTTGGGTTGACTTGGCACATGCTCACACCAAGTTATGACTATGAACTAGTCACCATAGCCTCTATGGTCATTTAGTTTTTGACTTGTGGTACCACTATATGCTTTGATTAATAATGTTTTTTCACTCTGTATGATTATGGCCATTATTGCTCTCTTAGTTGGTCGCTCCCAGTCTTTTGCTAGCATCCACTTGTATTGAGTAAGCTCTACTCATGCATCAAAACTCCCAAGAAACCAAGTTATTCCAAAGTGTCCACTATAAATTCCTATGCATGGTGTGTTACACCATTCCAAGTATATTCTTGTTTTATCTATCTTCCAATTAAAAAGTTATTTTGTTATGTCAAACTTAATGATTAAAGCTCACACCAACTTGATGGCACTTATAGGTTGGAATTCGCAGAACCGTGCAGTCACTAGGGAAAGCTTTCAATATTTCCCTTGTACTTTGTACACATTTCATATCATGCTCTTTTGTCTATGGATGTTGTCGGTGTGAAATAAAAGGGGAGCTTGTAACTGCATGGAGTTATGTATGTGTGTTAGAGAAACGCCTGGGCCGCTAGCCTAAGCCATGCCTAATCATGGTGGAAACTTGCAGCATCACCATAGTGAGCAATCTTTGAAGCTTTCTTCTTATAAAAAAGAGACTTATTGAAAAGAGGAAAGAGAGAAAAAAGCACCATTTTCCCATGGTAAATATCAAGATTGCTGATATTCTCATTGTCTATTTGCCTTTTCATTTTGATTATGGGATAGCTCATGTATCATGTGCAAGGGGTACTCCGTTGGCGGTTCTCAATGATACACATGTACTTACTATGACAAGAACTTACAGGTGACTAAAGTTGAGTAGCATGAGGAGCGGCCCTCGTATTCAAGGGACATGAGATTTCCAACTTATACTTTGTCAAGCATATACTCCATAATTTGTTCACTTTAACCTTAATCACTTCAAGATGCTTTTGATAGAGGCAATAAGAGCTGAAAGCTAACAAGTACAATAATTTTTGGAAGATCTTTATGAGACTTGAAATCCCTGCTTCCCTTTTTATTGAAGAGCCTTTCTTCCACCATTATATTGAGTCTCCACCTTCTATCCTTATGCACCAATTAAAATAGCATAGTTGCCATTCTTAGTTCTATGTGCATTGTCCCAAAACTTATTGATTGATGCATATTGTTGATATTGCTTTCTCATGAACTATTTGTATCTGGTCACTCTTATGAACTTTGAAGGTGTCCTATGAATTTATTTGCTACTCCATGAGGGACAAGATAAATGCCACCATGCTATGTTTTCTGTACGTGAAACAAACAAACGTCTTTCAATGCATTGTTATTCATGATATTTGTTTGTAACCTTTCATGTTGCATGCATAGTTACTTTGTCTTATTGTTAGAACTCCATCTTTCATTATCATGTTTAGAGTTCTTTGATCCCAGCTTTCAATGCTTGCAAATGGTTTGATCTTGATTTTAATGGTGCATGTCACCTCAAAAATTATTCTTTTTATCACTTACCTACTCATGGACGAGCAGGAGTTAAGCTTGGGGATGCTTGATACGTCGAAAACGTATCTATAATTTTCGATGTTCCATGCTTGTTTAGTATCTAATTTGCTTTCTTTGCCTACAATTTGAGGTGTTTTTATATGTTATCTGGACTAACCTATTAACAAGATGCCACAGTGCCAGTGCCAGAAAAGGCAGAAAATCAATATTCTTGGAGTTGGACGGGACAAAATCCAAAGTCAATATTTTACCGTGGGGAACACGGAGCCAGAGTACGATACGGAGAAGAGCCACCATGGGGCCACACCCCTGGCCGCGCGGCCTGGCCTGGCCCACGCCTGGGGGGTGCGGCCACCCTGGGTGCCCCCTGCCTCGCCTCTTCGCCTATAAGAAGCCCCCGATACCAAAACCCTAAGGACGCGATCAATCTTCCATGAAACAGTCTGTATAATCTTCGATGAAACTGTTCGTATCCGCCACCACTGTTGTCCCTAGATCGGGGGGATCTGAAGTTCTTCCCAGCAACCTGCTGGAGGGGAGATCATCCTGGAGGCCTTCTTCATCATCATGCCAGCCTCCGGTATGAAACATGAGTAGTTCCACCATGGACTACGGGTCCATGTAGTAGCTAGAGGTTGTCTCTCCTTCTTTGTTCTACCATGTTTAGATCTTGTGCGATCCGTTCATGATCAAGATCATCTATTTGTAACCATGCATGTTGTGTTTTCGGGGATCCGATGGATATTGAGATTACTATGTCAGATTGATTAATGGCTATATCTTATTGATTCTATCATGTCTGTGTTGTTTGTGATCTTGCATGCTCTCCGTTTCTAGTAGCTACCTTGGCCAAGTAGAAGCTAGTGACTCCAAGAGGGAGTATTTATGCTCGATAGTGGGTTCATGCCTCTATTTAATCTGGGAAGTGACAGAAATCTCTAAGCAGTTATTCGATGCTTGCAACTTAATACTAGAGGGGGTTCGGATGATAACCTGAAGGTGGATTATTACTCATAGGTGCAGTTGGATGGAGGTCTATGTATCTTGTTGTATTGCCCAATCAAATCTCGTAGGATCATGAATGTCTAGTATTGCATTGTTATGCCTTGCTCTGCCCTATCAATTGCCCTGCTGTAATTTGTTTACCCAGCATGCCATGTTTGTTTATCTTAAGGAGAGAACCTCTAGTGAACTATGGACCCCGGTCCAATCTTTACCATTGATACATCTTCCACTATTACTGTTTACTTTCTGCAAACCACCATTACCTTCCACACCAAACAGTTAATCCTTTGTTTTTAGCAAACCGGTGAGATTGACAACCTCACTGTTCGTTGGGGCAAAGTCTTGAGTTTGTGTTGTGCAGGTTTCCAAGTTGTTAACAACAGCTTTGGGTCGTTTCCTTCCTCCTACTGGTTCGATAACCTTGGTTTCTTTTTGAGGGAATACTTGCTGTTGTGCTCATTTAACATCCCAAAAACCATGATTTCAAAGTTTGCATATCATCCATGCATTCATAATCATTTTTAGGATCATTTTCAAAGTCATTTAAAAAACAGAAGCATTTGATTGACTTATATTTTATGTAAGCAAGGCATTGGCCCAATGCTACTCTCTAATATGAGATTATTTGTTTTAAACCAAAGATATTTGATCCTATGGTTGATTGATGTTTTCCAAAGCTTGGACAAAGATTTCAAAACAAAGAACAAATTTAAAACCATTTTTATGTCTCTACTAAGCAATTGATAAAGACATTGTTTATTTTAAAAATTCCAATGTGCCAAATTATTTTCAAGTGTACATAATTGTTCTGCGGCCAATTGAGAACTAGATTCACTTTACAAAAATCCAGAAGTGGTTTGATTTCAAACTCATTTGAAACTCATTTGAATTTGATTCCAGAAAATCAAATCAGTAAAAGAAAAAGATAAAAGAAAGTGGAAAAGGCCAGCGCTGCCATTTTGGCCCAGTACAGGAACCAGCCCACTAAGCCACCCGGGCCATTCCCCCTCTTCCCCTTCTCTCATCCGTGACGAACCAACCCCACAGTCGCTGACCAGTGGCCCCTCTCCATGTCAGCATCGTCTTCCCCGAAATCTTCGCGCGCAGTCACCACTCCGCCGTTACCACCGCGCAGTGACGCCGCGTTAAAACCTCGCTTAAATCCCATTGATTCAGCGCATGATTCTCGCCCCGCTCCTGGCTACTTAAACCCCTCTCCGCCGCGGTCATTTCCCCCCACACAGCACCCTCACCTCGACACCAGGCTGCCAGTATTTTGAGTCGCACCGCCGCTGCCCGATGAACTCCGGCGTGCGATTACGGTGAGATCTGACCGCCCCTCTACCTCTGGTTCAAACGGTTGAGACCCTCGTGTCCACGCACACCTTTTGATGCCATTTGTTTGTCTTCTGGTGATCCAGGTCGTCGTCCCCGTTCGTGCCCGCAAGCGACAGAACCACCGCTCGACTCCGACGAGCAATCTAGGTAAAGCCCGACCACTCCTTGCCTTCTCCTCGATGCTATCGTGTTCGCCATGACCTTGCGCACCTCCTGACTCATCTGATTCATGCTAGGGTGATCCAGAGCCTCGGCAACTAACTCGTTTGTAAGCACCCGACGCCGCCAGCAACTCCGACGAGGTCCTGCTGCTGTGTCCGTGCGCCCCGACCCTGCCCGTCCACACGTTGAGCATCCCCACGTTCCCGCGGTCTCGGTAAGCACACGCCCGACCCCCCTGCCCCTCTGGTCTCGCCGGAACGTCGCCGACAGACGCGCAGCCGCCGCAGTAGCCATTTGTACTGCCAGTTCTTGGTCAGATGGATCTGATCCATTGGATCTAAATCCTAAGGCCGCGATTAGATCTGTAGCGAAGCGTTATGGTTTGATCTGAGCCGTTCTTAGTTAGTTAGATCCAACGGCCGCGAGCGTGATCCAGCGTGAACCGGTACCGTCCGATCAGACGTTGTTGCGTGGCCTGTTATTTGTTTTAAAAATCTGAATTAGATCTATTAGTGATTCAAACTTGCAAAATTCATAACTTTTGATCCACACGTTCAAATTTTGTAAATTTTATATCATTGGAATCAGGAGAAACAATTCTATCCATTTATGTAATTCGTTTAATGTTTTGTTTCTGTAAAATTGGTTATTTTTGTAGAGACATTTATAGACTTAATTTGAGTATAGAAATTATTGAAAAATGATTTAAAGACTAAGTAAAGTTTATTTAGTGTATAAATGTTTTTTTATGATTCAGTAATGTTTCACTTGTCTTGTTTGATTTAGAAAAATCATCACATGGCATTTGCATGCATTCGTATATTTTTTCTTGTATATTTTGATATGTGAATTTGGTGCTATTATTTTATGTGTAGATTTTGGTGCTAATAGTGATTGTGGTTGTGAAGATTGTTGCTACTCCCCCAACTACCAAGGCAAGTGGTGATTCATATTTTTTCCCAATATTTTGCCTATGAATTAGAAATATTTTGTATAGGGCTTGCATGAATATTTTGTTAAGTATCTATATGCTATTCTTGGGAAATCCTAGTAGTTGTAGAAATGTTAGAATTTCCTCTAAGTTAAGATACTTGTTATTGCCATGCTTAGCCTAGCTAATAGCATCCAAGGGTGGAATATATTCATGCTATGTAAAAAAAAATGTTGCTAAGCCTTTGGCTTGTGGTTTTGCTTAATAAAACAACTAAGTGAATGAAACACCTGGGTGGAATGGTAATTGCTTGGTGGTTTTGGTTGAGTGGTTACACAAGGCCCATTTCTATGGTTTACCTTGTGTATCTCACTTGTGGATTGCCACCTAGGAACAAAGGTATTTGAGATGCCAAATGTTAAGAAACTTCTAGTGTAGCCACATGGCATTATGGGCTCTGCCTGGATCATATAGGTTGCAATAACTTAGCCAAATGGACAGTTGGTGGTAGGGGATTCATAGGTTTGGAGCGCGTCCATTTTGGTCTAAAGGAAGTCTTCTGAAAGGTCCTTTCTTGGTGAAAATCAAGTCTTGTGGGGAAAGTGCACAACCTCTGCAGATGGAATAAACTAATTACTTAGCCGTTTCCCCGGTAATGGACAACTTGAGTATCAAGACATGGAAACTATCAAGAATCTCCTCATCCCAATTTACTAAGTTAAAACTTGTGGTTGAACAAGGGTGAACGTTCAACAATTTCTATTGGTGGTTACTTAGGAAAGTTTTTGCCAAACAAAACTTAGTGTTTTCAACTGATAGGTAAAACCTATTTTGAGCAAAGCAAGCCTAAGCTACACTTAGCCAAATTCATGTAGTAACTAGATGTTAATATTCTACTAAGGTATCACTTGCCAATACTATTCCAATGCATTGACCCACTGTGGCTGTAACTTGTGATGTTGCAGGTTACTCTGATGATGATTAGGGGTTATGAGTCTACACTCAACATGCTTGCCTGTGGCACATGAAGATGAAGACTTCTATTTTATATTGTTAAGTTAAACTCTTGTACTAGCCTATGGCTAAGGAGTTGTAAAAGACTATATTATCTCTGGAATGACGATGTAATAATGACCTTTGTTTCTATGTACTTCATCTTAAACTATGGATGCTAGCATTGATCCAGGGACTAGCATTGCAATCACAGGGATCCTTACCTTTATAGTGGTGGGATCTTAAAGCTCATCATACCTTCCTCTATGGGTCTCCCAACGAAGATCTACATTGATCTGAGCGCATCAACACCCTTAAGGGATATCGACACCATTTGGAGGAAATGAGTTGCTAGAAAAAGAATATCAATGCGTAGGAATTATTTCACTAGACAATGGAATTGTTTTGGGTGAAATTGCTGAAATTGGTTCTGCATGTGAAATCGAATTGTGGCAATGTGTTTTATGTGAATGTTTGTTAATTCATGTAATTGAAAAAATTCTGACTAAATAAATAAAAGGAGTTTTATTTAAAGAGATTACATTAAATTTGGTGGAAATTTAATGGAATTTGAGTGGGATTTTGAGTGGAGGAAATGGAGAGCCAATTTGTGAGTGGTAGCTCCACTCACATGAATGGAGGAAGGGGTGGGGGCAACCACCATGGCCGCCGTCCATGCCCATTGGGGTGCACCCTCCTCCTATAAAAAGGACCCTCTCCCTCCCTCTCACTCACACCTCCTAGTGAAGGATCTCTCTTCCCCTATAGTACTATTTGATGGGCACATATCACTGTAGAGCCACGTTGGGAAACCCCAAGAGAAAGGTGTGATGAACACAACAGCAAGTTTTCCCTCATTTATGAAACCAAGGTTATCGAACCAGTAGGAGCAAGGAAACAACTTCAAGGTGTTTCTAACAACTTGTACTTCTGCACAACACAAACTCAAGACTTTGCCCCAACTTATATTGATGTTGTCAATCTCACTGGTTTGCTGAAAACAAAGGATTACATGTACAGTGTGGAAGGTAATAGTTGCTTATAGAAAGTAAACAGTAGAATTGGATGATGTATCAATGGTAAAGATTGGACCGGGGTCCACATTTCACTAGAGATGTTCTCCTTAAGATAAATAACATGCTGGGAGAACAAATTACAGCAGGGCAATTGACAGGTTGAGCAAGCATAACAATGCATATACTATTCATCAAGACTCCTATGTGATTTGATTGGGCATTACAACAATATACATAGACTGTCATCCAACTGCATCTATGACTAATAATCCACCTTCAGGTTATCATCCGAACCCCTTCTAGTATTAAGTTGCAAGCAAGGGATAATTGCATTAAGCAATGTGTGTAAATTAAACAATACAATTGTTCCATGAAGAAAAGATTGTTGTTTTCTCCCTAGTAGCAACAGCACATCTACGATCTTAGAGATTCCTGTCACTTCCCCAGATTACTAGAGGTATGAACCCACTATCGAGCATCAATACTCCCTCTTGGAGTCACAAGCATCTACTCGGCCAAGATAGCTACAAGCAACTGAGAGCATGCAAGATCACAAATAACACAGACATTATAGAATAAATAATCAATCTGACATGATAGAATCAATAATCAATCTGACATAGTATCTCAATATCCAACTAATCCCCTCGAACACAACATGTAAGATTACAAATAGATGATCTTGATCATGAACGGATCTCACAAGATCTAAATATGATAGCACAAAGGACGAGAAACAACCATCTAGCTACTGTATGGACCCATAGTCCTAGGTTGAACTACTCACGCATCATAAGGCTAGCATGATGGCTAGCATGGTGATGATGGTGGCGGCTATGGACTGTTTCGTGGAGATTTTATCAGGTGCTTAGGGTTTCTGCATCGGGGTGACTTTATAGGTGAAGGGGCGAGGCAGGAGGCCGGCCAGGGGGCCCACACTAGGTGGCAGCATGCCCCCCTGGGCCACGCGGCCCTAGGGTGTGGCCACCCTATGGCTGCCCTTCGGTCTCTGTGTTTTCTCCGGTAAAAAAATGAATTTGGCTTTTGTCCCGTCCAATTCCGAGAATATTTCCTTACTAGATTTTCTAAAACCAAAAACAGCAGAAGACAGACAACTGGCACTGCGACATCTTGTTAATAGGTTAGTCGGAGAAAATGTATAAAAATACCTCCAAGTGTAGACAAAGCATAGAAAAGTTGATACGAAACAAGCATGGAACATAAAAAATTATAGATACATTTACGACGTATCAAGCATCCCCAAGCTTAGCTCCTGCTTGTCCTCGAGTAGGTAAGTGATAAAAAGAATAATTTTTTAGGTGACATGCACCCTCACAATCTTGATCAAACCATTTGCAAAGCATTGAAAGCTAGGATCAAAGTACTCTAAACATGAGCATGAAAGATGTAGTTCTAACAATAAGACATAGTAACTATGTTGCAACATGAAAAAGGTACGAACAAAAGATCATGAATAACAATGCATTGAAAGACGTTTGTTTGTTTCACATATAGAAAACATAACATAGTGGTATTCATCTTGTCCCTCATGGAGTAGCTAAACATAAATGCATAGGACACCTTCAAAGTTCATAAGGGTGACTAGATACAAATAGTTCAAGAAGAAGCAATATCAACATCATGAATCAATCAATAAGTTTTGGGATAATGCACATAGAACTAAGAATGCTCTCTTAATTGGTGCATAAAGAAAGAAGGTGGAGACTCAATCATAAAAGTAGGAAGAAAGGCCCTTCACAGGGAAGGAGGGATTTCAAGTTTCATAAAGAGCTTCCAAAAATTATGGTACTTGTTAGCTTGCAGGTCTCATTGCCCCTATCATAAGCATATTAAAGTTTTTCAGGTTAAAGTGAAACAAATATGGAGTATATGCTTAACAAATCATAATTTGGCAACCTCATGTCCCTTGAGTACGAGGGCCGTTCCACATGCTACTCAACTTTAGTCACCGGTAAGTTCTTCTCATTGTAAGTATATGTGTATCATAGAGAACCGCCAGCGGGGTATCCCTTGCCTCAGGATACAGGAGCTATCCCATATCAAAATGACAAAGCAACAGACAAAGAGCATCTCAGCGATCTTTTTATTTGCTATTTGCATAGGTTTTTATTAAGGATGCTTCACAGATGTAAGGTTCCCAACCTTTAATAAGGTAGAGATCCCTGTTTTTACAATGCTAGTCCCTGGATCAATAGCTAGCATCCACAATTAAGATGTAATATCAAGAAACAAAGGTCATAATACAACTTTATAACCAGGAATAACATAATTTATTACATCTTACATAGCTGTAACACCCTCAGAATCGACCCTATGCAAGTTTTAGCGAAATCCGCCAAACCCGCATAGAAACGATTCAAAGGTGCCCACCAGGCACTTTCGTGCGGGTGGAAAACGAAGTAATAACATTACACAATAGTCCCCGATGGGACCCACAGAACAGATATATATAACAGCGACTCCAAGAGTCAAGAATACAAATACAATATACAAAGATCCAAATCACCTTGAAAATGATAGAGCGTCCGACTACGGACAAGATGCAAATGGGGCTAAGAGCCCTGAAGAATAACCAATGGCGTCCATAACCCTGCCCAGGCCAAGCCGGAAGGGTAACCCTGCTAACGACGTCGATCTCAAACCTGCTTAACAAAAAGGGGTGCCGACAAAGGGCAAAGGAAAAAGAGGAGCGTCAGTACTGAGGCCAGTACACGGCGAGACTAGAATTCGGCGGTCCTCGCCTACAAAGGTATGGTGGACTGAAGCGGCAGCGGCAGCATGCACTAAACGACCTATAGAGACTCGATACAACTGGCGACTATCAGAGAGGGGTGAGAAAGACCTATTCGGATCCAACCTGAATACAACACCAAACAAACCCATCCTGGTATTCCCCCTCGAAACCAAACGAGGAAGTCAACTGAGGAACTCACACAGTTGGCAGTTTTATTTATTCAGTTATCGTTGCAGCAATTACTAGTCAGGTATAGATAATCGTCCTGATAAAATAAGCAGTGGCCGTTTTAGTTAACCATTCCGTTGTAGTTGCAACAATTACTAATCAGATACAGATAACATGAGTTAAACCCCAAAAACCCAGCAGTGTTGGTACTTTTATTCAGCCATTCCGTTGTAGTTGCAATACTTACTAGTCAGGTACAGTGGTCGCAAGCGACACTCCAAACAAGCAATTGTGGGCAGTATTACTTAGCCATTCCATTATAGTGAAGCTGATTACTAGTTATTATAAAGTCAAATTTATAGCAATAAACTTTAGTTATGCTTGTCTATGGTCGAGATACTGTGCTCCAAGTCGTCCATAACCGCGGACACGGCTTTCAGAAAGTTTTAACCCGGCCGGGGTGCACAAATAGCAACACACACACGATCAACCTCGGAAAAACCAAATCAAAACCCAACGAGGTCTTCACGATAGAGCAATCACAAGATTTAGAAATATTTCAGGGGGCCACCCCATTGAGTAGACCCGCAACGAAGTAAGAAAGCTCCGAGACGGACTCAAGGTTTGCGACAATGGCTGTAAACGACTGGGAACCCAAAACTAGGATTGTCGATACCGCGAAAACATTCCGCTTACCTAAACAGTACAGGTGCTATCTATCGCACAATTTAAATAAAGCAGTAAAGCATTGCATAAGTACAGGATAATAAATAAAACCTCAAACTAGTTTGTGGCCCCAAGAAATAAGACGGAATCAAGCTCTGGCTAAGGGGGGCCCATACTCCCCGTATGTGGATAGCGCGATAAATCAAGGAACAGGTATCAAGTACTCGGGGTCCTACGGGACACAAGTGGGCGTTCGGAAACCAAATGTTATCTATCACCCACCGATGCCTCTGCTTACTTACTTCAATTTTAGTTGTTAAACAGGAATTAAAGTGAACGAAAAGTAAAGCCGAGATCATCTCCAACATCCAACATGTGGCAATACTCCAACAACTGTGGCACTTGACGACACGCAACAGCACTTGAGCAAGCGACTACGACGCGCAAGTCCCACTATCTACCAAACAACAGGTAATAGGAGGTGGCCATGGCAATATAGGGCTGCAAGGGATATCTCGGGTACGAAAACTAGAGCATCGCAACACAGATAGCAATAGATCAACAGGAGGGAATAAATACTATAAAAGTAAGATAGGTAGAAAGGGGGAGATGCTCGCCTGAAAACATTGCCGAAGGTTCAACAGAAGATCGGGGCGAAGCTCGCATCAACTCAACGGCTTTATCCGCGAAGAAGCAAAACACTAGAATGAACACCGGATGCAATATTTAATACAACGGCAGAAGATCGGCATGATGCATGAATGAGGCATGACATGGCAAAGGTGCAATGCGATTAGGTCATATTAAACGAAACCGGGGTCCCGAAAATTAATTAAACGGTTCAAGTTATTTAACTACCCCGCAAATTAAATGTTATCTTAACATGGCAGAAGATAGAACCGGGTTCGCTACACAAATTTAAATGAGGCCGATATGAGACTAGATTTGCCCGCATATGGGCTCCATATTTAATTATTAGGTGAATCGGCATAAGGCCCCCAAACCACAGATATGCATGCGAGTATGACAATTCAATATGCAACAAGTTGTTATTATGTTATAAAATAGGGTTCCGGGAAGGGGTTCACACATTGAGGGTCTCGACGATCTTGAGGTTCTGGGGTCGGGGTCGGTCTCGGGGTCCAGGGTTCGACGGAAGCGTTCTCGGGCTCCGGGATCGTTCTCGGAAGGCAGAGTAAATCACGGCGTTCGGGTCGACGAACTTGGCGTGGCGAGGGGCGCATTGGCTTCTTCCGGGTCGGTGCCGTTCTTGTCATCGCAAAGGTCTTGTCGGGTCCCCAAGTCGGGTCGGTCTTAGCTTCGGGGTGAAGAGCTTGGTGTCCGGGCGGAGTGCTTGTCATACCCGTGAAGAAGAGCATGTCGGTCCACGGGGGTTCGGCCTTCGGGGCGATCTCGGCGTCGGGTTTTCGGCTTCGCATCCTCGGGGAAGTGCCTGTCGCACAATTGTCTTCGGGTCCAGGTAAAAGAGATCGTCGTCCGGGGGTTCTCTGGGTCCGATGAAGATCTTGGCGAGGGGAAACTTGGGGTTTGCGGGGTCCGATTACCGGTGTCGAACTTGTCGTCTCCACACCCAACAATTAGAACCACTTGGTACTACACAGAGCGTGCACGGTTGGAGGCAAATGGCAAGGCGTCGACGATGTGGGCCCCGCGGGGAAGGCGGGTCCAGGCGGGGCCATCTGCTGCGCGCGGAAGGGAGGCGAGGGGCTCGGGGAGCGGCTCGCTGGCGAGGCAGGCCGGGCTGGTGGACGAGGTTGGCGGGCGGCGCTCGCGGAGGTTGACGGGGAGGCTGAGGCAGGGGCGGCGAGCGCGTCGGGGCGCCGGCGGCGAGAGGCTCGGGGGCCGCGGCCGCGGCGCCGTCGGGAGGACGCCGGGGAACGGGCTGCACGGCGAGATGGACGGGGGCGGCTCGGGCCCGGCTTGCGGCGGAGGGGCGGGGGAGCAGAGGATGCGCGCGGAGGCGGCCGTGCGGGGACGCCGGAACTGGGGCTCGCGGAAGCCGGGGGTCGCGAGGAGGGGGCCACGGGAGGGCGCTCCGGCGACGGCGGCGGAGGCGCGACGCGTGGAGAGGGGGCGCGGCTCGGCGAGGCGGTTGCTGCGCCGGTCGGGGCGGTTGATGGAGCGGGGAGGCGCAGGCGACGGATGGGGAGCGGCGGAGGTGGCGCGCACTCGAGCTTGGCGGCGGGGCCGGAGGGAAGAAGGGCGGGAGTGTGCGGCGGGGATGTTGGGCGGACCGGGGACGGGGCGGAGCAGCGCAGAGGGGAGGAAGGGGCGGCGCGGTCGCTGGGGGCAAGGGAGGTGCGCGCGGGGCTCGGGAGCTCGCGGTCAGGCGGTCTCGGGTGGAAGGAGAAGATGAGCAGGGGACGCGGTAGGTGGGTGGGGCGTGGGGCCCAGGGGTGGGTCCCGCGTGCAGGGCGTGTGGGACTGCGGGTGGGGCCGGCTGCAGGAGATGGACCGGGGGCAGGCGCTGCGCGCGTGTGTGCTGGAGTGGTGGGTTTGGGTTGTGTGGCTGTGTGAGAGAGAGGAGAGAGAGGGGGAGTGATTGGGGGTGAGGTGGCAGTTTGGGGTTGGTTGAGGGGAGGGAGAGGGTGAGGTGGCAAGTGGGGATTGGGTGGGGTGATGTGGAGGGTTGGGCTGGGTAGGTAGTTTGGTAGGAATAGGATTAGAGGTGGACCGATTTAGTTGAACCGTTTATTTCGGGGGTGGTCGTTCGGGTCGGGTCGGCTCGTTCGACTGCCCCCACTAAAATTAATTATAATTTTTATTTATTTCAAAAAAGGCTTTTGCAAACCGATATCGGGCAAAACAAAATATTCCGGCGACCCGGATTTGATGTTTGAGTAAAGAGGGGGCGTTTTAGGAAAAAACGGGCTTTGCGAAAATAGTTTTAGACAAACAACATAAGATGATGACGATGCAATGCACAAATTCAACGCGATTTTCTAGTAGTGGTTTTGCGGGATGCCACAATTCGACACCACTAACAATGGATCTCGCCCTCGAGATCCTCCTCATGGTACCGGAAGGAAGGTCGGCGGTCTGATCCTTCGCGCTTCGTGTAGATCCTCGCGACACCACTAACAAGAGGTCGTTGTCCGTGATCGTCGAGAGAACGCTCCGGAACCAAAAGGGCGAAGGTAGAGGTATCAACAAATAAAGCCACCTCTAGCTTCCGTGGACGGAGTAAAATCGCTGGATCCACTGATTCGATGTACAAGAGCGAATGATAAGAGTAGTCGGATGGTGATCAGTCCATCGCGCACCCAAACCATTACTCTGCACACGAATAGGCGGATTATGCAACCAACTCTCGGAATCAGACTGAAGATCTCGACAAGCGAGGTTCGGAAACAAAGGGGGGATGCAGACTCTGCATCGGATCTGGCGTAGATGATGTCGTCGCGTCGGAAAACACCGGAAGGCACAAACAAGGAACAAAGAATGGTACCACAGACGAAGGATTCCTCGGGCAGCATGAACACCGGATGGTAGAACACCGTTATCAAAGAAGGAAGCGAAACCCTGAAGGTACGACGGAAACCCAACCACGAGAAAACCTGGACTCGAAGAAAAGATAAGAGGTAGATTTCAAAACTCGCAAGGTGAGAGGAGAGCAGCAGAGGGGTAAGGAGTAAAATCAGACCTAATCAGAACTATCCAACGGCTTTTGAAAAATAGTTTTGACACTCTACTTCGGCCGTTAGCTAGGTTATCCTACAGGCTGGACTTGTGGGGTATCGCAACTGCTGAGCTCTGATACCACTCTGTAACACCCTCAGAATCGACCCTATGCAAGTTTTAGCGAAATCCGCCAAACCCGCATAGAAACGATTCAAAGGTGCCCACCAGGCACTTTCGTGCGGGTGGAAAACGAAGTAATAACATTACACAACAGTCCCCGATGGGACCCACAGAACAGATATATATATAACAGCGACTCCAAGAGTCAAGAATACAGATACAATATACAAAGATCCAAATCACCTTGAAAATGATAGAGCGTCCGACTACGGACAAGATGCAAATGGGGCTAAGAGCCCTGAAGAATAACCAATGGCGTCCATAACCCTGCCCAGGCCAAGCCGGAAGGGTAACCCTGCTAACGACGTCGATCTCAAACCTGCTTAACAAAAAGGGGTGCCGACAAAGGGCAAAGGAAAAAGAGGAGCGTCAGTACTGAGGCCAGTACACGGCGAGACTAGAATTCGGCGGTCCTCGCCTACAAAGGTATGGTGGACTGAAGCGGCAGCGGAAGCATGCACTAAACGACCTATAGAGACTCGATACAACTGGCGACTATCAGAGAGGGGTGAGAAAGACCTATTCGGATCCAACCTGAATACAACACCAAACAAACCCATCCTGGTATTCCCCCTCGAAACCAAACGAGGAAGTCAACTGAGGAACTCACATAGTTGGTAGTTTTATTTATTCAGTTATCGTTGCAGCAATTACTAGTCAGGTATAGATAATCGTCCTGATAAAATAAGCAGTGGCCGTTTTAGTTAACCATTCCGTTGTAGTTGCAACAATTACTAATCAGATACAGATAACATGAGTTAAACCCCAAAAACCCAGCAGTGTTGGTACTTTTATTCAGCCATTCCGTTGTAGTTGCAATACTTACTAGTCAGGTACAGTGGTCGCAAGCGACACTCCAAACAAGCAATTGTGGGCAGTATTACTTAGCCATTCCATTATAGTGAAGCTGATTACTAGTCATTATAAAGTCAAATTTATAGCAATAAACTTTAGTTATGCTTGTCTATGGTCGAGATACTGTGCTCCAAGTCGTCCATAACCGCGGACATTGCTTTCAGAAAGTTTTAACCCGGCCGGGGTGCACAAATAGCAACACACACGATCAACCTCGGAAAAACCAAATCAAAACCCAACGAGGTCTTCACGACAGAGCAATCACAAGATTCAGAAATATTTCAGGGGGCCACCCCATTGAGTAGACCCGCAACGAAGTAAGCAAGCTCCGAGACGGACTCAAGGTTTGCGACAATGGCTGTAAACGACTGGGAACCCAAAACTGGGATTGTCGATACCGCGAAAACATTCCGCTTACCTAAACAGTACAGGTGCTATCTATCGCACAATTTAAATAAAGCAGTAAAGCATGGCATAAGTACAGGATAATAAATAAAACCTCAAACTAGTTTGTGGCCCCAAGAAATAAGACGGAATCAAGCTCTGGCTAAGGGGGGCCCATACTCCCCGTTTGTGGATAGCGCAATAAATCAAGGAACAGGTATCAAGTACTCGGGGTCCTACGGGACACAAGTGGGCGTTCGGAAACCAAATGTTATCTATCACCCACCGATGCCTCTGCTTACTTACTTCAATTTTAGTTGTTAAACAGGAATTAAAGTGAACGAAAAGTAAAGCCGAGATCATCTCCAACATCCAACATGTGGCAATACTCCAACAACTGTGGCACTTGACGACACGCAACAGCACTTGAGCAAGCGATTACGACGCGCAAGTCCCACTATCTACCAAACAACAGGTAATAGGAGGTGGCCATGGCAATATAGGGCTGCAAGGGATATCTCGGGTACGAAAACTAGAGCATCGCAACACAGATAGCAATAGATCAACAGGAGGGAATAAATACTATAAAAGTAAGATAGGTAGAAAGGGGGAGATGCTCGCCTGAAAACATTGCCGAAGGTTCAACAGACGATCGGGGCGAAGCTCGCATCAACTCAACGGCTTTATCCGCGAAGAAGCAAAACACTAGAATGAACACCGGATGCAATATTTAATACAACGGCAGAAGATCGGCATGATGCATGAATGATGCATGACATGGCAAAGGTGCAATGCGATTAGGTCATATTAAACGGAACCGGGGTCCCGACAATTAATTAAACGGTTCAAGTTATTTAACTACCCCGCAAATTAAATGTTATCTTAACATGGCAGAAGATAGAACCGGGTTCGCTACACAAATTTAAATGAGGCCGATATGAGACTAGATTTGCCCGCATATGGGCCCCATATTTAATTATTAGGTGAATCGGCATAAGGCCCCCAAACCACAGATATGCATGCGAGTATGACAATTCAATATGCAACAAGTTGTTATTATGTTATAAAATAGGGTTCCGGGAAGGGGTTCACACATTGAGGGTCTCGACGATCTTGAGGTTCTGGGGTCGTGGTCGGTCTCGGGGTCCAGGGTTCGACGGAAGCGTTCTCGGGCTCCGGGATCGTTCTCGGATGGCAGAGTAGATCACGGCGTTCGGGTCGACGAACTTGGCGTGGCGAGGGGCGCATTGGCTTCTTCCGGGTCGGTGTCGTTCTTGTCATCGCAAAGGTCTTGTCGGGTCCCCAAGTCGGGTCGGTCTTAGCTTCGGGGTGAAGAGCTTGGTGTCCGGGCGGAGTGCTTGTCATACCCGTGAAGAAGAGCATGTCGGTCCACGGGGGTTCGGCCTTCGGGGCGATCTCGGCGTCGGGTTCTCGGCTTCGCATCCTCGGGGAAGTGCCTGTCGCACAATTGTCTTCGGGTCCAGGTAAAAGAGATCATCGTCCGGGGGTTCTCTGGGTCCGATGAAGATCTTGGCGAGGGAAAACTTGGGGTTTGCGGGGTCCGATTACCGGTGTCGAACTTGTCGTCTCCACACCCAACAATTAGCACCACTTGGTACTACACAGAGCGTGCACGGTTGGAGGCAGATGGCAAGGCGTCGACGATGTGGGCCTCGCGGGGAAGGCGGGGCCGTCTGCTGCGCGCGGAAGGGAGGCGAGGGGCTCGGGGAGCGGCTCGCTGGCGAGGCGGGCCGGGCTGGTGGACGAGGTTGGCGGTGGAGGACGCCGGGGAACGGGCTGCGCGGCGAGATGGACGGGGGCGGCTCGGGCCCGGCTTGCGGCGGAGGGGCGGGGGAGCAGAGGACGCGCGCGGAGGCGGCCGTGCGGGGCGCCGGAACTGGGGCTCGCGGAACCCGGGGGTCGCGAGGAGGGGGCCGTGGGAGGGCGCTCCGGCGACGGCGGCGGAGGCGCGACGCGTGGAGAGGGGGCGCGGCTCGGCGAGGCGGTTGCTGCGCCGGTCGCGGCGGTTGATGGAGCGGGGCGGCGCAGGCGACGGATGGGGAGCGGCGGAGGTGGCCGGCACCGGCGAAGGCGGCACGC
This sequence comes from Avena atlantica, assembly GCA_910589765.1. Classification (NCBI taxonomy): domain Eukaryota; kingdom Viridiplantae; phylum Streptophyta; class Magnoliopsida; order Poales; family Poaceae; genus Avena; species Avena atlantica. The sequence continues at coordinate 23,403,566 of OU342736.1, forward strand.
ACTCGAGCTTGGCGGCGGGGCCGGAGGGAAGAAGGGCGGGAGCGTGCGGCGGGGAGGTTGGGCGGACCGGGGACGGGGCGGAGCAGTGCAGAGGGGAGGAAGGGGCGGCGCGGTCGCTGGGGGCAAGGGAGGTGCGCGCGGGGCTCGGGAGCTCGCGGTCGGGCGGTCTCGGGTGGAAGGAGAAGATGAGCAGGGGACGCGGTAGGTGGGTGGGGCGTGGGGCCCAGGGGTGGGTCCTGCGTGCAGGGCGTGTGGGAATGCGGGTGGGGCCGGCTGCAGGAGATGGACCGGGGGCAGGCGCTGCGCGCGTGTGTGCTGGAGTGGTGGGTTTGGGTTGTGTGGCTGTGTGAGAGAGAGGAGAGAGAGGGGGAGTGATTGGGGGTGAGGTGGCAGTTTGGGGTTGGTTGAGGGGAGGGAGAGGGTGAGGTGGCAAGTGGGGATTGGGTGGGGTGATGTGGAGGGTTGGGCTGGGTAGGTAGTTTGGTAGGAATAGGATTACAGGTGGACCGATTTAGTTGAACCGTTTATTTCGGGGGTGGTCGTTCGGGTCGGGTCGGCTCGTTCGACTGCCCCCACTAAAATTAATTATAATTTTTATTTATTTCAAACAAGGCTTTTGCAAACCGATATCGGGCAAAACAAAATATTCCGGCGACCCGGATTTGATGTTTGAGTAAAGAGGGGGCGTTTTAGGAAAACAAAACGGGCTTTGCGAAAATAGTTTTAGACAAACAACATATGATGATGACGATGCAATGCACAAATTCAACGCGATTTTCTAGTAGTGGTTTTGCGGGATGCCACAATAGCTCATTTGGCTATTACATTACATTGCAGCAGAATATCTATAAGCATGGGGTCCTTCATCTTCAAAGTGCCACAAGCAGACATGTTGGCTGTAGACTTGTAATCCTGTTTCACTAATATCAAACAAAACCTGCAACATAACAAGTTACAGCCACAAGGGTCAATACATTTGAATTATATTGGCAAGTGATACTATAGTAGTATAGTGGAGTCTATCATATATATGCTTTTGGCTAAGTGGAGCTTAGGCTTGCATTGCTCAAAATAGATTTTCCTTATCATTTGAAAACACTAAGTTTTTGCTTTGACAAAATCACCCAAGGAACCACCAATAGAAATTGGTGAACCTTAAACCCTTGTTCAACCACAAGTTTTTAACTTAGAAATTTGGATGATGAGATTCTTGATAGCTTCCATGTCTTGATGCTCATATTGTCCTTTGCCAAGGACATGGCTAAGTACTTAGATTTTACACTCTGCATAGGTGGTGCACTTTCCCCACAAGACTTGGTTTCACCAAGACAAGATCTTTCAGAAGCCTTCCCTTAGACCAAAATGGACGCGCTCCAACCTATCAATCCCCTACCACCAACTGTCCATTTGGCTAAGTTATTGCAACCTATATGATCCAGGCAGAGCCCATAATGCCAAGTGGCTGCACTTGAAGCTTCTCAACATTTGACATCTCAAATCTCTTTGTTCCTGGGTGGCCATCCGCAAGTGAGATACACAAGGTAAACCATAGAAATGGGCCTTGTGAACCACTCAACACAAACCATTCCTTCCATTCCACCCAGGTGATTCATTCACTTAGTTGTTTTATTAAACAAAACACAAGTCCTCAGACTTAGAAATTTTTCCATAGCATGAATATATATTCCACCCTTGTTTTCTACTAGCTAAGCTAAGCATGATTGTAGTAGGAATCTTAACTGAGGAAATTCTACTAAAGTTTCATCTACTAGGATTTCCCATAGCATAGTTTATACTTAGCAAAATTTCCATGCAAGTCCTACTTAGAAATATCACTAATGCATAGTGAAAATAATGGGACAAATGTATGAAGCATCACTTGCCTTTTTGGTAGAGAGTATAAGTTCACTCCTTGATCTTTGTAACAATCACAATCTTCAAGTCACTACAATTCAATCAAGCAAACAATATTTCAATCTACCATTCAAGCAATTCATCACATAAAATAATAATGACAAAACAATGCATGCAAGCATGCTAAAGATTGTTTTATTTGAAAAAGTGGTTTCTAATGGTTCATAAACATTTGAAAACACCTAATGGTCATTTTATAAAGTGGAAAAATCATTTGTATAAGATTTTACTTCATAAACCATTTTTAAATCAAGTCATTATTTTATGTGGTGTAGAAATGCTTTTAATAAGGAAAAATTCTATAGGTTTCACAAAATATGTTTTCAAACCATATAACCTTGTGTTTAGGGTCAGAGAGTTTATTTCCAAAACATTTCCCAAAGGTTTTCCTCCAAAACCATTTTTAACAATTAAACCATATTTTTATTTGACTAGAAATGGTTTAAATCAAAGATTTATTCTTTTGCTTCACCAAATACATTTTTGAAACCACAATTTGTTTCCTACGGTCAGTAGGTTCAAAACACACCATTTGCCAAAGATTTTATCTTCAAAATCATTTTAGAACAATTTCTATACTCTAAACATGCATACATAAGTTTCTGCAAAAACAAACATTTTAGCAGAAGCTTTTTACTAATAAAAAGTGCATGGTTGGCTAGGGCTTGTCTTGCTGAATCCATTGTTATAAAGTTTGCAAAATTTGGACGTGTAGATTAAAAGTTATAGATTTTACAAAATCTTGTATCTAATAGATCAAATCTGTTTTAAAACAAATCAACAGAGACACGTGTCTTGATCTAATACGCTGGTACCGCTTCGGTTGGATCAAGCACTCAGAGGCGTTGGATCTAAGTTAGATCGAGCCGCACAGGTTGCGTAACTCTTCGGCGTTAAGTGATTCAATCCTAATCGTCAGATCAAGATCGGACGACGCTGAGCACACTTGCCACAGATGGGCGGCGCTGGCGGTGGCTACCGGCGGCGGCGTGTCTGGTGGCGGTGGTTCGGCGAGCCAAGGAAGCGAGGAAGAAGAAGGGGGTGCTCACCAGAATCGCAGAGTCCAGGTGATTGTAAGATCCCTCCTTTGTAAAGGAAAAGGATCCCTGTGATTGCAATGCTAGTCCCTGGATCAATGCTAGCATCCACAGTTTAAGATGAAGTACACAGATACAAAGGTCATTTATTACATCCATTCCAGAGATAAAACATAGTCTTTTACAACTCAAGGACACAGGCCTAATACAAGAGTATGGAATAAGTAAATAAATATAAGTCTTCATCTTCATGTGCCACAGGCAAACATGTTGAGTGTAGACTCATGACACCTAATCCTCATCAGAGTAACCTGCAACATCACTAGTTACAGCCACAGTGGGTCAATACTTTGGAATAGTATTGGCAAGTGATACCTTAGTAAATTTTAAGTGGACTATATTACTATATGCATTTTGGCTAAGTGTAGTTTGGCTTGCTTTGCTCAAAATAGGTTTTGCCTATTAGCTGAAATCACTAAGTTTTTCTTTGTGAAAACTTTTCCCAAGAAACCATCAATAGACATTGAGGTCCTTCACCCTTGTTCACCCACAAGTTTTACTTAGAAGTTGGAGTGATGAGATTCTTGATAGCTTCCATGTCTTGATGCTCAAGTTGTCCATTGCCATGGACTTGGCTAAGTACTTAGATTTTTCCATCTGCAGAGGTTGTGCACTTTCCCCACCAGACTTGGTTTCCCAAGACAGGACCTTTGAGAAGCCTTTCCTTAGACTGAATGGACGCGCTCCAACCTATCATTCCCACTACCTACAACTGTCCAAATGGCTAAGTTCTAGCAACTTATGTGATCCAGGCAGAGCCCATATTGCCAAGTGGCTGCACTATAAGCTTCTCAACACTTGGCCTCTAAAATCCCTTTGTTCCTGGGTGGCATACCACAAGTGAGATACACAAGGTAAACCATATCCATGGGCCTTGTGTAACCACTCAACCAAAAACCACCAATCAAGTCCCATTCCACCCAGGTGTTTCATTGACTTAGTTGTTTTATTAAGAAAAACATAAGATCAAAGACTTAGAAATATTTTCATCATAGCATGTATATAATTTACCAACCCTTGTTTGCTACTAGCTAGGCTAAGCATGGCATAGTAACTTAACTTAGGAATTTCCTAGCAACTCTACAACTACTTAGGATTTCCCAACATGGCATTTGGCAAAAAATAGTAACATGCAAGACTTAGAAAAATATTTTCTAATGCTTGTATAAAATATAGGGATGGAAATATTCATGAAGTACCACTTGCCTTGGTAGTGGGGAGAGTAGCACTCTTCACAATCACAATCACTAGCACCAAAGTCTACACAAAGAATGTAACCACAATCACATACAAGTCATATACAAACAAAAATATATATATATATGCATGCATGCAAAAATGCTAAGTGATGATTTTTAAAACTCCACCAAGCAAGTGCATAGTAATGAATCATAACCAAGTTAAAAACTTGCTAAACCAAGTTTATTTTTCACTAAAACAATTTTCTAAATAATTTCTATACCCAAAATAGTCCTAAACAAGTTTCTGCAAAAGAAAAAATTTTAACAGAACCTAAACTTTAAACACATTGCATAAACAGAAAGGGCTTGTCTCCCTGATTCCAACGGTATAAAATTTGCAAAAATATAACGTGGGAATCAAAAGTTATAACCTAATCAAATTTGAATCTAAATTTGTTTCAAATCTGTTTTTTAAACTCAAACCCTAGCCACGTGTCTTAACCTTACTGGCGCGTACCGCTTCGCACCGGATCACGCTCGGCTACCGTTGGATCTAACTAACATGCACGGCTCAGATCTAAACTTAACGGTTCGATAAGTGAACTAATCCTATGCGCTGGATCTGGATCCTACGGCTCTCGATCAAGCGACCACGTTCTGACGGCGCGCGGCGACGGCGAGCGGCGGAGCGCTCTGGCAGTGGCGGCGCTGGCGTTCTAGGTCGCTCGGGGAGGGAAGGATGTGCTTACCAGAACCGCAAGGTCGAGGCGAAGCTCAACGTGGAGGTGGCTTGGCAAGGGGTGCACCGGGTCGTCGGAAATTCCTCGCCGGAGTTCGCGAATGCGTCTGATGCGGCTGCTGTCGACGTTGGTGAGGTTCTGCGTCGCGCTAAGTCAAAAGGAGGGCACCATTACACGCGTAAGACGATGGGGATCCTAATCGTATCAGGCAGAGGGCAAGGGGCGGCTGGTACTTACGGGGAGAGGTCACCGGAGTTCGTGCAGAGGGCGGCGGCGCTCGGTCGAAGTCGTTGCCGAGGCTACAGATCATGCGAGAACAAACAAGGCGTGTCAGTGGATGCGCAAGAAGTTGTTGAGCGTGATAGTATGAGTCAGGGACAAAGGGGAACACAGTGCTCACCGGAATTCGTCGGCGCGGTCATCGGAACAGCGGCGGCGTCGAGCAAGTTGCGAGCAGCCTGGGGGCGTGAAGGGGGAATTGGTTGAGGGGAAATGGTCGCGAGAGAGAGGGGATTATATAGCCAGAGACTCGACAAGAAACGTCCAGTGAATCAATGCCATTTACCTCGCGGAATCAAAGCAGCAACGGGCAGCGGCGGAGTTCGTGCGCGAGATTTTGGGGAAGACGACGATGACGTGGACGGGGCCCGCTTGTCAGCGAAATAGGCAGAGAGAAAGTGGGGTCTGGGTGTCAGCGAACGCGTGGGTGCGTCTGCGCATGCGAGCGGGCGAGGGAGAAGCCGGGTGGGCTAGCTGGGCCACGTCTGTTGCTGGGCCAAAATCCTGGCGCCGGCCCTTTTCCAATTCTTTTCCCTTTTCTTTTTCAATTTTGATTTTTCAGGAATGGTTTTCAAATGAATTCAAACTCCATTTGAATTCAAATCTATTTGTGATTTTTGCAGTGGGCAACAGTCACAAAACTTGGCATAAAACTATGTGGTCACTTTGAAAAGGCTTGGTCATTTTTGGAGAAACAAAATAACAGGGACTTGCACTTGATTTGCAAAGGTTTGAAAATGGGTTTTGAAACCATTTCCATTTTGTAAAGTTTGGTTCAAATTCCAGACTCTATCCATTCAACAAGGAAGACAAATATTCCTGGTTTAAAACATTCAAGCTTTCAAATGGGGATGGCCATTTGATTCTAGTTTGCTTACATAAAATGATAGCACTATGTGCTTCTATTTTTCTGAAATGAGTTTGAAATTGATCTCAATTCTACAAGCATGCATGAATGATATGCAATCTTTGAAATCATGTTTTTAGGGATGTTACAAATCTAACCCCCTTAAGGTGAATCTCGCCCTAGAGATTCGGATTGGCTAGCAAATAGGTGAGGGTGGTCTTTCCGAAGATCATCTTCTCTTTCCCATGTTGCTTCCTCTTCGGAATGATGATTCCACTGCACTTTGCAAAACTTGATAGTCTTAGTCCTTGTGACTCTTTCTGCATTCTCAAGAATTTTGATAGGTTTCTCTTCATAGGTGAGATCACTTTCCAATTGAACCTCCTCCAAAGGTATAGTATCCTTCAGAGAAGTTTCTTCCATTTCTGGGCGACATTTCTTAAGCTGACTCACATGAAACACATTATGGACAGCTGACAGAGATTCTGGCAATTCAATTTCATAGGCAACTTCTCCTTTGCGACTCAAAATCTTGAATGGCCCCACATATCTTGGTGCCAACTTTCCTTTGACTCCGAATCTTTTCACTCCGCGAAGTGGTGACACTCTAAGATAGGCTCTATCACCAACTTCGTAGGTGACTTCTCTACGCTTAGGATCTGCGTAGCTTTTCTGTCAGGATTGTGCTATCTTCAACCTGTCCTTAACCAATTTGACCTTCTCTTCGGCTTCTTTGATAAGATCTGGCCCGAATAAACTTCTTTCTCCCACACCATTCCATAACAATGGGGTGGTACACTTTCTTCATAAGAGAAACTCAAACGGTGCCATCGCAATGCTGGCTTGATAGCTGTTGTTATAAGAAAATTCTGCGTAAGGCATACTTTCATCCCAACTGGCTCCATAGTCTAAGGCACATGCCCTCAACATGTCTTCAAGAATCTGATTAGTTCTTTCTATTTGCCCATCAGTTTGAGGATGAAAAGCAGTACTGAATTCCAACCTCGTTCCCAATGACTCATGTAGCTATCTCCAAAAATGGGAAGTGAATTGAGTTCCCCTATCAAACATAATACTCTTGGGCACTCCATGTAGACATACAATTCTACTCATGTAGATTTTGGCTAACTTAGCACTTGTATAAGTTGTCTTCACGGGTATGAAATGAGCCACTTTAGTTAGACGATCCACTACTACCCATATTGAATCATATCCTGACCTGGTCCTTGGTAATCCGGTAATGAAATACATACCAATTTTGTCCCACTTCCAATCAGGAATAAGTAGTGGTTGAAGCAAACCTACTAGTTTCTGATGCTCCGCTTTCACTCTACTACACACATCACACAAAGCAATATGTTCGACGATGTCCCTCTTGAGATTATTCCACCAAAATATTTCTTTCATGTCCATGTACATTTTGGTATTACCCGGGTGAATAGAATACGGAGAGTTGTGTGCTTCCTGCAAAATCAGTTTCCGCAACTCCGGATCTTGTGGAACACAGATACGTTTCCCATGCCATAAAGTACCCTGTTCGTCTTCATGGAACCCTTTGGCTTTTCCCAAGCTAATCCTTCCTTTAATCTCTTCAATTTCCTTATCAGTCTTCTGGGCTTCTCTGATCTTGTCCAACAAAGTGGGTTGAACATCCAAAGACATGAGATGTCCTTCAGGCACAATCTCCAATCTGAGTTTTCTGAATTGGGTACACAAATCATCCGGCAATTCTCCTTTGGTAAGGCCATTCACAAATAACTTACAACTTAGAGCATCTGCTACAACATTTGCTTTACCGGGGTGGTATTGCAAACTTAAGTCATAGTCCTTGATAAGCTCTAACCATCTTCTTTGCCTCATAATGATTTCCTTCTGGGTGAAGATATACTTCAAACTCTTGTGATCAGTGAACACTTCACAACGCTTTCCCAAAAGATAGTGTCTCCATGTTTTGAGTGCATGGACGACAGAGGCTAACTCTAAATCATGAGTAGGCCACTTCATGAGTTTTGAGTTGTCTCGAGGCATAAGCTACAACTTTACCGTCTTGCAGAAGTACTGCACCCAAACCTTGATGAGATGCATCACAATATACTTGGAAGTCTTTTTCCAAATCTGGCAGACATAAAACTGGTGCTGTCACAAGTCTCTTCTTCAACTCCTGAAAGCTGAGTTCACAACCTTCAGACCAAGCAAACTTGTTGTCTTTCTTTAACAATTCAGTCATGGGCTTAGCTACCTTAGAGAAATTCTCAATAAACCTTATGTAGTAACCTGCTAATCCAAGAAACTACGAACTTCTTTCACGGACTTGGGAGATTCCCATTTAGTCACCGCTGAAACCTTAGCAGGATCAATTGCTACACCATCCTTTGTCATAACATGACCAAGAAAACCAACTTCCTCTAACCAGAACTCACACTTGCTGAATTTGGCATAAATTTTATGCTCCCGTAACTTCTCAAGTATCAAACGCAAGTGTCCTTCATGTTCTTCTTTGCTCTTGGAGTAGACTAAGATGTCATCGATGAAAACGACAACAAACTGGTCAAGAAATTCCATGAACACCTTGTTCATCATATTCATGAAGTATGCTGGAGCATTAGTCAAACCAAAAGGCATTACGGTATACTCATACAATCCATACCTGGTGGTGAATGATGTTTTAGGTATGTCTTGTTCTCTTATCTTGAGTTGAAAATAGCCTGACCTTAGATCAATCTTTGAGAACACACATGCTCCTTCAAGCTGATCAAACAAGTCATTGATTCTAGGCAAAGGATATTTATTCGTGATGGTTACCTCGTTGAGTGAACGGTAATCTATGCATAACCTTTGACTTCTATATTTCTTCTCTACGAACAAAAATAGGGCTCCCCAAGATGAAGAACTTGGTTGAATAAATCCTTTCTGCAACTGTTCTCCAAGTTGCTTCTTGAGCTCTTTCAGTTCACCAACTGACATTTTATACGGTCTCTTTGCTATTGGTCCAGACCTTGGTACCAAATCTATCAGAAACTCCACATCTCTATCTGGTGGCATTCCCGGCAGTTCTTCCGGAAATACATCCGGATACTCACTCAGAATTGGTACACTGTCCATGCTAACCCCCTTAAGAGAATTTAGCTTACTTCCTTTAGATTCAAAGTTGGACTTGAACTTAATCCGTTTTCTTTCCGGGGTTGTGAGTGCAAAAGTACGATTAGCACAATCTAGTACTCCTTCATACTTAGCCATCCAATCCATTAATATTACGTCCAGTCCTTGGGAATCTAGGATTATCAGACTTACTGGAAACTTATGTTTTCCAAACTCTATTACTAGATCCCGGCATCCAAGACTTGCTATCATATCTCCACCCGGAGAACTAACTTTTGTTGGACACCCAATGTTTTCAGTTGGAAACCCATTTCTATCAACAAATGCTTTTGATATGAATGAATGCGATGCTCCAGTATCAAAAAGAACAAATTCTAGAATAGAATTGAGTCTGAACTTACCAGCAACAGCGTCAGGCTCCTCATAGACCTCCTCCACACTGATGTGGTTCACCTGTCCTTTCTACAAAGGATTGAGCTTGACAGGTCCAACTTTCTTTTCGGGGAACTCATTTGCATAGTGTCCAATCTTCTTGCATTTGAAGCATTCAACATGACTGATGTCTCTCTTAACAGGCTGACTTCCACTTCCACTACCATTACCACTGTGGTGGTTCTTATGTCCACTCTTGTGGTTCTTGTACTTGTCATTGTCATCACTGCGATGATGCTTGTTGTCATGACGGTTGTGATTGTGGTGCTTGTTGAATTTCCCATGCTTGTGGGATCCTGAGCTTGTGAGACGATCCCGAGCTGTGCTTGTCGGAGTGCTTTCTCTTTCTACTCTCGACTTGCTTCATTTTGTTCTCCAATATACCAGCCTTGTCACAGAGCGACTGATAAGTGGGAACATAAGCCACAACCAATTGCAGATTCAGCTCATCATTCAAGCCTTCCAGAAATTTTTCCTTTCTCTTGGCATCTGTATCAACTTCATCCGGTGCGTAACGCGCCAGATTGTTGAATTCCAAAATGTACTCAGCCACGCTGCGGTGGCGCTGCTTCAGATTGTGGAACTCTTTCTTTTTCAGGCTCATTATTCCCGATGAGATATGAGAAGTGCGAAGGCCATCCTCAAAGATAGCCCATGTCACCTCATCTATAGGAGTAGTGATCTGAAAGTTGTCCCACCAAGTGGCGGCTGGCCCTTCCAAGCGATGTGCTGCAAATCTGACTTTTTCAGCATCCGTGCAGCCCACGGTTACTAAGTCCTTGTTTATAGAGCGTAGCCAATCATTGGCTACCATGGGATCGGTCGTCCCTGAGAACTTAGCTTGCCTCAATCTCAACAATCTGGTGAGCATATCAAAGCCCGTAGGGTTGTTGTTGTTATTGTTGTTATTGGGGTTGTTATTGGGGTTGTTGTTGTTATTGTTTTGGTTCTAAATGAATGTTGTCATCATCTGCATCAGCTGTGTTTGAGCAGTCATCATTTGTTGCATTTCTGGTGTGATGTTGTTGTTGTTGTTGGGGTTGGGGTTTGCACGACGGGGAGGCATCTGTGGTTTGTTCAAATAGAGATAAGAATGAGATACCCATAAATGATTTCATGAACATTACATCACATAAGCAATCACAAGCATGCAACAAAGAGATAAAAGTTCAACAACAAATAACAAGTTCACAAAGTAAAACACACAAGTAGCAAGCCATCCACATGTCAGATGGTCCAATAACAAGTTCTCAAATAACAAGTATGATAATAAAAGACAAACGAGTAGTCAAGTCTAATCATCGGCATTAATCTCCTCCGCGACAAAGGTAAGACCTGCGTTCTCCATCGCGGCCTTGTTCTCCTCAATAGTAGTGGTCAAGGACTCTATCTTGGCCTTAAGATCCCTCTTCTGGGAACGAAGCCTCTCTATCACCGTCTGCTGCTTCTCTAGCTCGAAGTCCTTGGACTGCAGTTCTTCAGTCATGTCCCGGATCTTCTTGTTCCTATCTTGGACACGCTTCTCCTGACTCTTGAACTTCCTGTCCTGGGTCTCGAACTTTGCCTCCATTTCCTTGACTATCTCGTCCTGCTGCGCGAAGAGCTTGTCCTTCTCGCGAAGCTGCACCTGGAGCTCGTCATTACTGAGCATGACATTGGTCCTGTCCGTTTCCACGTGCCTAATGAGAGACTCTAAGTCCTGGAGGTACAGGCGTATCGGCTCTACTGCGTCCCTCGAATCGTCCTCGAAGTCAATGGACTCTCCGTCCTCATCACGTCTTCCGAAGACGTGAAAGTGGGTGCCTCTAACCTGTCGGGAGTGTCGACCTAGTAGACGTCCTATCAGGTCCTGCATAACTACCTCCATGCCTCTCTCCCTGTCATCGTGCATAAGCTTGAAGACGATGGCCTCCGTAGTAGGCTCTGTCTGGCATCTGGGCTGGTTAACCTTGAAGCCCCAGAGGTCCTTCCTCTCGAACTTGGTGAGTGGATGCACCATGATGGTGGGAAGAGGGAGATTGAGCAAAGTGGTAAGCTCAACAATACGAGGACCAAAGCGGGTAACCTGGAACTCCTCAACAGTGCTGATGGTAATAGGCATCTATTATAAGAGAGAAAAGTTAGAACAACACAAATCAAGATAAAACAACAGTCATAACAACACATACATATCCTTGGAAAGCAAAATCACACAAGTCATGCATACATGAATCCATTACATCAACCAAGGTCCAATCATATTTTAAGGTAACATTTTGGATAATAAGGTGATAGGTGGTGGTCCAACTAACGAAGTACGTTTACAATCCTATCTCACTGGATCTATTGGCTAACACAATGTTCCTAGAAGCAATCAGCCTATCTTGCTCACATGATTCCATCACTTAGTCTATAATATCTCCTCTTAAGGTTTGGTTGGTAGCTTCCAACTCTTGGGTATGTTCCTTCTCTTTCATCAAGTCTTCTTGGAGGTTGAGCATTCTGCACTTGACTCTAGCACTAAGTTCTTTGATAGTCCTCCAAGTTGCCTCTCTTGCTGACTCAAAGAATGTGGTGTGCACCACAGTGTTGGTGTACATGCAGAATCCTTTTTATTTGTGGTTGTCTTCCTTGTTTTTGTACAAGTGAAGTTGCACCCACCAGTACTCAACTCCTTCATCCATCACTGGAAAGCCTTTGTACACAGCTGCGCCATGTATTTCCATTGCCACCATGAGGTCCTTGAGAATCTTGGGAAATTCTGTCTCACATTCCAAGGTCATGGTCATGAGTGGTCCTTTCTTTACGGCTTCGTTGATGGAGTTCATCTACAAATAGAGATGAGAAAGAGAAGATTAGAAAAGTTTACGAGAAGAATAGACAAGTGTAGAAGTAGTTGAAAATTTTTCCTTAGTGGTTTCCAATCCTAGGGTCATAATCCTACAAGCAACACAGTGCTCTGATACCATCTGTAAGATCCCTCCTTTGTAAAGGAAAAGGATCCCTATGATTGCAATGCTAGTCCCTGGATCAATGCTAGCATCCACATTTTAAGATGAAGTACACAGATACAAAGGTCATTTATTACATCCATTCCAGAGATAAAACATAGTCTTTTACAACTCAAGGCCACAGGCCTAATACAAGAGTTTGGAATAAGTAAATAAATATAAGTCTTCATCTTCATGTGCCACAGCCAAACATGTTGAGTGTAGACTCATGACACCAAATCGTCATCAGAGTAACCTGCAACATCACAAGTTACAGCAGCAGTGGATCAATACTTTGGAATAGTATTGGCAAGTGATACCTTAGTAAATTTTAAGTGGACTATATTACTATATGCATTTTGGCTAAGTGTAGTTTGGCTTGCTTTGCTCAAAATAGGTTTTGCCTATTAGTTGAAATCACTAAGTTTTTCTTTGTCAAAACTTTTCCCAAGAAACCATCAATAGACATTGAGGTCCTTCACCCCTATTCACCCACAAGTTTTACTTAGAAGTTGGAGTGATGAGATTCTTGATAGCTTCCATGTCTTGATGCTCAAGTTGTCCATTGCCATGGACTTGGCTAAGTACTTAGATTTTTCCATCTGCAGAGATTGTGCATTTTCCCCACCAGACTTGGTTTCCCAAGACAGGACCTTTCAGAAGCCTTTCCTTACACCAAATGGACGCGCTCCAACCTATCATTCCCACTACCACCAACTGTCCAAATGGCTAAGTTCTAGCAACTTCTGTGATCCAGGCAGAGCCCATATTGCCAAGTGGCTGCACTATAAGCTTCTCAACACTTGGCCTCTAAAATCCCTTTGTTCCTGGGTGGCATACCACAAGTGAGATACACAAGGTAAACCATATCCATGGGCCTTGTGTAACCACTCAACCAAAAACCACCAATCAAGTCCCATTCCACCCAGGTGTTTCATTGACTTAGTTGTTTTATTAAGAAAAACATAAGTCCAAAGACTTAGAAATATTTTCATCATAGCATGTATATACTTTACCAACCCTACAACTTCATCATAGCATGTGTATACTAGCTAGGCTAAGCATGGCATAGTAACTTAACTTAGGAATTTCCTAGCAACTCTACAACTACTTAGGATTTCACAACATGGCATTTGGCAAAAAATAGTAACATGCAAGACTTAGCAAAATATTTTCTAATGCTTGTATAAAATATAGGGATGGAAATATTCATGAAGTACCACTTGCATTGGTAGTGGGGAGAGTAGCACTCTTCACAATCACAATCACTAGCACCAAACTCTACACAAAGAATATAACCACAATCACATACAAGTCATATACAAACAAATATATATATATATATGCATGCATGCAAAAATGCTAAGTGATGATTTTTAAAACTCCACCAAGCAAGTGCATAGTACTGAATCATAACCAAGTTAAAAACTTGCTAAACCAAGTTTATTTTTCACTAAAACAATTTTCTAAATAATTTCTATACCCAAAATAGTCCTAAACAAGTTTCTGCAAAAGAAACCATTTTAACAGAACCTAAACTTTAAACACATTGCATAAACAGAAAGGGCTTGTCTCCCTGATTCCAACGGTATAAAATTTGCAAAAATCTAACGTGGGAATCAAAAGTTATAGCCACGTGTCTTAACCTTACTGACGCGTACCGCTTCGCACCGGATCATGTCGTGGGAATGGCCACGGCAGATGCTGCAATCGGCAGCGAGTAGTAGAAGGAGGGGCAAGGGCGGCCAGCCATCTGCGGTGCGAGATGAGGGCAAAGACACAGGGTTTTACCCAGGTTCGGCCCCCCGGAGGGTAAAGACCTACTCCTGCTAGATTGTATTATGGAAGTGTTTACAATGGGCGAACTCGGCGACTAGGCGGCGAGTTGCTTGGGTGTATGAGGGAACGTGTCTCTACTCACCCCATAGGGAGGTTTATATAGGCTCACCTCCCCTAGGGTTTACATATCTCAACCGATTCGGTTACATCTTTGGTAATCGTTTAACCTAGTCCGACTGGGCCTATCTACTCGCCTGGGCCTTCACCTTCCAGTCGCCCAGTACCTTGCTGGGCTTCGATCCACTCGTCGTTATGCAGGCCCACTCGCCAACCCTTGGGCCAGTCGGAAACGTCCCGCTGAGTATACCCCAGTAGGCGTATCCCCATCAGTAGTCCCCGAGGCCGTCGTTGATTAGGCGTGAGTGGCTGCTGGTCAGTCGGAGTATACGGCTTCAAGCTGGCATCCAGTCGAATCGTCGGCGGGCTCCTGCATGAAGGAAAAAAATCCGGCGAACCGAGTTGCGTCTTGGGCAAGTCGAGCCAACGGGACGCGGTCTCGGCGAGTGACTTAGCGAGCCGAGTGGCTGGAGGTGGACCGTCAGGCGTAGTCAAACTAGCCGTTAAGGTAACTCAACGGTAACTTTCGGCGTAATCATCGCGCGGTAACGGCCCCCTAATTTGGCGGGCAACTCCCGCTATATAAGAGGAATGGTAGGCTATCACAGAGCCAACCGCCCACCATTTCTTCCGAGTGCGCACATCTTCCGTCCTTTGCTTTCGCGACCCAATCGACCCGAAATCCTCCGTTCTCCAAACAACCTCTCGGCCATGGCCCTCTCCACCGAACCTTGGGGCAGATCCAAGTGCACAAGGGCGTAGCTGGCCTCCTTCGAGGAGGCCGGAATCCTGCGGGCCGACTGCTGGCGTATCCCCGCAGCCGGAGAAACGACCCCAAACCCGCGAGAGAGAGAGAGTTCGTCTGTTTCACCAGTCACCTCGAGCGGGGGTTAGGGTTTCCCACGTCTTTGTTCTTCCGGCGTTTCTGCGCCTACTACGGGATCCAGCCCTCAGATCTGGGTCCCCACAGCATCGAGCAGCTCGCCATCTTCGTGGCATTCTGCGAGTGCTACTTGGGCTGCCGGCCCTACTTTCCCTTGTGGCAAGATCTGTTCCATGGACGGATCAGCCGCGAGGAGGCGGGCGGCCCAATGCTAGCCGCGGGCGGCTTGACTTTCCAACTCAAGTCCAAAGCTTCCTTCTTCGACCTGATGCTGCCGGCCAAAGCAGCGAGCGACTGGAAAAAGTCATGGTTCTACGTGACCGAGGCGACTCCGGAGGACGAGGCGGCGATCCCGCGGTACTCGGCCAACCGTTCCGAGCCACGCCACCTCCAGGTCGGCAAGCTCCCCGACGACCAGCGGATGGTCGTCGACGAGATGCTCCAGACCATCCGTGGTCTGAAGAAGAAGGGGCTCCAGACGCTAAACTTGTACAATTGTTGGCTTGGGCGGCGGCTCGTTCCGCTCGCCCAACGCGACCATTACATGTACCAGTACACGGGCCGGGGGGACTCGACGAAAGCCTGCCTCGACGAGTGGAAGATGGAGGACTACCTCTCAGCATTAAAGAAAATCACCCAGGCGGCGTACGCGGATGCGCAGGCCGGGGTCCCCCCCTACACCGCGAAGCGTCCGGCTCCGATGGTAATTTCTTTATCTTGTTCGCAGTCGCAGCATGTGCAGTCGCGGTAATTCTAACTCTGTTTCGTGTTCATCGCAGCTGTTCCAAGTGGTGGAAGGGTGGCTACCACCCGCCGATGACGAGAGCCCCAGGCCATCCGCCCAGGATACAAGCGAATCGCCACCCGCCAAGGGCAACGAGGACGACGAGGACGAGTCCGAAGAGGAAATTGCCCCACTGGTCCGAAAGACCCGCGGGCAACGTCAGCGCGAAATCGAAGCGAGCAGGAGCCTCGAGCGTCATGATGATGACGACGAACTCCCAGAGACCACCTCGCGCCGTCAGGCCACTCCTTCGAAGAAGAAGAAGAAGGAAAAGGAGGCGAGGGCCCCCCTGAGGAGGAAAGCGAAGCCGCCGAAGACGGCCTCACTGCAGCACTCAACGAGCAGCTCTGATGCTCACAGCTCGGCCGGTGACGGCACGGCCCCGGCGACGACCGCGCTAGATGCGCCATCCGTGGAAGTGCCGCTGGCCTCAATGCCTCCGCCCTTCGCGCCGGTCTCCGGGCTAGGGAAGGCTCCGGCTGTGGCGACTTCGCCTCGCAAGGAGGTACCGAGCGTGGCGGTCTCGCCCCGCAAGGAAGCTCCGGCCGCGGCAGCTCCAATTCGCGAGGAGGCCTCCGCCGAAGGCGTCCCGGAGGCACCACCCGCTACCTCAACGTCAAAGAAGCCGTCCGTATCCTGGGCCCCCGACGTCCTGGAACTGGGGCTTAGTCGCCGATTGGGCCCTGAGCTGGAAAGACCGGCCGGCCTTCATACAGGGCTGCGTTTCATTCCAGTCGCCAAGTGAGTGCACTCGGCCTTTTCTATTTTCTTTTAGTACTTCGATTGTCTTTTATTGATTTGATTTGATGTGCAGGACCGGAGTGAAAAAGATGGGCCACCCGACCGTGGCCAAGGTACCCTCCGCCGCTAGCGAGGAGGATCCTTCTCGTAAGAGGAAAGTGGACGAGGTCTCCGCCTCAGCGGAAGGCAGCAAGAAGGCCAAGGGCGACGACATCGTCGCTGTCTCTGACGACGCGGCGGCCGCGCCGGCTGGACCCGCAGTGGAAGCAACCGCGTCTACGAAGGAGGGCGTTTCCTTGCCTAGGTCGGAGGAAGCGACTTCCTTTGGGGCGGGTGCCTCGATTGCTACCTTCCCCCGCTTCGTGACCAAGGCAGCCACGGCAAGTGGGGCTGCGCCCCCGAGCCTCGCTCCAGGGACCGCCGACGCTGAAATCGACCAACGTCGCGGGCACACGCCGGCGCTGCTTACGTCTGTGGACGCAGTACAACTTCATGGCATGCTTGGTGCGGCCATCCAGGTACCTCCAGTCCCCGAGGATCAGGTCGGTGCTTAGCAGCGGCCTGATTCTTATAGTTTCTCGTTTTGTACTTTCGAATCCAGTCCCCGAGTGCGTATGCGCTAAATTTTAGCGGGTATGCACTGAGGAATTTTCGTGGTCGCCGGTCCCCGAGTGCGCACATGCTAAATTTTAGCATGTGGGCACTGGGTAATTTTCGTGGTCGCTAGTCCCCGAGTGCGCACTCGCTAAATTTTAGCGGGTGGGCACTGAGTAATTTTCATGTGTGCTGACTTTGAAGATGTACAGGGTTTGCTGCTGGAGTCGGCAGAACGATTGGCTGCGAAGCAGCGTGCTGAGAAGGAGCTGGCCACTATCCAAGAAGCAAACAAGGAGCTTCAGGCTGTTGCTGCGCAGGCGGAGGTGGCTCTGCAGGAGCTTGTCCCTGCTGGTGAGTTGGTGGCGGCGCGATCTGCGTTAAGTGCTGCTGAGCAGAGGGTCGCCGACCTCGAGCACGAACTGCGGGAGGCAAAAGAAGAAGCAAGCTCGGTGAACGGGCGAGCTAAGGCCGCCATTGCGGCCGCAGAGGAAGACCGCAAGGTGTCGGAAGCCCTCATTGTTGGGCTTCAGGACGATCATACATCGCTTCAGAGCTTCATCACGGGACTCGCCCGCCCGTTGCTTGGTGAGTCCGTCTTCCCTTCCTTTCAGTTGTATTGTTTGTGGTTTCCGTGGTGCTCATAATTGTCTCCTTCTCGCAGGTCGTGTTATTGGTAGCCAAGAAGAAGCGAGCTCTCTTGGCGCGAGGGAGTGCGTAAGCATGCTCGTCGACTCGGCGACGCTGTCGGCGACGTGCATCCGCGCCTACCTTCAAGAGATGTCGCCCACGGAGGTTATTCCCAGTGACCTCGTTGAGGTGTGGGAGTATTTGGAGAAGGCGCCCGCGGTCGTAGAGTTCATGACGCGGTCGGCGTTTCGGCGTGGAGCGTCGACAGCGCTGAGCCTTGGACTCGCCCACTTCCCCGAGGATTTCGACCTCGACGATGTGACGAGTGGGTATCCTTCGTCGACTGGCGCGGTGGATCTGTCCGAGGTTCTCAAGTTGCAGGAACGTGCCGCCGCGTACTCGGAGCGTGTCTGGGCGATGGGCGACCTCCTTCCCTACCAGGAAACGGTCGTCGCGCCGAACGACCCCGAGCCGCCGCATCGTGACTTCAAGGTTGAGCAACCTTTCCGCTCGGCGATGGCGGGTGAGCTGACGACGTATCCGTCAAATCCGTACACCGCGTTCATCCGTAGGCGCCGGGATTCTGGCGCGTCGTCGTCGAAGCCTGCAGAATAGGGTAGTTTGCCTAGATGTGTTAGCAGTAGTTCTGCCATGCGGGCATAATTTGTAATATAAGACAATGCGATATGCGATTGAATGGAACGTTGTGTTCATTTTGCTATTTGTTTGTGTGTTTTGGATTGATTTTTGATGAGTCCCCGAGCGCGTCCGCCCTTTTGTGGGGTTCACCTCGTATATGATGTTTGTTGTTATCATGTGTTTTGTTAGTTTAGTCGACTCGCCCGAGCTCGGAGAGCCAGTCGCAAGGCGACTCCCTTGAGTGCTCTGTACTTTACCGTTTTCCCGTACGCGAACGGGGTCGGGTGGCCGAGTCCCCGAACGGGGTTGAGGACTGAGCGCGTTGGTGTGAGCGCGTCACTCCTGCCTGGCCCGGAGGGTCCGTCGCGTGGCGAATCCTGGGCATGCTCTCTTACTTGGCGTTTTCCATGACCGATCGCGACGAACTGGTATTCAGTCCCCGAGCGTGGTACTTAGCCGTTCGAGTCGCTACGCCGAGGATGCGGAGGACCGAGGTCGCCGTGAGAAGCGAGGGCAGTTGTCTTGGTTCGCAAAACCAGTCGAGCTAGGCGACTCCAATGGGGCTCCGGTTTGGCGTTTTTCGTGGACGACGCAAGACCTGAAATGACTCAGTGCTCTTACATCGCACTACTTAGCCGTGCCGGTCGCTATACCAAAGGTTGACTTCTGCATTTTAGCATGACGCTGTTTATTACGAGTGCGAGTGGCACAAGACATGGAGAGTAGACGCAATTTGCAGTAACTGTTTCTTTTATTTCATAGCGACTGGAGAGTACATGTGTGGGGTTCTAGGAGTAGAACTTCCGGAGGAGATTTACATTCCATGGCCGCTTGACGTCGAGTTCGCCGTCCCCGCGGACGTCGATGAGGTAGTAGGCGTCGTTGCCGAGTACGCGCCCGATAGCGAACGGGCCTTCCCACGGAGGGGAGAGCTTGTGCATGCCCTTCTTGTCCTGGATGAGGCGTAACACCAGGTCGCCTTCCTGGAAGGTGCGGGTTTTCACCCGTCGGCTGTGGTAGCGGCGGAGCCCTTGCTGATAAATGGCGGTACGCGATCGGGCGCGGTCGCGTGCTTCGTCGAGTTGGTCGAGCCCATCTTGGCGGGCCAGCTCATTTGCGGCTTCCGTATAGTGGACGACCCGCGGCGAGTCGTGTTCGAGGTCGGTAGGCATGACTGCTTCGGCGCCGTAGACCATGAAGAAGGGAGTGAATCCCGTCGACCTGTTGACCGAGGTGCGGATTCCCCAGATGACGGAGGGTAGCTCTTCGACCCAGCATCCAGCGGTGCGCTCGAGTGGTACTTGGAGTCGCGGCTTCAGGCCGTGGAGGATGCTTTGGTTGGCTCGTTCCGCCTGGCCGTTGGACTCCGGGTGTGCGACTGACGCGAGGTCGAGCCGGATGGGGTGCTCTTCGCAGAATTCGGCCATTGCTCCCTTGGCGAAGTTTGTGCCGTTGTCCGTGATGATGCTGTTGGGGAACCCGTAGCGGTATATGAGCTCGCGTAGGAACTTAGTGGCGGTCTTCCCGTCGCATTTCCGGACTGGCTTGGCCTCCACCCACTTTGTGAATTTGTCGACGACGACTAGCAAGTGGGTGTAGCCAGAGGGGGCCTTCTTGAAGGGGCCTACCATGTCCATGCCCCACACAGCGAATGGCCAGGTGATGGGGATTGTTTTGAGCGCCGAGCTTGGTATGTGCGTCTGGTTGGCGTACTTCTGGCACCCGGCGCATTGTTGGACGATTTCGACAGCGTCGGCGTGTGCGGTGGGCCAGTAGAAGCCGTGTCGCATAGCCTTGGCGACCAAGGAGCGGGCGGCGGCGTGGTGGCCGCAGTCGCCCGAGTGGATGTCGTGGAGGATTTTGCGTCCTTCAGCCGATTGGACGCAACGTTGGAACACGCCGGTGACGCTGCGCTTGTGTAGCTCGCCGTCGATGATGGTGTAAGACTTGCATCGGCGAGCGATCATTCGAGCGCTTGTCTCGTCTGCTGGCAGGGTGCCGGTCTCCAGGTAGGCGATGTAAGGCTTGGTCCAGTCGTCTGGCTCGGTGATGAGTGCGACCAAGGCTGCCTCTGGTTGGAGTGGGACTCCGATGTCGATCTCCTTCGGGGGAGAGACTGATGGTTTGGCGATTGTGTCGAGGAACACGCCGGCGGGTGGTGCGAGTCGAGCCGACCCGATGCGAGAGAGGGCGTCGGCCTCCTCGTTTTTCCGCCTGTCGATCCACTCGACAGAGTAGCCGGTGAAGTGGCCGCCCAACTTATCCACCTCTTGGCGATACGCCGCCATGGTAGGGGAGATGGCGTCGCAGGTGCCGGCGACTTGTCCCGCAACGAGGTCGGAGTCTCCGTAGCATCGAAGGCGATTGACGCTCATCTCCTTTGCGGCTCGCATGCCGTGGAGTAGGGCCTCGTATTCGGCCATGTTGTTGGTGCAGGGCGTGAATTCGAGGCGGAGGATGTAGCGGAGCTTGTCGCCCTTTGGTGAAGTCAGCACTATCCCCGCTCCTGCACCGTCCGCGTTCTTGGACCCGTCGAAGTGCAGGCTCCAGTAATGGAGGTACGGCGGCTTCTCTGGCTGCTGGGCCTCCTCCCAGTCGGCGATGAAGTCTGCCAGTGCCTGTGACTTAATCGCTCTTCGTGGCTCGTATTTAATGTTGTGGACGCCGATCTCGATGGCCCACTTGGCGACCCGCCCGGTCGCCTCGCGATTGCGGATGATGTCTTGTAGTGGTGCTGAGGAGACGACCGTGATCGGGTGCTCCTGAAAGTAGTGCGGCAGGCGCCGCTGTGCCCTGAAGACCGCGTATACTAGCTTTTGGTACTGCGGGTATCGCTGGCGCGACTCGGTGAGGACCTCGCTGATGTAGTACACCGGCCGCTGGACCGGGCGCTCCTTTCCTTCCTCTGGTCGTTCGACAACCATTACGGCACTGACGACGCGCTCGGACGCCGCGACGTAAACCAGCATAGGCTCTTTGTCAGCGGGTGCGGCGAGTAGTGGTGCGGCGAGTAGCACCTTTTTGAGGTCGCGGAGCGCGTCGTCCGCCTCCTTGTCCCACTGGAAGGTGGGATTCTTGCGCATCAGGCGGTATAGGGCATCGCCTTTTCGCCCAGGCGGGGGATGAAGCGACTGAGAGCCGCTACACGCCCGGCCAGCTTCTGGACGTCGCGCAGGCACTCGGGTTTGCCGAGCCGGGCGATCGTGTCGATCTTCGTTGGGTTTGCCTCGATCCCTCGTTTGGAGACGACGTACCCCAGTAGTTGCCCGGCGGGTACACCGAAGGTGCACTTGCCTGGGTTGAGCCTTATCTTGTACCTTAGCAGATTGGCGAAGGTCTCCGCTAGGTCGGCGAGTAGGTCGCCTTGGCGAGCGGATTTCACGACCACGTCGTCGATGTAGACGTGGATGTTGTGGCCAATTTGGCTCGCTAGGCATTCTTGCATGCACCGCTGGTAGGTTGCCCCGGCGTTCTTGAGGCCGAAGGTCATGGCGGTGTAGCAGAAAGCTCCGAATGGCGTGATGAACGCCGTCTCCTCCTCATCCTCGACAGCCATTTTGATCTGGTTGTACCCGGAGTAGGCGTCGAGGAAACATAGCGACTCCGAACCCGCGGTTGAATCGATTATCTGATCGATCCGCGGGAGGACGAACTGCTCCTTTGGGCAGGCGCTGTTCAGGTTTGTGTAGTCGATACACATTCTCCAGGTCCCGTTTTTCTTCTCGACCAGGACTGGGTTTGCCAGCCACTTGGAGTATTTGATTGGCCGGATGAAGCCGGCAGCGAGCAGGCGCTGCACTTCCTCGGCGATTGCTCGACGGCGTTCTTCATTGAAGGGCCGTAGCGACTGCTTGACAGGTCGCACTTTGGGGTCGGCGTTTAGTTTGTGCTCAGCGAGCTCCCTAGGGACACCAGGCATGTCG
Source organism: Avena atlantica (assembly GCA_910589765.1). Classification (NCBI taxonomy): domain Eukaryota; kingdom Viridiplantae; phylum Streptophyta; class Magnoliopsida; order Poales; family Poaceae; genus Avena; species Avena atlantica. Next base: position 23,426,214 of record OU342736.1, read on the forward strand.
GAGGGTTTCCATGCGAAGATGTCCCTATTCTCACGAAGGAACTCGATGAGCGCGCCTTCCTATGCTGGGCTCATGCCTGTCCCGATCGTCACCGTCTGGCTGGGGTCGCCTGGGACCAGCTCGACGGTGCGGGTGTGCGTCGTGGCCTCGAAGGTTGAGGTGTTTGTGCCCTCTAAGTTGGGCCTCTTGAGTATTGTGGGGTCGTCATTGTTGACCCCGCTCGCGTATTTGGCAAGCTCGTCGGCGTGATTAGTTTCTGCCGCGATGACGGCGTCGGCGAGTTCGGCTCCTTTGGCCTCGCATTCGGCGGCCATGTCGGGTCGCCGTTCATGGTGATGACGCCGCACGGCCCGGGGAGCTTCATCGCGTTGTACGCGTAGTGGGGTGCTGCCATGAATTTGGCGAACGCCTGGCGCCCCAGGACGCAGTGGTAAGGGCTGTCGAAGGGCACCAGCTCGAAGACGATCCGCTCGGTGCGGAAGTTTGCCGGAGTGCCGAAAGTGACTGGCAGCGTGACTTTGCCGATCGGATACGCCTTCCGACCGGGGACGATGCCGTGGAACATAGTGTGGGTTGTCTCGATCATCGACTGCGGGAGACGCAGCCGCCTGAAGGTGTCGAGGTAGAGGATGTTGATGGAGCTGCCGCCGTCCATCAGTGTCTTGGGGAGCCAGTAGTCGCCAACCTTGGGCTTGACCACCAGGGCGACTCGTCCTGGGTACTCGATGCGTGGCGAGTGGTCTTGCCGGCTCCAGGTGATGGGTTGTTCCGACCAGTTCAGGAACTGGGGGACGTCTGTTTGGGCCACCGCGTTGACGGCGACGCGCGGGCGATGACCTTCTTCTCACGCTTCGTGTTGAAGCCCGTGAAGGTGTGGAGCGAACCGGCTACTTTGCCGAATTTTCCGCCATTTGGCGGGTCGTTGTCGGTGTCCTCCCGCGCGTGCCGTGCCTTCTCGATTTCCCTGAGGGTGTGGCAGTCGGCGGTGGTGTGCGTTGCGGGCTTTCCTTCCCTGCTGTGGAACGCACATGGTTGGTTAAGGAGTGCCGCGGGATCGAACCTTGGCTTGTTCTTGTAATTGCCGCCGTCGCGCCGTTGCCCTCCGTCGCGGCGGTAGCTCTTGGGCTCGCGTTGTGCGTGCCCAGCGTTGGCGACGAAGTCGACTCGCCCGTCGTTACGGCGCTTGCCTGTGAGGCGGGTGCCGCTGTAGCGCAGGTCGGTTCGGCGTCCGCCGTCGTTGCCGCCCGTGCGGCGTTGCCCTCCTGACTCGTCGTCGATTTCTTGGTTGGGGTCCTCCTCGGCGTACCGTTTGGCGATCTCGAGGAGGTCGGGGATGTTGTCGAGTGTGCGGGCGTGTCGCTTGAGCTTGGCGACTAGAGGCTCGTAGCGACACGAGGTCTTGAAGCAATGGATCGCGGTGTCCGGGTGGATGCCGACCGCGTTGTACCAGAGCTCTTGCCACCGTTGGACCCAGTTGCGAGTCGACTCGCGAGGTCCCTGGACGCATCGTTCCAGGTCCTCGATGGTGGTGGCGCGGGTGTAGGAGCACTCGAAGTGCCTGACGAAGGCGTCTCGCATTTCCTCCCATGAGTCGATACTGTCCTGGGGGAGCGTGTTGATCCATTGCCTGCACGTCCCCTCCATCATCAGTGGGAGGTAACGGGCGGCGAGTAGGTCAGTGTGACCCGCGATCCCCATTGCCATGAGGTATGTGTCAAGCCAGACTGCGGGGTCGTACGAGGAGTCATATTTTTCTATCTCCTTTGGTGCCTTGAAGTTTGGCGGGTACTTTTCGCCTCGGATCATTGGTCCGAAGCACTTAGGCCCTAGTCGACTGAGCGACCCCATAGGCTCGCCATCGCGGCGATTAGTTAGGGTGTGCCGCAAGTCGTCGGGCTGGCGTGCGCGCCAGTTTTGGTTGTTGATGATGTGAGTGCGGGCGTCGATGGGTTCTCCGTTAGCGGCGACGAAGTTGGTCGCCGGCCTGGGATCGTTGGTGGAGAGTGCCGCGTTCACGGGTCGGCGTTGGAGCTGCAGTGGCTCTGGTGGCGGGCAATTGAGGGTGTTTGCCGCCGCTGGGCGGCCGCTTGAGGCCGCCCTGCTTCCCGAGGAGCGCGAGTATACTCGCCCTTGCGAGTCGGCGCCCGCTCTTTGCTGCTCCACGGCCTTTGCGAGCAGGGCCTTGACGTACTGGATTTGTAAGGCGCCGTCGCCAGTGGCCGTGATGCTATCGGCTGCTGCTCGGCCTGCCACGAGGTTGTCCATCGGGATGGAGAACAGTGGGAGGCCGTTCGCGTCTCGCTCCCGTGAGGAGACGACTATCCGCGGCTGGTCCCTGGGAGGGGTGCGGTTGGGTGGTGGTGGGGCACCCATCGCCGTCGATCCTGGCAGGGGCCGGGCGCTTCCTCCTGGTGGTGCGTTCTCGCAGATCGCGCGCTCGGCTATGCGAGCCGGGTCGTTTTCGTCGTCGAAGTTCAGGGCGCGCTCCTGAACGGTGGGGTTCAGGCGTGACCTGATCCGCTGCTGGTGGTAGCGTGACAGTTCCTGCGCTGTCACTTGCTCAAGGCGAAATTTTTCGCGCTCGGCCTGCTCTTTGCGTACTGCCTCCGCCAATTTCAGGCGGAGTTCCTCGACCTCCGTTGCCGTGGCGTTAGGAGGGATTGGGGTGGAGAAAGGATCCTCCGGCGGATCGGCGCCGGTGGCCATGTAGGTCGCGGCATGGCGACCGGTTCCGTCGTGGAAGTCGGAGTCGAATTTGAAGATCCCGAGGATGGAGGGGTCCTCGAAATCTCCCGTGTTGGAGACCTGGGCGATGGAGCCCGCGGACGAGGCCGCGGTGATGGATCCAGCGAGTGACGCCGGGGTCGCCGAGTCGGCGTCGTCGGTGAGGGCCGCATCTTCTGCGGCCGCTGAGTTCCCGGCCACGTTGTTGTAGGCCGAGTTGTACTCGGAGGCGAGGCGGTGGATCATGCGAACCTGACTCTCAGAGAGCCGATCGCGTGGTGGCGACTCGCGGATGCGAGCCGAGTCCTCCGAGGTGATGACGTCGGTGAGGCCGACGAAGAGGCTGATCGTGCCGATTGGCAGGATTACGCTGTGCGTGACGGGTCGCGCCGCCGGGACGTAGCTGCTCGGCAAGATCTGGAGCATCTCGCCGATCGCTATCATACGGCCGGTGGCGACCGTCTCGTTGATGGGCAGATTGGATCTCGCCGCAGAACACCGGCCAGACCGGCCAGGCCCCACGGTGGGCGCCACTGTCGTGGGAATGGCCACGGCAGATGCTGCAATCGGCAGCGAGTAGTAGAAGGAGGGGCAAGGGCGGCCAGCCATCTGCGGTGCGAGATGAGGGCAAAGACACAGGGTTTTACCCAGGTTCGGCCCCCCGGAGGGTAAAGACCTACTCCTGCTAGATTGTATTATGGAAGTGTTTACAATGGGCGAACTCGGCGACTAGGCGGCGAGTTGCTTGGGTGTATGAGGGAACGTGTCTCTACTCACCCCATAGGGAGGTTTATATAGGCTCACCTCCCCTAGGGTTTACATATCTCAACCGATTCGGTTACAGCTTTGGTAATCGTTTAACCTAGTCCGACTGGGCCTATCTACTCGCCTGGGCCTTCACCTTCCAGTCGCCCAGTACCTTGCTGGGCTTCGATCCACTCGCCGTTATGCAGGCCCACTCGCCAACCCTTGGGCCAGTCGGAAACGTCCCGCTGAGTATACCCCAGTAGGCGTATCCCCATCAGATCACGCTCGGCTACCGTTGGATATAACTAACACGCACGGCTCAGATCTAAACTTAACGGTTCGATAAGTGAACTAATCCTATGCGCTGGATCTAGATCCTACGGCTCTCGATCAAGCGACCATGTTCTGGCGGCGCGCGGCGATGGCGAGCGGCGGAGCGCTCTGTCAGTGGCGGCGCTAGCGTTCTAGGTCGCTCGGGGAGGGAAGGGTGTGCTTACGAGAACCGCAAGGTCGAGGCGAAGATCAACGTGGAGGTGGCTTGGCAAGGGGCGCACGGGGTCGTCGGGAATTCCTCGCCGGAGTTCACCAATGCATCTGATGCGGCTGCTGTCGACGTTGGCGAGGTTCTGCGTCGCGCTAAGTCAAAAGGAGGGCACCATTAGACGCGTAAGACGATGGGGATCCTAATCGTATCAGGCAGAGGGCAAGGGGCGGATGGTAATTACGGGGAGAGGTCGCCGGAGTTCGTGCAGAGGGCGGCGGCGCTCGGTCGAAGTCGTTGCCGAGGCTACAGATCATGCGTGAACAAACAAGGCGTGTCAGTGGATGCGCAAGAAGTTGTTGAGCGTGATAGCATGAGTCTGGGACAAAGGGGAACACAGTGCTCACCAGAATTCATCGGCGCGGTCGTCGGAACAGCGGCGGCATCGAGCAAGTTGCGAGCAGCCTAGGGGCGTGAAGGGGGAATTGGTTGAGGGGAAATGGTCGCGAGAGAGAGGGGATTATATAGCCAGAGACTCGATAAGAAACGCCCATTGAATCAATGCCATTTACCTCGCGGAATCAAAGCAGCAACGGGCAGCGGCGGAGTTCGTGCGCGAGATTTTGGGGAAGACGATGATGACGTGGATGGGGCCCACTTGTCAGCGAAATAGGCAGAGAGAAAGTGGGGTCTGGGTGTCAGCGACCGCGTGGGTGCGTCTGCGCATGCGAGCGAGCGAGGGAGAAGCCGGGTGGGCTAGCTGGGCCATGTCTGTTGCTGGGCCAAAATCCTGGCGCCGGCCCTTTTCCAACTATTTTCTCTTTTCTTTTTCTATTTTGATTTTTCAGGAATGGCTTTCAAATGAATTCAAACTCCATTTGAATTCAAATCTATTTGGGATTTTTGCAGTGGGCAACTGTCACAATACTTGGCATAAAACTATGTGGTCACAATAAAGGCTTGGTCATTTTTGGAGAAACAAAATAACAGGGACTTGCACTTGATTTCCAAAGGTTTGAAAATGTGTTTTGAAACCATTTCCATTTTGTAAATTAAAGCTTTCAAATGGGGATGGCCATTTGATTCTAGTTTGCTTACATAAAATGATAGCACTATGTGCTTCTGTTTTTCTGAAATGAGTTTGAAATTGATCTCAATTCTACAAGCATGCATGAATGATATGAAATATTTGAAATCATGTTTTTAGGGATGTTACAGTGATGCTTAAGGTGCTCGCGCGAGTGCAAGGGGCGCACGGGGTTGATCGGAATTCCTCGCCGGAGATCTCGCTGGCGTCGGGTACGGTCAGACGTCGACGGGGGCGAGGATACATCGCGTGCTAGGACAAGTGGAAGACATGGTTAGATGCGCACGGTCCTGGCGATGATGCGTGTGTGAAGGAGAATGAGAGGCGCGGTCAGGTTCTTACCAGAAGCTTCACCGGAGAGGAAACATACGGTGGCGACGGTGGTCATCGTTGTTGCCGAGTGTTCTGGGCACGCGGGGACGAGTTGATGCCACTGGGAGGGTCGCTAGGGAGTGGGGAGTAAGTGAGTGTGGTCTAGGGGGCAAGGGGCGGTGAGGGGTTGCCGGAATCTTCGCCGGAGAATCGTCGGACAGAGGACGGTGCAAAGAAGAATTGGGCAGCCTGGGGGCACTCTAGGGTGAGGCGACAGAGGGGAAAGGAAGACGAGATGCTGGCGATTAATACAGCGAGGTCACCGGGCCGTTACATGGCGCGGTTAACGCGTATTCACGCCGGCAATTCATCGGTAGTAATGGCCAAAGGAGGGGGTCGCGGTCAGCGGCGGGTGAGGAAGAAGGAGCTGGCTGTGGGGCCGTCTGGCAGCGAGAGAGAAAGAGAGGGAACGGGGTCCACACGTCGACGACTCTGCGGGTTCTTTCTTTGGTGCGAACCGTTTTTCTGCGGGAGAGAAGGAGAGGTGGGCTGGCTGGGCTTAGTTGGGCCACGCTAGTTGTACTGGGTCCTTTACATATTATTTTTTGTTCTGTTTTTTTGATTTTTCTGTTTTGATTTTGAATAAGCAATTCAATCATTCATTTGAATTCAAATAATTGCCAAAATTTGTGTAGGTTTAAGTATTGATTAATAAAACATTCTGAATTCATTTTTAGAATAATTTATTTATTCTTTTTAATGTCTTTTAATTAATCAAGATAGGCTCTAGTTTTAAATAGGATTTAATAACCATTTGATTTTCCAAAACCTTCCAATTCTTTTCACTAGGTTTTTATTTGGTTATTTGGGATTTAATATCATTTATTAATCATTTAGGATTGGGTATTTGTTTCAGTTCCAAAGGATTTAAATATAGTTTTAATTCCCTAAAGTTTATTTGGAAGATTTATTTTATTTAAGTTGATTAAACAACTTTTATTCCACTTGGGTATATTCCAAAATACCATTCTCTCATGAATTTTATAATTATTCTTATTAGAGATTTGTCTTTATAAAATAGGGATAGAATGGTTATTGCCATTTTATTTTATTTTGGAAATTCTTTATCCTTTTATTTTATTTGATTTGGATTATAACCATTCCATTTGCTTAATGGATTAGGCTAAGATTTATTTGGTCTTTCAAATATTCTTTATTTAATATTTCTTTCTTCATCTTATAAAATCCATATCTTTTTATTTAGAGATTCAAACTTGGTGATTCCAGTTTGTAGAATCTTGTTTAATATCTGTTTATCTTTTAAATGTCTTTAGGATTATTTGCTCTCCATTTGGTAGGGATTTTAGATAAGGCTTTATTAGCTTTAGAAATTTAACTTCCTTATCTTATTATATTCATAAGATTTTATTTATGGTTCCAATTTAAGTGAAACCAATTTATATGGTTTTATAATATTTCTATTTGTCTTTCTTGCTCATTTGTAAATGTTTGTTGACAAGATTTTATACGGATCAAATCCATAGGCTTGGAGATAACTTGGAAATGATTTTTATTCCATTTAGGTTTAGGGTTTGGATTTATTTTCCAAGTTTTAAATTTCCAGATACATTCATTGAGGATTGTATTTCCCTTGATTTGGATTTTGTTGAATTCATACTTTAATTAAAGTTTGTTCAAGATGGGATTTTAAGTTTCCTTTTAGAACAAAAGTTTCTTTTCACCCTGATTTTCAACAAAAAATTTATTTTGTTTTATTTATTTTCACATTACAAGATTTGGAAAATCTTGGGATGTGACAGGCTACCACCCTTAAAATAAATCTCGTCCCGAGATTTGGGGAGGCTAGGGTTACAAATTGGCTCAAAACAACTAGGGTACTACCACCCTTAAAAATTTTCCAACTAGATCACTTCTTGACTTGCTTGGGGTCTTGTTAAAATCTCTCTAGGCAAACATCTGCATGGTGTCCTATGTTTCCACACTTGAAACTTGTGACAAGGCTGAGATCCTTCATAGGCTTGATTATCTTGTGCTTCATATTTTCTGGGCAATTGCTTGCATAATGTCCTAGTTCTTTGTATTTGAAACACATCACTTGGTTATTATCTTTCTTCCTCTTTTCTGGGCATTCATTGGCATAGTGTCCCATCTCTTTGCAATTGTAACATTGCACATGGCTTTTGTCCTTCTTTTTCTTAGGTTTCTCCAAAGCTAGGAGTGCTTCTAGTTCATGTTCTTCATATGTTATCTCAAAGGTAGGAATGTCTACTGGTCTCCATGACCTTCTATTACTCTTTGGGTAATACATGTGTCTCCTTTTTGGTCCTTTAAATTGAGTCATGTTGTTGGGAGGTACAAGCTGAGATTTTCCTTTGTCTTCATCCTTGTTGGTAGACTTGGCTCTCTCATGGTAGTCTGCAATCAGTTGTTGCACTCCACCTTGTTTCCTTTGTTCAACTATGGAATAGATGGGGCATTGGATGGGGACATGATTGTTTCCTTCACATAGGTAACAAGTAGCTTGGGATGTGGGGCATTGGTTAGCTGGATGTTTCTCTTCACAGTTGGGGCATTGATCTTCATGCTCCTTGGAAGTGTGATCCTTGTCTCCACAAATGTTGCAATCTTGGGTTCCTTCTAGAATAACATCCTTGTCATCCTTGTTGTCACAAGCTCCTTGGGAAGAGTTGTCTCCCATGTTGATCATTTGAGTGGCCATCCCTTGCAACAATTGGGATTGAGTTTCCAAAACTTTTTGCATGGTTGGGTCTATCTCATTGTTGTTGGATAAAAACTGAGCTGTCACTTGGTTCAACTGGGTTTGTCTTGCAAGCAGTTGGTCTCTCATGTTGATCTCTTGGTTGTTATTGTCACCATCCTTGATGTTGGAGTCTCTTGGAGAAGTCATCTGTTTGGTTTGGATTGGGATTAGAATAGGCAAAATGTTTCTAAAGGAATAATTCTAATCACACATCACAATTCACACAAGCAATGTGCAAGCAATCACAAACAAACATTCCACTCAAATAACAAAGTTCAAGCACATTTTTAGGCAACCAAACATATTTTTGTTACACCACATAAGTTGGTGGGTTTGACTTAAACTAAATATGGTGGTCCATCTATATGGTTCACTTGAAATCTTTCCATCCTTCTTAGTTGATTCTTCTTGAACAAGATATTTGTATCCTTGGAAAAATTCTTGGTCTCAAAAACTTCAAAGGTGATCATGGTTCCTTCTAAGTTGTATTTCCTTAGTCTTCAAGTCTTGAGTAACTTTTCTTGTCTCACTTGTAGTCCTTAGTGATATCCAAGATTGAAGTCCTTGGTGAAAATGTTGAAGATGTTGAAGTCATTAGAGTTGATGAAGTCCTTAGCACATGGTGAAGTCTTTGGCCATGGGGTAGGCTTTGTCCATCAAGTTTGAAAGAGAACAGATGTAGAATCAAACCAAAATGGTTGAGGAAAGAGTTTACAAGACTGTTTGTAAATAAGTTTTGGAACAAATACAACTCCTATTTTTCTAAGGGGTTTTGTCCAATCCTAGGTTTACAAATCCTACAGGCAAAACAATGCTCTGATACCATCTGTAAGGTTCCCAACCTTTAATAAGGTAGAGATCCCTGTGTTTACAATGCTAGTCCCTGGATCAATAGCTAGCATCCACAGTTAAGATGTAATATCAAGAAACAAAGGTCATAATACAACTTTATAACTAGGAATAACATAATTTATTACATCTTACATAGCTCATTTGGCTATTACATTACATTGCAGCAGAATATCTATAAGCATGGGGTCCTTCATCTTCAAAGTGCCATAGGAAGACATGTTGGTTGTAGACTTGTAATCCTATTTCACTAATATCAAACAAAACCTGCAACATAACAAGTTACAGCCACAAGGGTCAATACATTTGAATTGTATTGGCAATTGATACTATAGTAGTATAGTGGAGTCTATCATCTATATGCTTTTGGCTAAGTGGAGCTTAGGCTTGCATTGCTCAAAATAGATTTTCCTTATCATTTGAAAACACTAAGTTTTTGCTTTGACAAAATCACCCAAGGAACCACCAATAGAAAATGGTGAACCTTAAACCCTTGTTCAACCACAAGTTTTTAACTTAGAAATTTGGATGATGAGATTCTTGATAGCTTCCATGTCTTGATGCTCATATTCTCCTTTGCCAGGGACATGGCTAAGTACTTAGATTTTACACTCTGTAGAGGTGGTGCACTTTCCCCACAAGACTTGGTTTCACCAAGACAAGATCTTTCAGAAGCCTTCCCTTAGAACAAAATGGACGCGCTCCAACCTATCAATCCCCTACCACCAACTGTCCATTTGGCTAAGTTATTGCAACCTATATGATCCAGGCAGAGCCCATAATGCCAAGTGGCTGCACTTGAATATTCTCAACATTAGACATCCCAAATCTCTTTGGTCCTGGGTGGCCATCCACAAGTGAGATACACAAGGTAAACCATAGAAATGGGCCTTGTGAACCACTCAACACAAACCATTCCTTCCATTCCACCCAGGTGATTCATTCACTTATTTGTTTTATTAAACAAAACACAAGTCCTCAGACTTAGAAATTTTTCCATAGCATGAATATATATTCCACCCTTGTTTTCTACTAGCTAAGCTAAGCATGATTGTAGTAGGAATCTTAACTGAGGAAATTCTACTAAAGTTTCATCTACTAGGATTTCCCATAGCATAGTTTATACTTAGCAAAATTTCCATGCAAGTCCTACTTAGAAATATCACTAATGCATAGTGAAAATAATGGGACAAAAGTATGAAGCATCACTTGCCTTTTTGGTAGAGAGTATAAGTTCACTCCTTGATCTTTGTAACAATCACAATCTTCAAGTCACTACAATTCAATCAAGCAAACAATATTTCAATCTACCATTCAAGCAATTCATCACATAAAATAATAATGACAAAACAATGCATGCAAGCATGCTAAAGATTGTTTTATTTGAAAAAGTGGTTTCTAATGGTTCATAAACATTTGAAAACACCTAATGGTCATTTTATAAAGTGGCAAAATTATTTGTATAAGATTTTACTTCATAAACCATTTTTAAATCAAGTCATTATTTTATGTGGTGTAGAAATGCTTTTAATAAGGAAAAATTCTATAGGTTTCACAAAATATGTTTTCAAACCATATAACCTTGTGTTTAGGGTCAGAGAGTTTATTTCCAAAACATTTCCCAAAGGTTTTCCTCCAAAACCATTTTTAACAATTAAACCATATTTTTATTTGAGTAGAAATGGTTTAAATCAAAGATTTATTCTTTTGCTTCACCAAATACATTTTTGAAACCACAATTTGTTTCCTATGGTAAGTAGGTTCAAAACACACCATTTGCCAAAGATTTTATCCTCAAAATCATTTTAGAACAATTTCTATACTCTAAACATGCATACACAAGTTTCTGCAAAAACAAACATTTTAATAGAAGCTTTTTACTAATCAATGGTTGGCTAGGGCTTGTCTTGCTGAATCCATTGGTATAAAGTTTGCAAAATTTGGACGTGTAGATTAAAAGTTATCGATTTTACAAAATCTTGTATCTAATAGATCAAATCTGTTTTAAAACAAATCAACAGAGACGCGTGTCTTGATCTAATACACTGGTACCACTTCGGTTGGATCAAGCACTCAGAGGCGTTGGATCTAAGTTAGATCGAGCGGCACAGTTTGCGTACCTCTTCGGCGTTAAGTGATTCTATCCTAATCGTCAAATCAAGATCGGACGACGCTGAGCACACTTGCCAGAGATGGGCGGCGCTGGTGGTGGCTACCGGCGGCGGCATGTCTGGTGGCGGTGGTTCGGCGAGCCTAGGAAGCGAGGAAGAAGAAGGGGGTGCTAACCAGAATCGCAGAGTCACGGTGATGCTCAAGGTGTTCGCGAGAGTGCAAGGGGCGCACGGGGTTGATCGGAATTCCTCGCCGGAGATCTCGCTGGCGTCGGGTACGGTCAGACGTCGACGGGGGGAGGCTACAGCGCGTGCTAGGACAAGTGGAAGACATGGTCAGATGCGCACGGTCCTGGCGATGATGCGTGTGTGAAGGAGAATGAGAGGCGCGGTCAGGTTCTTACCAGAAGCTTCGCCGGAGAGGAAGCAGACGGTGGCGACGGTGGTCGTCGTTGTTGCCGAGTGTTCTGGGCACGCAGGAACGAGTTGATGCCACTAGGAGGTTCGCCAGGGAGTGGGGAGTAAGTGAGTGTGGTCTAGGGGGCATGGGGCGGTGAGGGGTTGCCGGAATCGTCGTCGGAGAGTCGTCGGACAGAGGACGGTGCAGAGAAGAATTGGGCGGCCTGGGGGCACGCTAGAGTGAGGTGAGAGAGGGGAAAGGAAGAGGAGATGCTGGGGATTAATACAGCGAGGTCACGGGGCCGTTACATGGCGCGGTTAACGCGTATTCACGCCGGCAATTCATCGGTAGTAATGGCCAAAGGAGGGTGGCGCGGTAAGCGGCGGGTGAGGAAGAAGGAGCTGGCGGTGGGGCCGTCTGGCAGCGAGAGAGAAAGAGAGGGAATGGGGTCCACACGTCGGCGACTCTACGGGTTCTTTCTTTGGTGCGAACTTTTTTTCTGCGGGAGAGAAGGAGAGGTGGGCTGGCTGGGCTTAGTTGGGCCAAGCTAGTTGGGTTGGGTCCTTTACATATTTTTTTTGTTCTATTTTGTTTTTCTTTTTCTCTTTTGATTTTGAATAAGCAATTCAATCATTCATTTGAATTCAAATAATTGCCAAAATCTGTGTAGGTTTAAGTATTGATTAATAAAACATTCTGAATTCATTTTTAGAATAATTTATTTATTATTTTTAAGGTCTTTTAATTAATCAAGATAGGCTCTAGTTTTAAATAGGATTTAATAACCATTTGATTTTCCAAAACCTTCCAATTCTTTTCAGTAGGTTTTTATTTGGTTATTTGGGTGTCAAATAATTCATCTTGAATTATTTGGAATAATTTAATATGATTTATTAATCATTTAGGATTGGGTATTTGTTTCAATTCCAAAGGATTTAAATATAGTTTTAATTCCCTAAAGTTTATTTGGAAGAATTATTTTATTTAAGTTGATTAAACAACTTTTATTCCACTTGGGTAAATTCCAGAATACCATTCTCTCATGAATTTTATAATTATTCTTATTAGAGATTTGTCTTTATAAAATAGGGATAGAATGGATATTGCCATTTTATTTTATTTTGGAAATTCTTTATCCTTTTATTTTATTTGATTTGGATTATAACCATTCCATTTGCTTAATGGATTAGGCCAAGATTTATTTGGCCTTTCAAATATTCTTTATTTAATATTTCTTTCTTCATCTTATAAAATCCATATATTTTTATTTAGAGATTCAAACTTGGTGATTCCAATTTGTAAAATCTTGTTTAATATTTTTTTATATTTTAAATGTCTTTAGGATTATTTTCTCTCCATTTGGTAGGGATTTTATATAAGGATTTATTAGCTTTAGAAATTTAACTTCCTTATCTTATTATATTCATAAGATTTTATTTATGGTTCCAATTTAAGTGAAACCAATTTATATGGTTTTATAATATTTCTATTTGTCTTTCTTTATCATTTGTAAATGTTTGTTGACAAGATTTTATATGGATCAAATCCATAGGCTTGGAGATAACTTGGATATGATTTTTATTCCATTTGGGTTTAGGGTTTGGATTTATTTTCCAAGTTTTAAATTTCCAGATACATTCATTGAGGATTGTATTTCCCTTGATTTGGATTTTGTTGAATTCATACTTTAATTAAAGTTTGTTCAAGATGGGATTTTAAGTTTCCTTTTAGAAAAAAAGTTTCTTTTTACCCTGATTTTCAACAAAAAATTTATTTTGTTTTATTTATTTTCACATTACAAGATTTGGAAAATCTTGGGATGTGACAACAGATTGCTCAGTATGGAGATGCTGCAAGTTTCCACCATGATTAGGCATGGGTTAGGCTAGCGGCCCAGGCGTCTCTCGAACACATATACAAAACTCCATGGACTTACAAGCTCCCCTTTTATTTCACACCGCCGACATCCGCAAACAAAAGATCATGCTATCAACTGGGTAATATGTACAAGTGTTGCAAGCGTTCCCCATGACAGCAGGGTTCTGCTAATTCCCAACTTATAAGTGCAAGCATATACAACATAGATGACACAATGGTTCAAGTTTATTAGGGGCACGAAAAATAAAGTGTTCCATCAAGTTTGTGAGAGCTTCAATCACTAATTTTATCATAACAAGTTTAATTTGGAAGATAGATAAAACAAGAATATACTTGGAATGGTGTAACACACCATGCATAGAAATTTATAGTGGACTCTTTGGAATATCTTGGTTTCTTGGTAGTTGGATGCATGAGTAGAGCTTACTTAATAAAAGTGGAGGCTAGCAAAAGACTGGGAGCGACCAACTAAGAGAGCAATAATGGCCATAATCATGTAGAGCAACAAAACATTATCAACTAAAGCATAACGTGATATCACCAGTCAAAAACTAAATGATCATAGAGTCTAGTGTCACTGATTCATAGTCATAACATGGTGTAAGCATGTGCAAAGTCAACCCAAACAAAGCATCAAATAAGAATACCATAGTATTATGCTTTTGTATGCTCAAACAACGCATGATTCTTGCAAGGCACATTAAGCAATCTCAATTGTTTGGAACAAGTCATGCTACAGCAATATTCACTAAGCATAAGGTCAAAAAAATCTAACATACCATGATAAAGTCTAAGCCACAGTCAAAACAAGCTCCCTTTTATACTACTTTAGCATAAAACTTTCTACTCTTTTCCAACACCAATCAACTTATTTGAAACAAAAGAGTGAATGCAGGGGTCCAACTAATTTGTTCAAGCAAAATAAACGAACGAAAACAAAAACAAAAACTAAGACGCTCCAGGAACAACACAACAATGCATGAAACAATAAAAACAAAGTGTCTAGGAAGGGACCTGAGATTTTTATTGATGAAGGGGATGCCTTGGGCATCCCCAAGATTTGACGCTTGTACCTCTTGAATATTTCTTGGGGTGACACGGGGTGGCATCCCCAAGCTTGATCATTTGTCCATTCTTCATCTTATTACATCATTCTTCCCCTACACTTTGAAAATTTCCTTCATACAAAACAACACACAATCCTTATTAGTAACATTAGTGTATTCAAGATAATAGTCCTTTGGGTTTTGTTTTAAAAGAAGTAAAACTTCCATTATAACACAATATACTGTAGGAATTCCTTTAAAAATATCAAGTGATCAAGGCTAAATAAAAAAGAAACCGATAAGAGGAAAATGCAAATAATGGCAGAAATCTGTAAAAACAGACCAACAGGTATGATACGTCAGAAACGTATCTATAATTTTTTATGTTCCATGCTTGTTTAGTATCTACTTTGTTTTGCTTTGTCTACGCTTTGAGGTGTTTTTATATGTTTTCTGGTACTAACCTATTAACAAGATGCCACTATGCCAGTTGCCTGTTTTCTTCTGTTTTTGGTTCCAGAAAGGCGGAAAATCAATATTCTCAGAATTGGACGGGACAAAAGACAAACTCAATATTTTACCATGGGGAACACGGAGCCAGAAGATGAGATGGAGGAGGGCCTCGAGGGGGCCACACCCATGGCCGCGTAGGTGGGCCCACCCCGCGCCTAGGGGGGTGCAGCCGCCTCGGGCACCACCTCGGCCTCCCTCTTCGCCTATAAGAAGCCCCCGATGCATAAACCCTAATTACCTGATCAATATTCCACGAAACCGTCTATAGCCGTCGCCAACATCGTCCCTAGACCGGGGGGATATGAAGCTCTTACCGGTGCCCTGCCGGAGGGGAGATCATCCCGGAGGCCTTCTTCTTCATCACTCCAGCCTCCGGTATGAAGCGTGAGTAGCCCACCTTGGACTACGGGTCCATGTAGTAGCTAGATGGTTGTATCTCCTCCTTAGTGCTTTCATGTATAGATCTTGTGAGCTCCATTCATGATCAAGATCTCATATATTTGTAATCATGCATGTTGTGTTTGCGGGGATCTGATGGATATTGAGATTACTATGTCATATTGATTAATGGTTTTGTCTTATTGATTCTATCATGTATGTGTTGTTTGTAATCTTGCATGCTCACTGTTGTTAGTATCTATCTTGGCCAAGTAGTTGCTAGTGACTCCAAGAGGGGGTATTTATGCTCGATAGTGGGTTCATGCCTCTATTTAATCTAAGGGAAGTGACAGAAATTTCTAAGGTTGTAGATGTGCTGTTTCCACTAGGAAGAAAACAACGGTCTCTTGTTCATGAAACAAGTGGATTGTTTACCTTACACACTTTGCTTAAAGCAGTTGTCTGTTGCTTGCAACTTAATACTGGAGGGGGTTCGGATGATAACCCAAAGGTGGACCTATAGTCATAGATTCAGTTGGATGGCGGTATATGTATCTTGTTGTATTGCCCAATCGAATATCATAGGATCATGATGTCTAGTTTTGTATTGTTATGCCTTGCTCAGTCCTTTCAATTGCCCTGCTTTAATTTGTTTACCCAGCATGCCATGTTTGTTTATCTAAGCAGAACACCTCTAGTGAACTATGGACCCCGGTCCAATCTTTACCATTGATACATCTTCTACTATTACTGTTTACTTTCTCCAAACCACTACTACCTTCCACACCATAGAGTTAATCCTTTGTTACAGCAACCGGTGATATTGACAACCTCACTTTTCGTTGGGGCAAAGTCTTGAGTTTGTGTTGTGCAGGTCTCCAAGTTGATAGCTGTAACATCCCTAAATTCATATTCCAAAACTCATTCATGTCATCCTTGCATTTATCATCATTTAGGGATTTTCTCAAAATCATTTCAGAAAAACAGAAGCTTTTGATGATGTGATTTTATGTGTGGTCAGATTTGATTCAAAAGACCAACACCATTTTGAAACTTGAATGATTAGGAACTTGATTGCTTGCCTCCATTATTAGAAAGTTTAGGAGTAAAAGTTTGACCAAAGTTTTCAATTTGGAAATAAATTCAAAACCCTAATTTCAAAAACATTGCAAAACAGAGGCAATGTCTCTGATTGATTTAAGTCCAAACTTGACCAAAGCCCTTACAGAGTAACCACATGGTCAAATAACTGATTTTGAAACCACAGTACCCTGCAAAAATCTCCAGAATCATTTGAATTCAAAAAGGATTTGAATTCATATCTAAATCTAACCAGAAAATCAAAATAGAAAAAGAAAAGAAATAAACAAAGGAAAAGGGCCGCGTGCCAGAAATCTGGCCCAGAAACGAACCCAGCCCAGCAAACCCACCCGGGAAATTTCTTTCCTTCTCTCACGCGCGAACGCACACAGCCAGTCACTGACGAACAGACCCCACCCCCATTTTGCACACATCGCTGACGAGCGGGCCCTGTCCACGCTGTCATCGTCTTCCTCAAACCGCGCCCGCGACCACGTCGCAGCTGTAGTCACTGCCGGTAATGGCGCGGCTTAATTGGGCATTAAACCTCGGGCGTTTCCTGTCGAGGCACCGGCTATAAGATCCCCACCTCCTCGCAGTCATTTCCCCCCAGCCAATTCTACATTCACGCCACCAGGCTGCCCACGACTCGCTCAGAACCGCCGCAGACAGAGCTCACTCCGGCGATCGATTCAGGTGAGCCCCGTGCGCCCCTTCCCCTCTGGATTGTTCGAGCCTCCTTGTAATCACCTGGCGCACATTCTGACCCCACTAGCTCATCCTGTATTGCTGCAGGTCGCCGTATTCACTAGACGCCGTAAGCACCTGACGACCACCCCAACTCCGGCGACCAATCTCAGTAAGACCCATGCGCCCCTTGCCTTTTCCTTCACACGAGCGTGTTCGCAACTGCCTTGCGCACTTCCTAAACCCTCTAGTTCGTGTTAGGGCGATGCGGAACCTCGACAACGACTCCGACAACATCCACCCGACGCCAGACGCAACTCCGACGAGATCCAGAGCCCATCTCCAAGTGCCCCTCCGCAAACCAGTACCACGTCGAGCTTCAGCACGTCTTGGCGGATCTAGTAAGCACCTTCCTACTTCCTGGAGCGATGTAGAACGCCGGCGCCGCCGTAGTCAGACGCACCGCCGCCAGTTAGCGCCTCTAGCGCCGCCAGTTTGTGGCTTGGTATTATAGTCCGTTGGATGTGCATCGTAGGGCTAGGATAGATCCTGAGCGAAGAGGTACGCGTGTGTCTGAGCCGCCAGATTTCATTTAGATCGTGTGGTCCGCAGCGCTCGATCCGCACGAACCGGTACGCGCCAGTGAGGTTGTGACGCGTGGCAAGGATGAATTCAAAAACAGAATTTAAAACCTGATTTAGATCCAAACTTCAAACTGCTATAACTTTTGAATGCCACGTTAGAAATTTACAAACTTTATACCGTTGGATTCAGTGAAACAAGACCTTTCTGAATATCCAATTTGTTTAACAAATAGTAATAGTTAAAATGACTTTATTTGTAGAACATGTTTAGGGCTAAATTAAGTGTAGATTCATTTTGGTAAATTATATTAGTGCCAAATAAGTTTAGTTGGCAAACTTGTGACTTGATAAGTTTTTGTAAACATGTGCATGCTTGGTAGTGTTTTCAAAAATCACCACTTAGTAAATTCTTGCATGCATGCATTCATATTATTTTTGACTGAATATAATTGTGTGTAAT
Organism: Avena atlantica; assembly: GCA_910589765.1. Lineage (NCBI taxonomy): Eukaryota > Viridiplantae > Streptophyta > Magnoliopsida > Poales > Poaceae > Avena > Avena atlantica. The sequence continues at coordinate 23,444,333 of OU342736.1, forward strand.
TGTATGCTACAATTTCTTGTGTAGATTTTGCTAGTGATTGTGATTCTGAAGAAGTGCTACTCTCCCCACTACCAAGGCAAGTGATATTTTCATGAATATTTCTATCCTATGTTTTGTACTAGCATTAGCTATTTTGCTAAGTCTTGCATGCTATTTTTGACTAATGCTAAGTTGGGAAATCCTAAGTAGTGTAGAATGGTAGAATTGCTAGGGAATTTTCCCTAAGTTAAGTTATCTTACCATGCTTAGCCTAGCTACTCAGCAAACAAGGGTTGGTGAAAATCTATACATACTATAATGAAAATATTCTAAGTCATGAGACTTATGCTTTCCTAATAAAACAACTAAATCAAATGAACCTCCTGGGTGGAATGGAAGGATTGGGTTATGTTGAGTGGTTACACAAGGCCATGGACTTGGGTTCTGTATCTCACTTGTGGTATGCCACCCAGGCACAAAGGGATTTGGAGGCCAAGTGTTGAGAAAGCTTACAGTGCAACCACTTGGTAATATGGGCTCTGCCTTGATCATATAGGTTGCTAGAACTTAGTCATTTGGACAGTTGGTGGTAGTTGGGTTGATAGGTTGGAGCGCGTCCATTTTGACTAAGGAAAGGCTTCTGAAAGGTCCTGTCTTGGGAAACCAAGTCTGGTGGGGAAAGTGCACAACCTCTGCAGATGGAAAACCTAAGTACTTAGCCTAGTCCAAGGCAATGGACAATTTGAGCATCAAGACATGGAAGCTACAAGAATCTCATCACTCCAACTTCTAAGTAAAAATTTGTGGGTGAACAAGGGTGAAGGACCCCAATGTCTATTGGTGGTTCCTTGGGAATGTTTTAACGAAGAAAACTTAGTGATTTCAACTAATAGGAAAAACTCATTTTCAAGCAAAGCAAGCCAAGCTACACTTAGCCAAAATGCATATAGTAATATAGTCCACCTAAAATATACTAAGGTATCACTTGCCAATACTATTCCAAAGTATTGACCCTTTGTGGCTGTAACTTGTGATGTTGCAGGTTACTCCGATGAAGAATAGGAGTCATGAGTCTACACTCAACATGCTTGCTCGTGGCACATGAAGATGAAGACTTATGTTTATTTACTTATTCCATAAACTCTTGTATTAGGCCTTTGGCCCGAAGTTGTAAAAGACTATGTTTTATCTCTGGAATGAATGTAATAAATGACCTTTGTATCTGTGTACTTCATCTTAAACTGTGGATGCTAGCATTGATCCAGGGACTAGCATTGCAATCACAGGGATCCTTTCCTTTATAAAGGAGGGGTCTAACAGATGGTATCAGAGCACTGTGTTGCCTGTAGGATTATGACCCTAGGATTGGAAAACACTAAGGAAAAAGTTTTCAACTACTTCTACACTTGTCTATTCTTCTTGTAAAACTTTTCTAATCTTTTTCAACTTCCTTTGTAGATGAACTCCATCAACGAAGCCGTGAAGAAAGGACCACTCATGACCATGACCTTGGAGTGTGAAACTGAGTTTCCCAATATTCTCAAGGACCTCATGGTGGCAATGGAAGCACATGGTGCAGCTGTGTACAAGGTCTTTCCAGTGATGGATGAAGGAGTGGAGTATTGGTGGGTGCAACTTCACTTGTACAAAAACAAGGAAGACAACCACAAAGAAAGGGGATTCTGCATGTACATCAACACTACAATGCACACCACATTCTTTGAGTCAGCCAGAGATGCAGCTTGGAGGACTATCAAAGAACTAAGTGCTAGAGTCAAATGCAGAATGCTCAACCTCCAAAAGGACTTAGAGAAAGAGAAGGAACTTACTCAAGAGTTGGAAGCCACCAACCAAGAGTTAAGGGGAGATGTTATAGACTTAGTGATGGAGTCAAGAGAACAAGATTGGTGGATTGCCTCTAGAAACATTGTGTTTGCTAATAGATCCAGTGAGATTGGATTATAAGGGAATTTTGTTAGTTGGACCACCACTTATCACCTTATTTTCCAAAAATAATACTATAAATAAGTATGGACCTTGATTGATGTAATGGACTTATGTATGCATGACTTGTGTGATGATTGTGTTCCATGGATATGTATGTCTTGATTTACCTTGAATTGTGTTGTTCTAACTTTTTCATTCTTATAAATATATGCCTATTGCCATCAGCACAGTTGAGGAGTTTCAGGTTACTCGTTTTGGTCCCCGTATCATTGAGCTTACCACTTTGCTCGATCTCCCTCTTCCCACCATCACGGTGTACCCACTTACCAAGTTCGAGAGGAAGGACCTCTAGGGCTTCAAGGTGAACCATCCCGGACGCCAGACTGAGCCTACTACGGAGACCATCGTCTTCAAGATGATGCACGACGACAGGGAAAGAGGCATGGAGGTAGTCATGCAGGACCTGATAGGACGACTGTTAGGCCGTCACTCCCGACAGGTTAGGGGCACCCACTTTCACGTCTTCGGAAGACGTGATGTTGATGGAGAGTCCATCGACTTTGAGGACGACTCGAGGGGCACGGCAGAGCCGATACGTATCTACCTCCAGGACTTAGAGACTCTTCTCAGGCACGTAGACATGGACAGAACGAACGTCATGCTAGGAAATGACGAGCTTCAGGTGCAGCTTTGCGAGAAGGACAAGCTTTTTGCGCAGGAGGATGAGATGATCAAGGAAATGGAGACAAAGTTTGAGGCACAGGACCGCAAGTTCAAGAGTCAGGAGAAACGCGTCCAGGAAAGGAACAAGAAGATCCGGGACATGACCGAGGAACTGAAGTCCAAGGATTTCGAGCTAGAGCAGCAGTAGATGGTTATTGAGAGGCTTCGCTCCCAGAAGAGGGCTCTCAAGGCCAAGGTCGATTCCTTGACTACTACGATTGAGGAGAACAAGACCGCGATGGAGAACGCAGGTCTTACCTTTGTCGAGGAGGAGATTGATGCTGATGAGTAGACTTGACTACTCATTTACCTTTCATATTCGTACTTATTATTGTGAACTTATTATTGGACCATCCGACATGTGGATGGCTTGTCACTTGTGTGTTTTATCTCATGAACTTGCCATCTGGTTGTTGAGTTTTATTCTTATGTTGCATGTTATGTGTTTGCTTGTGAAGTATTGTGCATAAAACATCTATGGGTATCTCATTCTTATCTATTTGAACAAACCACAGATGCCTCCCCGTCGCGCAAACCCCAACCCCAACAACATCACCCCGGAAATGCAACAAATGATGAATGCGCAAACACAACTTATGCAAATGATGACGACATTCATTCAAAACCAGAATAACAACAACAACAACCCCAACAACAACAACCCCAATAATAATAACAACAACAACAACAATAACCCACCGGGTTTCGATATGCTCACCAGATTTCTGCGATTGAGGCCAGCAAAGTTTTCTGGAACAACTGATCCCATGGTGGCCAATGACTGGCTACGTTCCGTGAACAAAGACTTAGTGACCGTGGGCTGCACGGATGCTGAAAAAGTAAGGTTCGCAGCACATCTGTTGGAAGGACCAGCCGCCACATGGTGGGACAACTTCCAAATCACCACTCCTATTGATGAGGTGACTTGGGATATCTTTGACGATGGCTTTCGCACTGCTCATATCTCATCAGGAATGATGAGTCTGAAAAATAAGGAGTTTCACAACCTGAAGCAGCGCCATCGCAGCGTGGCAGAATACATAGAAGAGTTCAACAATCTGGCGCGCTATGCACCGGATGAGGTTGACACAGATGCCAAAAGAAAGGAAAAATTTCTGGAAGGCTTGAATGATATGCTGAATCTGCAGTTGTCTGTGGCATATGTTCCAACTTATCAGTCTTTGTGTGACAAGGCTGCTATTTTGGAGAGTAAAATGAAACAAGTCGAGAGTAGAAAGAGGAAACAATCCGACAAACAAAGCTTGGGATCGTCTCACAAACGATCTCACTATGATGACAGTGGCAGCTCAGGATCCCATAAACATGGGAAATTCAGCAAGCACAACCACAACCGGCATGACAACAAGCATCACCGCAGTCATGACAAGGACAAATACAAGAACCACAAGGGTGGACATAAGAGCCACTATAGTGGAAATGGTAGTGGAAGTGGAAGCCAACCTCCTAAAAAGGACATCAGTCAGGTTGAGTGCTTCAAATGCAAGAATCTGGGGAATTATGCTAATGAGTGCCCTGAGAAGAAAGTTGAAGGACCTAACAAGCCAAATCCTTTTCAGAAAGGACAGGTTAATAACATCAATGTGGAAGAGGTCTATGAGGAGCCTGATGCCGTCGCTGGTAAGTTCAGACTCAATTCAATTTCAGCATTTGTACTCTTTGATACCGGTGCATCTCATTCATTCATATCAAAGGCATTTGTTGATAGAAATGGGTTTGCATCAGAAAACATTGGGTGTACAATAAAGGTTAGTTCTCCGGGGGGAGATATGATAGTAAGCCTTGGATGCCGGGATCTCGTCATAGAGTTTGGAAAGCATAAGTTTCCAGTAAGCCTGATAATCCTAGATTCCCAAGGACTAGACGTAATTTTGGGAATGGATTGGATGGCTAAGTATGAAGGAGTATTAGATTGTGCCAAGCGTACAGTTACACTCACAGCCCCCGAAGGGAAAAGAATAAAATTCAAGTCAAACTTTGAATCCAAAGGAAGTAAGCTGAATTCTCTTAAGGGGGTTAGCATGGACAGTGTGCCAATTGTATGTGAGTATCCGGATGTGTTTCCGGAAGAGTTACCAGGAATGCCACCGGATAGAGATGTGGAGTTTCTGATAGATTTGGTACCTGGTTCTGGACCAATAGCTAAGAGACCGTACAAAATGTCAGTTGATGAACTGAAAGAGCTCAAGAAGCAGCTAGGAGAACAGTTGCAGAAAGGGTTTATTCAACCAAGTTCTTCATCTTGGGTAGCCCCAGTATTGTTCGTGGAGAAGAAGGATAGAACACAAAGATTATGTATTGACTACCGTTCTCTCAACGAAGTAACCATCAAAATATCCTTTGCCAAGAATCAACGACTTGTTTGATCAGCTAGAAGGAGCATGTGTATTCTCGAAGATTGATCTCCGGTCAGGTTATTTTCAACTCAAGATAAGAGAGAAAGACATACCAAAAACAGCATTCACCACAAGGTATGGATTGTATGAGTATACTGTGATGCCTTTTGGTTTAAGGAACGCTCCAGCATACTTCATGAATATGATGAACAAGGTGTTCATGGAATTTCTTGACAAGTTCGTTGTCGTTTTCATCGATGATATCTTAGTCTACTCCAAGAGCAAGCAAGAACATGAAATACACCTACGCTTGATACTTGAGAAAATGAGGGAACATAAACTTTATGCCAAATTCAGCAAGTGTGAGTTCTGGTTAGAGGAAGTTGGTTTTCTTGGTCATGTGATGACGAAGGATGGTGTGGCAGTTGATCCTGCTAAGGTTTCAGCTGTGACAGAATGGGAATCACCCAAGAATGTGAAAGAAGTTCGTAGTTTCCTCGGCTTAGCAGGTTACTACAGAAGATTCATTGAAAATTTCTCGAAGGTTGCTAAGCCAATGACAGAATTGTTAAAGAAGGACAAGAAATTTGCTTGGTATGAAGGTTGCGAAGTCAGCTTCCAAGAGTTAAAGAAGAGACTGGTGACAGCACCAGTTCTGTGTCTGCCAGATTTGGAAAAAGATTTCCAAGTATATTGTGATGCGTCACATCAAGGCTTGGGTGCCGTACTTATGCAAGACGGTAAAGTCGTAGCCTATGATTCGAGACAACTCAAAACTCATGAAGTAAACTATCCTACTCATGATTTGGAGTTGGCCTCTGTCGTCCATGCACTCAAAACATGGAGACATTACCTTTTGGGGAAGCGTTGTGAAGTGCTCACAGATCATAAAAGTTTGAAGTATATATTCACCCAGAAGGAAATCAATATGAGACAAAGGAGATGGCTAGAGCTTATCAAGTATTACGACTTAAGTTTGCAATACCACCCCGGTAAAGCAAATGTAGTAGGGGATGCTCTAAGTCGTAAGACGTTAGGAAATGGCCTTACCAAAGGTGATTTGCCAGATGATTTGTGTAAGCAATTCAAAGAACTCATATTGGAAATTGTGCCTGAAGGACATCTCATGTCTTTGGATGTTCAACCCACTCTATTGGACAAGTTCCAAGAAGCTCAGAAGACCGATAAGGAAATTGAAAAGATTAAGGAAAATATTAGTCTAGGGAAAGCTAAGAATTTCCATATAGACGAACAAGGTACTTTATGGCACGGGAAACGTATATGTGTTCCACAAGACCCGGAGTTGCGGAAACTGATCTTACAAGAAGGTCACAACTCTCCGTATTCTATTCACCCAGGAAACACCAAGATGTACATGGATATGAAAGAAAGATTTTGGTGGAACAATCTAAAAAGGGACATCGCTGAGCATATTGCTTTGTGTGATGTCTGTAGCAGAGTAAAAGCGGAGCATCAGAAACCAGCAGGTTTGCTTCAACCACTGCCTATTCCTGAATGGAAGTGGGAAAATATCGGTATGGATTTCATTACCGGATTACCAAGGACTAGGTCAGGGTACGATTCCATATGGGTAGTAGTGGATCGCCTAACTAAAGTGGCTCATTTTATACCCGTGAAGACAACATATACGAGTGCTAAGTTAGCTAAAATTTACATGAGCAGGATTGTATGCCTTCATGGTGTGCCTAGAGTATTGTATCAGATAGAGGAAATCAGGTCACTTCTCACTTTTGGAGACAGCTTCATGAATCCTTAGGAACGATATTGGAATTCAGCACTGCTTTTCATCCTCAAACTGACGGACAAACAGAAAGGACTAACCAGATTCTTGAAGACATGTTGAGGGCATGTGCTTTAGATTATGGAGCAAGTTGGGATGAAAGCTTGCCTTACGCAGATTTCTCTTACAATAAAAGTCATCAAGCTAGTATTGGCATGGCACCGTTTGAGTTACTCTACGGAAGGAAGTGTACCACCCCATTGTTATGGAATGCTGTGGGAGAAAGAAGCTTATTTGGACCTGATCTTATCAAAGACGCCGAAGAGAAAGTCAAATTGGTTAAAGACAGATTGAAGATAGCACAGTCCCGACAGAAAAGCTACGCGGATTCTAAGCGTAGAGAAGTCACCTACGAAGTTGGGGATAGAGCTTATCTTAGAGTATCACCACTTCGTGGAGTGAAAAGATTTGGAGTCAAAGGGAAGTTGGCACCAAGATATGTTGGGCCATTCAAGATTCTAAGTCGCAAGGGAGAAGTTGCATATGAAGTTGAATTGCCAGAATCTCTGTCAGTTGTCCATAATGTGTTTCATGTGAGTCAGCTCAAGAAATGTCATCCAGAGATGGAAGAATCAGCTTTGAAGGATACAATACCTTTGGAAGAAGTACAACTAGAAAGTGATATCACCTATGAGGAAAAGCCTGCCAAGATTCTTGAGAACGCAGAAAGAGTCACAAGGACAAAAACTATCAAGTTTTGCAAGGTGCAATGGAATCATCATTCCGAAGAAGAAGCAACATGGGAAAGAGAAGAGGATCTTCGGAAAGACCACCATCACCTATTTACTAGCCAAACCGAATCTCGAGGGCGAGATTCATCTTAAGGGGGTTAGATTTGTAACATCCCTAAATTCATATTCCAAAACTCATTCATGTCATCCTCGCATTCATCATCATTTAGGGATTTTCTTAAAATCATTTCAGAAAAACAGAAGATTTTGATGATGTGATTTTATGTGTGGACAGATTTGATTCAAAAGACCAACACCATTTTGAAACTTGAATGATTAGGAAAATGATTGCTTGCCTCCATTATTAGAAAGTTTAGGAGTAAAAGTTTGACCAAAGTTTTCAATTTGGAAATAAATTCAAAACCCTAATTTCAAAAACATTGCAAAACAGAGGCAATGTCTCTGATTGATTTAAGTCCAACTTGACCAAAGCCCTTACAGAGTAAACACATGGTCAAATAACTGATTTTGAAACCACAGTACCCTGCAAAAATCCCCAGAATCATTTTAATTCAAAAAGGATTTGAATTCATATCTAAATCTAACCAGAAAATCAAAATAGAAAAAGAAAAGAAATAAACAAAGGAAAAGGGCCGCGCGCCAGAAATCTGGCCCAGCAATGAACCCAGCCCAGCAAACCCACCCGGGAAATTTCTTTCCTTATCTCACGCGCGAACGCACATAGCCAGTCACTGACGAACGGACCCCACCCCCATTTTGCACACATCGCTGACGAGCGGGCCCTGTCCACGCTGTCATCGTCTTCCTCAAACCGCGCCCGCGACCACGTCGCAGCTGCAGTCACTGCCGGTAATGGCGCGGCTTAATTGGGCATTAAACCTCGGGCGTTTCCTGTCGAGGCACCGGCTATAAGATCCCCACCTCCTCGCAGTCATTTCCCCCCAGCCAATTCTACATTCACGCCACCAGGCTGCCCACGACTCGCTCAGAACCGCCGCAGACAGAGCTCACTCCGGCGATCGATTCAGGTGAGCCCCGTGCGCCCCTTCCCCTCTGGATTGTTCGAGCCTCCTTGTAATCACCTGGCGCACATTCTGAACCCGCTAGCTCATCCTGTATTGCTGCAGGTCGCCGTATTCACTGGACGCCGTAAGCACCTGATGACCACCCCAACTCCGGTGACCAATCTCAGTAAGACCCGTGCGCCCCTTGCCTTTTCCTTCACACGAACGTGTTCGCAACTGTCTTGCGCACTTCCTAAACCCTCTGGTTCGTGTTAGGGCAACGCGGAACCTCGGCAATGACTCCGACAACATCCACCCGACGCCAGACGCAACTCCGACGAGATCCAGAGCCCATCTCCGAGTGCCCCTCCGCAAACCAGTACCACGTCGAGCTTCAGCACGTCTTGGCGGATCTGGTAAGCACCTTCCTACTTCCTGGAGCGATGTAGAACGTCGGCGCCGCCGTAGTCAGACGCACCGCCGCCAGTTAGCGCCGCTAGCGCCGCCAGTTTGTGGCTTGGTATTATGGTCCGTTGGATCTGCATCGTAGGGCTAGGATAGATCCTGAGCGAAGAGGTACGCGTGTGTCTGAGCCGCCAGATTTCATTTAGATCGTGCGGTCCGCAGCGCTCGATCCGCACGAACCGGTACGCGCCAGTGAGGTTGTGACGCGTGGCAAGGATGAATTCAAAAACAGAATTTAAAACCTGATTTAGATCCAAACTTCAAACGGCTATAACTTTTGAATGCCACGTTAGAATTTTACAAACTTTATACCGTTGGATTCAGTGAAACAAGACCTTTCTGAATATCCAATTTGTTTAACAAATAGTAACAGTTAAAATGACTTTATTTTTAGAACATGTTTAGGTCTAAATTAAGTGTAGATTCATTTTGGTAAATTATATTAGTGCCAAATAAGTTTAGTTGGAAAACTTGTGACTTGATAAGTTTCTGTAAACATGTGCATGCTTGGTAGTGTTTTCAAAAATCACCACTTAGTAAATTCTTGCATGCATGCATTCATATTATTTTTGACTGAATATAATTGTGTGTAATTGTATGCTACAATTTCTTGTGTAGATTTTGCTAGTGATTGTGATTGTGAAGAGTGCTACTCTCCCCACTACCAAGGAAAGTGATATTTTCATGAATATTTCTATCCTATGTTTTGTACTAGCATTAGATATCTTGCATGCTATTTTTGACTAATGCTAAGTTGGGAAATCCTAAGTAGTGTAGAATGGTAGAATTGCTAGGGAATTTTCCCTAAGTTAAGTTATCTTACCATGCTTAGCCTAGATACTCAACAAACAAGGGTTGGTGAAAATCTATACATACTATAATGAAAATATTCTAAGTCATGAGACTTATGCTTTCCTAATAAAACAACTAAATCAAATGAACCTCCTGGGTGGAATGGAAGGATTGGGTTATGTTGAGTGGTTACACAAGGCCATGGACTTGGGTTGTGTATCTCACTTGTGGTATGCCACCTAGGCACAAAGGGATTTGGAGGCCAAGTGTTGAGAAAGCTTACAGTGCAACCACTTGGCAATATGGGCTCTGCCTTGATCATATAGGTTGCTAGAACTTAGTCATTTGGAGAAGGAGCTGGCGGTGGGGCCGTCTGGCAGCGAGAGAGAAAGAGAGGGAATGGGGTCCACACGTCGGCGACTCTACGGGTTCTTTCTTTGGTGCGAACTTTTTTTCTGCGGGAGAGAAGGAGAGGTGGGCTGGCTGGGCTTAGTTGGGCCAAGCTAGTTGGGTTGGGTCCTTTACATATTTTTTTTTGTTCTATTTTGTTTTTCTTTTTCTCTTTTGATTTTTCTCTTTTGATTTTGAATATGCAATTCAATCATTCATTTGAATTCAAATAATTGCCAAAATCTGTGTAGGTTTAAGTATTGATTAATAAAACATTCTGAATTCATTTTTAGAATAATTTATTTATTCTTTTTAAGGTCTTTTAATTAATCAAGATAGGCTCTAGTTTTAAATAGGATTTAATAACCATTTGATTTTCCAAAACCTTCCAATTCTTTTCAGTAGGTTTTTATTTGGTTATTTGGGTGTCAAATAATTCATCTTGAATTATTTGGAATAATTTAATATGATTTATTAATCATTTAGGATTGGGTATTTGTTTCAATTCCAAAGGATTTAAATATAGTTTTAATTCCCTAAAGTTTATTTGGAAGAACTATTTTATTTAAGTTGATTAAACAACTTTTATTCCACTTGGGTAAATTCCAGAATACCATTCTCTCATGAATTTTATAATTATTCTTATTAGAGATTTGTCTTTATAAAATAGGGATAGAATGGATATTGCCATTTTATTTTATTTTGGAAATTCTTTATCCTTTTATTTTATTTGATTTGGATTATAACCATTCCATTTGCTTAATGGATTAGGCCAAGATTTATTTGGCCTTTCAAATATTCTTTATTTAATATTTCTTTCTTCATCTTATAAAATCCATATATTTTTATTTAGAGATTCAAACTTGGTGATTCCAATTTGTAAAATCTTGTTTAATATATTTTTATATTTTAAATGTCTTTAGGATTATTTTCTCTCCATTTGGTAGGGATTTTAGATAAGGATTTATTAGCTTTAGAAATTTAACTTCCTTATCTTATTATATTCATAATATTTTATTTATGGTTCCAATTTAAGTGAAACCAATTTATATGGTTTTATAATATTTCTATTTGTCTTTCTTGATCATTTGTAAATGTTTGTTGACAAGATGTTATATGGATCAAATCCATAGGCTTGGAGATAACTTGGATATGATTTTTATTCCATTTGGGTTTAGGGTTTGGATTTATTTTCCAAGTTTTAAATTTCCAGATACATTCATTGAGGATTGTATTTCCCTTGATTTGGATTTTGTTGAATTCATACTTTAATTAAAGTTTGTTTAAGATGGGATTTTAAGTTTCCTTTTAGAACAAAAGTTTCTTTTCACCCTGATTTTCAACAAAAAATTTATTTTGTTTTATTTATTTTCACATTACAAGATTTGGAAAATCTTGGGATGTGACAACAGATTGCTCAGTATGGAGATGCTGCAAGTTTCCACCATGATTAGGCATGGGTTAGGCTAGCGGCCCAGGCGTTTCTCGAACACATATACAAAACTCCATGGACTTACAAGCTCCCCTTTTATTTCACACCGCCGACATCCGCAAACAAAAGATCATGCTATCAACTGGGTAATATGTACAAGTGTTGCAAGCGTTCCCCATGACAGCAGGGTTCTGCTAATTCCCAACTTATAAGTGCAAGCATATACAACATAGATGACACAATGGTTCAAGTTTATTAGGGGCACGAAAAATAAAGTGTTCCATCAAGTTTGTGAGAGCTTCAATCACTAATTTTATCATAACAAGTTTAATTTGGAAGATAGATAAAACAAGAATATACTTGGAATGGTGTAACACACCATGCATAGAAATTTATAGTGGACTCTTTGGAATATCTTGGTTTCTTGGTAGTTGGATGCATGAGTAGAGCTTACTTAATAAAAGTGGAGGCTAGCAAAAGACTGGGAGCGACCAACTAAGAGAGCAATAATGGCCATAATCATGTAGAGCAACAAAACATTATCAACTAAAGCATAACGTGATATCACCAGTCAAAAACTAAATGATCATAGAGTCTAGTGTCACTGATTCATAGTCATAACATGGTGTAAGCATGTGCAAAGTCAACCCAAACAAAGCATCAAATAAGAATACCATAGTATTATGCTTTTGTATGCTCAAACAACGCATGATTCTTGCAAGGCACATTAAGCAAGCTCAATTGTTTGGAAAAAGTCATGCTACAGCAATATTCACTAAGCATAAGGTCAAAAAAAATCTAACATACCATGATAAAGTCTAAGCCACAGTCAAAACAAGCTCCCTTTTATACTACTTTAGCATAAAACTTTCTACTCTTTTCCAACACCAATCAACTTATTTGAAACAAAAGAGTGAATGCAGGGGTCCAACTACTTTGTTCAAGCAAAATAAACGACCGAAAACAAAAACAAAAACTAAGACGCTCCAGGAACAACACAACAATGCATGAAACAATAAAAACAAAGTGTCTAGGAAGGGACCTGAGATTTTTATTGATGAAGGGGATGCCTTGGGCATCCCCAAGATTTGACGCTTGTACCTCTTGAATATTTCTTGGGGTGACACGGGGTGGCATCCCCAAGCTTGATCATTTGTCCATTCTTCATCTTATTACATCATTCTTCCCCTACACTTTGAAAATTTCCTTCATACAAAACAACACACAATCCTTATTAGTAACATTAGTGTATTCAAGATAATAGTCCTTTGGGTTTTGTTTTAAAAGAAGTAAAACTTCCATTATAACACAATATACTGTAGGAATTCCTTTAAAAAGATCAAGTGATCAAGGCTAAATAAAAAAGAAACCGATAAGAGGAAAATGCAAATAATGGCAGAAATCTGTAAAAACAGACCAACAGGTATGATACGTCAGAAACGTATCTATAATTTTTTATGTTCCATGCTTGTTTAGTATCTACTTTGTTTTGCTTTGTCTACGCTTTGAGGTGTTTTTATATGTTTTCTGGTACTAACCTATTAACAAGATGCCACTATGCTAGTTGCCTGTTTTCTTCTGTTTTTGGTTCCAGAAAGGCGGAAAATCAATATTCTCGGAATTGGACGGGACAAAAGACAAACTCAATATTTTACCATGGGGAACACGGAGCCAGAAGATGAGATGGAGGAGGGCCTCGAGGGGGCCACACCCATGGCCGCGTAGGTGGGCCCACCCCGCGCCTAGGGGGGTGCAACCGCCTCGGGCACCACCTCGGCCTCCCTCTTCGCCTATAAGAAGCCCCCGATGCCTAAACCCTAATTACCTGATCAATATTCCACGAAACCGTCTATAGCCGTCGCCAACATCGTCCCTAGACCGGGGGAATATGAAGCTCTTACCGGGCCCTGCCGGAGGGGAGATCATCCCGGAGGCCTTCTTCTTCATCACTCCAGCCTCCGGTATGAAGCGTGAGTAGCCCACCTTGGACTACGGGTCCATGTAGTAGCTAGATGGTTGTATCTCCTCCTTAGTGCTTTCATGTATAGATCTTGTGAGCTCCATTCATGATCAAGATCTCATATATTTGTAATCATGCATGTTGTGTTTGCGGGGATCTGATGGATATTGAGATTACTATGTCATATTGATTAATGGTTTTGTCTTATTGATTCTATCATGTATGTGTTGTTTGTATCTTGCATGCTCACTGTTGTTAGTATCTATCTTGGCCAAGTAGTTGCTAGTGACTCCAAGAGGGGGTATTTATGCTCGATAGTGGGTTCATGCCTCTATTTAATCTAAGGGAAGTGACAGAAATTTCTAAGGTTGTAGATGTGCTGTTTCCACTAGGAAGAAAACAATGGTCTCTTGTTCATGAAACAAGTGGATTGTTTACCTTACACACTTTGCTTAAAGCAGTTATCTGTTGCTTGCAACTTAATACTGGAGGGGGTTCGGATGATAACCCAAAGGTGGACCTATAGTCATAGATTCAGTTGGATTGCGGTATATGTATCTTGTTGTATTGCCCAATCGAATATCATAGGATCATGATGTCTAGTTTTGCATTGTTATGCCTTGCTCAGTCCTTTCAATTGCCCTGCTTTAATTTGTTTACCCAGCATGCCATGTTTGTTTATCTAAGCAGAACACCTCTAGTGAACTATGGACCCCGGTCCAATCTTTACCATTGATACATCTTCTACTATTACTGTTTACTTTCTCCAAACCACTACTACCTTCCACACCATAGAGTTAATCCTTTGTTACAGCAACCGGTGATATTGACAACCTCACTTTTCGTTGGGGCAAAGTCTTGAGTTTGTGTTGTGCAGGTCTCCAAGTTGCTAGCTGTAACATCCCTAAATTCATATTCCAAAACTCATTCATGTCATCCTTGCATTTATCATCATTTAGGGATTTTCTCAAAATCATTTGAGAAAAACAGAAGCTTTTGATGATGTAATTTTATGTGTGGTCAGATTTGATTCAAAAGACCAACACCATTTTGAAACTTGAATGATTAGGAACTTGATTGCTTGCCTCCATTATTAGAAAGTTTAGGAGTAAAAGTTTGACCAAAGTTTTCAATTTGGAAATAAATTCAAAACCCTAATTTCAAAAACATTGCAAAACAGAGGCAATGTCTCTGATTGATTTAAGTCCAAACTTGACCAAAGCCCTTACAGAGTAACCACATGGTCAAATAACTGATTTTGAAACCACAGTACCCTGCAAAAATCTCCAGAATCATTTGAATTTAAAAAGGATTTGAATTCATATCTAAATCTAACCAGAAAATCAAAATAGAAAAAGAAAAGAAATAAACAAAGGAACAGGGCCGCGCGCCAGAAATCTGGCCTAGAAACGAACCCAGCCCAGCAAACCCACCCGGGAAATTTCTTTCCTTCTCTCACGCGCGAACGCACACAACCAGTCACTGACGAACGGACCCCACCCCCATTTTGCACACATCGCTGACGAGCGGGTCCTGTCCACGCTGTCATCGTCTTCCTCAAACCGCGCCCACGACCACGTCGCAGCTGCAGTCACTACCGGTAATGGCGCGGCTTAATTGGGCATTAAACCTCGGGCGTTTCCTGTCGAGGCACCGGCTATAAGATCCCCACCTCCTCGCATTCATTTCCCCCCAGCCAATTCTACATTCACGCCACCAGGCTGCCCACGACTCGCTTAGAACCGCCGCAGACAGAGCTCACTCCGGCGATCGATTCAGGTGAGCCCCGTGCGCCCCTTCCCCTCTGGATTGTTCGAGCCTCCTTGTAATCACCTGGCGCACATTCTGACCCCACTAGCTCATCCTGTATTGCTGCAGGTCGCCGTATTCACTGGACGCCGTAAGCACCTGACGACCACCCCAACTCCGGCGACCAATCTCAGTAAGACCCATGCGCCCCTTGCCTTTTCCTTCACACGAGCGTGTTCGCAACTGCCTTGCGCACTTCCTAAACCCTCTGGTTCGTGTTAGGGCAATGCGGAACCTCGACAACGACTCCGACAACATCCACCCGACGCCAGACGCAACTCCGACGAGATCCAGAGCCCATCTCCGAGTGCCCCTCCGCAAACCAGTACCACGTCGAGCTTCAGCACGTCTTGGCGGATCTGGTAAGCACCTTCCTACTTCCTGGAGCGATGTAGAACACCGGCGCCGCCGTAGTCAGACGCACCGCCGCCAGTTAGCGCCTCTAGCGCCGCCAGTTTGTGGCTTGGTATTATGGTCCGTTGGATCTGCATCGTAGGGCTAGGATAGATCCTGAGCGAAGAGGTACGTGTGTGTCTGAGCCGCCAGATTTCATTTATATCGTGTGGTCCGCAGTGCTCGATCCGCACGAACCGGTACGCGCCAGTGAGGTTGTGACGCGTGGCAAGGATGAATTCAAAAACAGAATTTAAAACCTGATTTAGATCCAAACTTCAAACTGCTATAACTTTTGAATGCCACGTTAGAAATTTACAAACTTTATACCGTTGGATCAGTGAAACAAGACCTTTCTGAATATCCAATTTGTTTAACAAATAGTAATAGTTAAAATGACTTTATTTGTAGAACATGTTTAGGGCTAAATTAAGTGTAGATTCATTTTGGTAAATTATATTAGTGCCAAATAAGTTTAGTTGGCAAACTTGTGACTTGATAAGTTTCTGTAAACATGTGCATGCTTGGTAGTGTTTTCAATAATCACCACTTAGTAAATTCTTGCATGCATGCATTCATATTATTTTTGACTGAATATAATTGTGTGTAATTGTATGCTACAATTTCTTGTGTAGATTTTGCTAGTGATTGTGATTCTGAAGAGTGCTACTCTCCCCACTACCAAGGCAAGTGATATTTTCATGAATATTTCTATCCTATGTTTTGTACTAGCATTAGATATTTTGCTAAGTCTTGCATGCTATTTTTGACTAATGCTAAGTTGGGAAATCCTAAGTAGTGTAGAATGGTAGAATTGCTAGGGAATTTTCCCTAAGTTAAGTTATCTTACCATGCTTAGCCTAGCTACTCAGCAAACAAGGGTTGGTGAAAATCTATACATACTATAATGAAAATATTCTAAGTCATGAGACTTATGCTTTCCTAATAAAACAACTAAATCAAATGAACCTCCTGGGTGGAATGGAAGGATTGGGTTATGTTGAGTGGTTACACAAGGCCATGGACTTGGGTTCTGTATCTCACTTGTGGTATGCCACCCAGGCACAAAGGGATTTGGAGGCCAAGTGTTGAGAAAGCTTACAGTGCAACCACTTGGCAATATGGGCTCTGCCTTGATCATATAGGTTGCTAGAACTTAGTCATTTGGAGAAGGAGCTGGCGGTGGGGCCGTCTGGCAGCGAGAGAGAAAGAGAGGGAATGGGGTCCACACGTCGGCGACTCTACGGGTTCTTTCTTTGGTGCAAACTTTTTTCTGCGGGAGAGAAGGAGAGGTGGGCTGGCTGGGCTTAGTTGGACCAAGCTAGTTGGGTTGGGTCCTTTACATATTTTTTTTGTTCTATTTTGTTTTTCTTTTTCTCTTTTGATTTTGAATAAGCAATTCAATCATTCATTTGAATTCAAATAATTGCCAAAATCTGTGTAGGTTTAAGTATTGATTAATAAAACATTCTGAATTCATTTTTAGAATAATTTATTTATTCTTTTTAAGGTCTTTTAATTAATCAAGATAGGCTCTAGTTTTAAATAGGATTTAATAACCATTTGATTTTCCAAAACCTTCCAATCCTTTTCAGTAGGTTTTTATTTGGTTATTTGGGTGTCAAATAATTCATCTTGAATTATTTGGAATAATTTAATATGATTTATTAATCATTTAGGATTGGGTATTTGTTTCAATTCCAAAGGATTTAAATATAGTTTTAATTCCCTAAAGTTTATTTGGAAGAATTATTTTATTTAAGTTGATTAAACAACTTTTATTCCACTTGGGTAAATTCCAGAATACCATTCTCTCATGAATTTTATAATTATTCTTATTAGAGATTTGTCTTTATAAAATAGGGATAGAATGGATATTGCCATTTTATTTTATTTTGGAAATTCTTTATCCTTTTATTTTATTTGATTTGGATTATAACCATTCCATTTGCTTAATGGATTAGGCCAAGATTTATTTGGCCTTTCAAATATTCTTTATTTAATATTTCTTTCTTCATCTTATAAAATCCATATATTTTTATTTAGAGATTCAAACTTGGTGATTCCAATTTGTAAAATCTTGTTTAATATATTTTTATATTTTAAATGTCTTTAGGATTATTTTCTCTCCATTTGGTAGGGATTTTAGATAAGGATTTATTAGCTTTAGAAATTTAACTTCCTTATCTTATTATATTCATAAGATTTTATTTATGGTTCCAATTTAAGTGAAACCAATTTATATGGTTTTATAATATTTCTATTTGTCTTTCTTGATCATTTGTAAATGTTTGTTGACAAGATTTTATATGGATCAAATCCATAGGCTTGGAGATAACTTGGATATGATTTTTATTCCATTTGGGTTTAGGGTTTGGATTTATTTTCCAAGTTTTAAATTTCCAGATACATTCATTGAGGATTGTATTTCCCTTGATTTGGATTTTGTTGAATTCATACTTTAATTAAAGTTTGTTCAAGATGGGATTTTAAGTTTCCTTTTAGAACAAAAGTTTCTTTTCACCCTGATTTTCAACAAAAAATTTATTTTGTTTTATTTATTTTCACATTACAAGATTTGGAAAATCTTGGGATGTGACAACAGATTGCTCAGTATGGAGATGCTGCAAGTTTCCACCATGATTAGGCATGGGTTAGGCTAGCGGCCCAGGCGTTTCTCAAACACATATACAAAACTCCATGGACTTACAAGCTCCCCTTTTATTTCACACCGCCGACATCCGCAAACAAAAGATCATGCTATCAACTGGGTAATATGTACAAGTGTTGCAAGCGTTCCCCATGACAGCAGGGTTCTGCTAATTCCCAACTTATAAGTGCAAGCATATACAACATAGATGACACAATGGTTCAAGTTTATTAGGGGCACGAAAAATAAAGTGTTCCATCAAGTTTGTGAGAGCTTCAATCACTAATTTTATCATAACAAGTTTAATTTGGAAGATAGATAAAACAAGAATATACTTGGAATGGTGTAACACACCATGCATAGAAATTTATAGTGGACTCTTTGGAATATCTTGGTTTCTTGGTAGTTGGATGCATGAGTAGAGCTTACTTAATAAAAGTGGAGGCTAGCAAAAGACTGGGAGCGACCAACTAAGAGAGCAATAATGGCCATAATCATGTAGAGCAACAAAACATTATCAACTAAAGCATAACATGATATCACCAGTCAAAAACTAAATGATCATAGAGTCTAGTGTCACTGATTCATAGTCATAACATGGTGTAAGCATGTGCAAAGTCAACCCAAACAAAGCATCAAATAAGAATACCATAGTATTATGCTTTTGTATGCTCAAACAACGCATGATTCTTGCAAGGCACATTAAGCAAGCTCAATTGTTTGGAACAAGTCATGCTACAGCAATATTCACTAAGCATAAGGTCAAAAAAAATCTAACATACCATGATAAAGTCTAAGCCACAGTCAAAACAAGCTCCCTTTTATACTACTTTAGCATAAAACTTTCTACTCTTTTCCAACACCAATCAACTTATTTGAAACAAAAGAGTGAATGCAGGGGTCCAACTACTTTGTTCAAGCAAAATAAACGAACGAAAACAAAAACAAAAACTAAGACGCTCCAGGAACAACACAACAATGCATGAAACAATAAAAACAAAGTGTCTAGGAAGGGACCTGAGATTTTTATTGATGAAGGGGATGCCTTGGGCATCCCCAAGATTTGACGCTTGCACCTCTTGAATATTTCTTGGGGTGACACGGGGTGGCATCCCCAAGCTTGATCATTTGTCCATTCTTCATCTTATTACATCATTCTTCCCCTACACTTTGAAAATTTCCTTCATACAAAACAACACACAATCCTTATTAGTAACATTAGTGTATTCAAGATAATAGTCCTTTGGGTTTTGTTTTAAAAGAAGTAAAACTTCCATTATAACACAATATACTGTAGGAATTCCTTTAAAAAGATCAAGTGATCAAGGCTAAATAAAAAAGAAACCGATAAGAGGAAAATGCAAATAATGGCAGAAATCTGTAAAAACAGACCAACAGGTATGATACGTCAGAAACGTATCTATAATTTTTTATGTTCCATGCTTGTTTAGTATCTACTTTGTTTTGCTTTGTCTACGCTTTGAGGTGTTTTTATATGTTTTCTGGTACTAACCTATTAACAAGATGCCACTATGCCAGTTGCCTGTTTTCTTCTGTTTTTGGTTCCAGAAAGGCGGAAAATCAATATTCTCGGAATTGGACGGGACAAAAGACAAACTCAATATTTTACCATGGGGAACACGGAGCCAGAAGATGAGATGGAGGAGGGCCTCGAGGGGGCCACACCCATGGCCGCGTAGGTGGGCCCACCCCGCGCCTAGGGGGGTGCAGCCGCCTCGGGCACCACCTCGGCCTCCCTCTTCGCCTATAAGAAGCCCCCGATGCCTAAACCCTAATTACCTGATCAATATTCCACGAAACCGTCTATAGCCGTCGCCAACATTGTCCCTAGACCGGGGGGATATGAAGCTCTTACCGGGCCCTGCCGGAGGGGAGATCATCCCGGAGGCCTTCTTCTTCATCACTCCAGCCTCCGGTATGAAGCGTGAGTAGCCCACCTTGGACTACGGTTCCATGTAGTAGCTAGATGGTTGTATCTCCTCCTTAGTGCTTTCATGTATAGATCTTGTGAGCTCCATTCATGATCAAGATCTCATATATTTGTAATCATGCATGTTGTGTTTGCGGGGATCTGATGGATATTGAGATTACTATGTCATATTGATTAATGGTTTTGTCTTATTGATTCTATCATGTATGTGTTGTTTGTAATCTTGCATGCTCACTGTTGTTAGTATCTATCTTGGCCAAGTAGTTGCTAGTGACTCCAAGAGGGGGTATTTATGCTCGATAGTGGGTTCATGCCTCTATTTAATCTAAGGGAAGTGACAGAAATTTCTAAGGTTGTAGATGTGCTGTTTCCACTAGGAAGAAAACAACGGTCTCTTGTTCATGAAACAAGTGGATTGTTTACCTTACACACTTTGCTTAAAGCAGTTGTCTGTTGCTTGCAACTTAATACTAGAGGGGGTTCGGATGATAACCCAAAGGTGGACCTATAGTCATAGATTCAGTTGGATGGCGGTATATGTATCTTGTTGTATTGCCCAATCGAATATCATAGGATCATGATGTCTAGTTTTGCATTGTTATGCCTTGCTCAGTCCTTTCAATTGCCCTGCTTTAATTTGTTTACCCAGCATGCCATGTTTGTTTATCTAAGAAGAACACCTCTAGTGAACTATGGACCCCGGTCCAATCTTTACCATTGATACATCTTCTACTATTACTGTTTACTTTCTCCAAACCACTACTACCTTCCACACCATAGAGTTAATCCTTTGTTACAGCAACCGGTGATATTGACAACCTCACTTTTCGTTGGGGCAAAGTCTTGAGTTTGTGTTGTGCAGGTCTCCAAGTTGCTAGCTGTAACATCCCTAAATTCATATTCCAAAACTCATTCATGTCATCCTTGCATTTATCATCATTTAGGGATTTTCTCAAAATCATTTCAGAAAAACAAAAGCTTTTGATGATGTGATTTTATGTGTGGTCAGATTTGATTCAAAAGACCAACACCATTTTGAAACTTGAATGATTAGGAACTTGATTGCTTGCCTCCATTATTAGAAAGTTTAGGAGTAAAAGTTTGACCAAAGTTTTCAATTTGGAAATAAATTCAAAACCCTAATTTCAAAAACATTGCAAAACAGAGGCAATGTCTCTGATTGATTTAAGTCAAAACTTGACCAAAGCCCTTACAGAGTAACCACATGGTCAAATAACTGATTTTGAAACCACAGTACCCTGCAAAAATCTCCAGAATCATTTGAATTTAAAAAGGATTTGAATTCATATCTAAATCTAACCAGAAAATCAAAATAGAAAAAGAAAAGAAATAAACAAAGGAAAAGGGCCGCGCGCCAGAAATCTGGCCCAGAAACGAACCCAGCCCAGCAAACCCACCCGGGAAATTTCTTTCCTTCTCTCACGCGCGAACGCACACAGCCAGTCACTGACGAACGGACCCCACCCCCATTTTGCACACATCGCTGACGAGCGGGCCCTGTCCACGCTGTCATCGTCTTCCTCAAACCGCGCCCGCGACCACGTCGCAGCTGCAGTCACTGCCGGTAATGGCGCGGCCTAATTGGGCATTAAACCTCGGGCGTTTCCTGTCGAGGCACCGGCTATAAGATCCCCACCTCCTCGCAGTCATTTCCCCCCAGCCAATTCTACATTCACGCCACCAGGCTGCCCACGACTCGCTCAGAACCGCCGCAGACAGAGCTCACTCCGGCGATCGATTCAGGTGAGCCCCGTGCGCCCCTTCCCCTCTGGATTGTTCGAGCCTCCTTGTAATCACCTGGCGCACATTCTGACCCCGCTAGCTCATCCTGTATTGCTGCAGGTCGCCGTATTCACTGGACGCCGTAAGCACCTGACGACCACCCCAACTCCGGCGACCAATCTCAGTAAGACCCATGCGCCCCTTGCCTTTTCCTTCACACGAGCGTGTTCGCAACTGCCTTGCGCACTTCCTAAACCCTCTAGTTCGTGTTAGGGCGATGCAGAACCTCGACAACGACTCCGACAACATCCACCCGATGCCAGACGCAACTCCGACGAGATCCAGAGCCCTTCTCCGAGTGCCCCTCCGCAAACCAGTACCACGTCGAGCTTCAGCACGTCCTGGCGGATCTGGTAAGCACCTTCCTACTTCCTGGAGCGATGTAGAACGCCGGCGCCGCCATAGACAGACGCACCGCCGCCAGTTAGCGCCTCTAGCGCCGCCAGTTTGTGGCTTGGTATTATGGTCCGTTGGATCTGCATCGTAGGGCTAGGATAGATCCTGAGCGAAGAGGTATGTGTGTGTCTGAGCCGCCAGATTTCATTTAGATCGTGCGGTCCGCAGCGCTCGATCCGCACGAACCGGTACGCGCCAGTGAGGTTGTGACGCGTGGCAAGGATGAATTCAAAAACAGAATTTAAAACCTGATTTAGATCCAAACTTCAAACTGTTATAACTTTTGAATGCCACGTTAGAAATTTACAAACTTTATACCGTTGGATTCAGTGAAACAAGACCTTTCTGAATATCCAATTTGTTTAACAAATAGTAATAGTTAAAATGACTTTATTTGTAGAACATGTTTAGGGCTAAATTAAGTGTAGATTCATTTTGGTAAATTATATTAGTGCCAAATAAGTTTAGTTGGCAAACTTGTGACTTGATAAGTTTCTGTAAACAGGTGCATGCTTGGTAGTGTTTTCAAAAATCACCACTTAGTAAATTCTTGCATGCATGCATTCATATTATTTTTGACTGAATATAATTGTGTGTAATTGTATGCTACAATTTCTTATGTAGATTTTGCTAGTGATTGTGATTCTGAAGAGTGCTACTCTCCCCACTACCAAGGCAAGTGATATTTTCATGAATATTTCTATCCTATGTTTTGTACTAGCATTAGATATTTTGCTAAGTCTTGCATGCTATTTTTGACTAATGCTAAGTTGGGAAATCCTAAGTAGTGTAGAATGGTAGAATTGCTAGGGAATTTTCCCTAAGTTAAGTTATCTTACCATGCTTAGCCTAGCTAATCAGCAAACAAGGGTTGGTGAAAATCTATACATACTATAATGAAAATATTCTAAGTCATGAGACTTATGCTTTCCTAATAAAACAACTAAATCAAATGAACCTCTTGGGTGGAATGGAAGGATTGGGTTATGTTGAGTGGTTACACAAGGCCATGGACTTGGGTTCTGTATCTCACTTGTGGTATGCCACCCAGGCACAAAGGGATTTGGAGGCCAAGTGTTGAGAAAGCTTACAGTGCAACCACTTGGCAATATGGGCTCTGCCTTGATCATATAGGTTGCTAGAACTTAGTCATTTGGACAGTTGGTGGTAGTTGGGTTGATAGGTTGGAGCGCGTCCATTTTGACTAAGGAAAGGCTTCTGAAAGGTCCTGTCTTGGGAAACCAAGTCTGGTGGGGAAAGTGCACAACCTCTGCAGATGGAAAACCTAAGTACTTAGCCTAGTCCAAGGCAATGGACACTTTGAGCATCAAGACATGGAAGCTACAAGAATCTCATCACTCCAACTTCTAAGTAAAAATTTGTGGGTGAACAAGGGTGAAGGACCCCAATGTCTATTGGTGGTTCCTTGGGAATGTTTTAACAAAGAAAACTTAGTGATTTCAACTAATAGGAAAAACTCATTTTCAAGCAAAGCAAGCCAAGCTACACTTAGCCAAAATGCATATAGTAATATAGTCCACCTAAAATATACTAAGGTATCACTTGCCAATACTATTCCAAAGTATTGACCCTTTGTGGTTGTAACTTGTGATGTTGCAGGTTACTCCGATGAAGAATAGGAGTCATGAGTCTACACTCAACATGCTTGCTCGTGGCACATGAAGATGAAGACTTATGTTTATTTACTTATTCCATAAACTCTTGTATTAGGCCTTTGGCCCGAAGTTGCAAAAGACTATGTTTTATCTCTGGAATGAATGTAACAAACGACCTTTGTATCTGTGTACTTCATCTTAAACTGTGGATGCTAGCATTGATGCAGGGACTAGCATTGCAATCACAGGGATCCTTTCCTTTATAAAGGAGGGGTCTAACAGATGGTATCAGAGCACTGTGTTGCCTGTAGGATTATGACCCTAGGATTGGAAAACACTAAGGAAAAAGTTTTCAACTACTTCTACACTTGTCTATTCTTCTCGTAAAACTTTTCTAATCTTTTTCAACTTCCTTTGTAGATGAACTCCATCAACGAAGCCGTGAAGAAAGGACCACTCATGACCATGACCTTGGAGTGTGAAACTGAGTTTCCCAATATTCTCAAGGACCTCATGGTGGCAATGGAAGCACATGGTGCAGCTGTGTACAAGGTCTTTCCAGTGATGGATGAAGGAGTGGAGTATTGGTGGGTGCAACTTCACTTGTACAAAAACAAGGAAGACAACCACAAAGAAAGGGGATTCTGCATGTACATCAACACTACAATGCACACCACATTCTTTGAGTCAGCCAGAGATGCAGCTTGGAGGACTATCAAAGAACTAAGTGCTAGAGTCAAATGCAGAATGCTCAACCTCCAAAAGGACTTAGAGAAAGAGAAGGAACTTACTCAAGAGTTGGAAGCCACCAACCAAGAGTTAAGGGGAGATGTTATAGACTTAGTGATGGAGTCAAGAGAACAAGATTGGTGGATTGCCTCTAGGAACATTGTGTTTGCTAATAGATCCAGTGAGATTGGATTATAAGGGCATTTTGTTAGTTGGACCACCACTTATCACCTTATTTTCCAAAAATAATACTATAAATAAGTATGGACCTTGATTGATGTAATGGACTTATGTATGCATGACTTGTGTGATGATTGTGCTCCATGGATATGTATGTCTTGATTTACCTTGAATTGTGTTGTTCTAAC
This sequence comes from Avena atlantica, assembly GCA_910589765.1. Classification (NCBI taxonomy): domain Eukaryota; kingdom Viridiplantae; phylum Streptophyta; class Magnoliopsida; order Poales; family Poaceae; genus Avena; species Avena atlantica. Next base: position 23,469,587 of record OU342736.1, read on the forward strand.
TTTTTCATTCTTATAAATATATGCCTATTGCCATCAGCACAGTTGAGGAGTTTCAGGTTACTCGTTTTGGTCCCCGTATCATTGAGCTTAACACTTTGCTCGATCTCCCTCTTCCCACCATCACGGTGTACCCACTTACCAAGTTCGAGAGGAAGGACCTCTGGGGCTTCAAGGTGAACCATCCCGGACGCCAGACTGAGCCTACTACGGAGACCATCGTCTTCAAGCTGATGCACGACGACAGGGAAAGAGGCATGGAGGTAGTCATGTAGGACCTGATAGGATGACTGTTAGGCCGTCACTCCCGACAGGTTAGGGGCACCCACTTTCACGTCTTCGGAAGACGTGATGTTGATGGAGAGTCCATCGACTTTGAGGACGACTCGAGGGGCACGGCAGAGCCGATACGTCTCTACCTCCAGGACTTAGAGACTCTTCTCAGGCACGTAGACACGGACAGAACGAACGTCATGCTAGGAAATGACGAGCTTCAGGTGCATCTTTGCGAGAAGGACAAGCTTTTTGCGCAGCAGGATGAGATGATCAAGGAAATGGAGACAAAGTTCGAGGCACAGGACCGCAAGTTCAAGAGTCAGGAGAAACGCGTCCAGGAAAGGAACAAGAAGATCCGGGACATGACCGAGGAACTGAAGTCCAAGGATTTCGAGCTAGAGCAGCAGTAGATGGTTATTGAGAGGCTTCGCTCCCAGAAGAGGGCTCTCAAGGCCAAGGTCGATTCCTTGACTACTACGATTGAGGAGAACAAGACCGCGATGGAGAACGCAGGTCTTACCTTTGTCGAGGAGGAGATTGATGCTGATGAGTAGACTTGACTACTCATTTACCTTTCATATTCGTACTTATTATTGTGAACTTATTATTGGACCATCCGACATGTGGATGGCTTGTCACTTGTGTGTTTTATCTCATGAACTTGTCATCTGGTTGTTGAGTTTTATTCTAATGTTGCATTTTATGTGTTTGCTTGTGAAGTATTGTGCATAAAACATCTATGGGTATCTCATTCTTATCTATTTGAACAAACCACAGATGCCTCCCCGTCGCGCAAACCCCAACCCCAACAACATCATCCCGGAAATGCAACAAATGATGAATGCGCAAACACAACTTATGCAAATGATGACGACATTCATTCAAAACCAGAATAACAACAACAACAACCGCAACAAAAACAACAACCCCAATAATAACAACAACAACAACAACAACAACAACAACCCACCGGGTTTCGATATGCTCACCAGATTTCTGCGATTGAGGCCAGCAAAGTTTTCGGGAACAACTGATCCCATGGTGGCCAATGACTGGCTACGTTCCGTGAACAAAGACTTAGTGACCGTGGGCTGCACGGATGCTGAAAAAGTAAGGTTCGCAGCACATCTGTTGGAAGGACCAGCCGCCACATGGTGGGACAACTTCCAAATCACCACTCCTATTGATGAGGTGACTTGGGATATCTTTGAAGATGGCTTTCGCACTGCTCATATCTCATCAGGAATGATGAGTCTGAAAAATAAGGAGTTTCACAACCTGAAGCAGCGCCATCGCAGCGTGGCAGAATACATAGAAGAGTTCAACAATCTGGCGCGCTATGCACCGGATGAGGTTGACACAGATGCCAAAAGAAAGGAAAAATTTCTGGAAGGCTTGAATGATATGCTGAATCTGCAGTTGTCTGTGGCATATGTTCCAACTTATCGGTCTTTGTGTGACAAGGCTGCTATTTTGGAGAGTAAAATGAAACAAGTCGAGAGTAGAAAGAGGAAACACTCCGACAAACAAAGCTTGGGATCGTCTCACAAACGATATCACTATGATGACAGTGGCAGCTCAGGATCCCATAAACATGGGAAATTCAGCAAGCACAACCACAACCGGCATGACAACAAGCATCACCGCAGTCATGACAAGGACAAATACAAGAACCACAAGGGTGGACATAAGAGCCACTATAGTGCAAATGGTAGTGGAAGTGGAAGCCAACCTCCTAAAAAGGACATCAGTCAGGTTGAGTGCTTCAAATGCAAGAAGCTGGGGCATTATGCTAATGAGTGCCCTGAGAAGAAAGTTGAAGGACCTAACAAGCCAAATCCTTTTCAGAAAGGACAGGTTAATCACATCAATGTGGAAGAGGTCTATGAGGAGCCTGATGCCGTCGCTGGTAAGTTCAGACTCAATTCAATTTCAGCATTTGTACTCTTTGATACCGGTGCATCTCATTCATTCATATCAAAGGCATTTGTTGATAGAAATGGGTTTGCATCAGAAAACATTGGGTGTCCAATAAAGGTTAGTTCTCCGGGGGGAGATATGATAGTAAGCCTTGGATGCCGGGATCTCGTCATAGAGTTTGGAAAGCATAAGTTTCCAGTAAGCCTGATAATCCTAGATTCCCAAGGACTAGACGTAATTTTGGGAATGGATTGGATAGCTAAGTATGAAGGAGTATTAGATTGTGCCAAGCGTACAGTTACACTCACAGCCCCCGAAGGGAAAAGAATAAAATTCAAGTCAAACTTTGAATCCAAAGGAAGTAAGTTGAATTCTCTTAAGGGGGTTAGCATGGACAGTGTGCCAATTGTATGTGAGTATCCGGATGTGTTTCCGGAAGAGTTACCAGGAATGCCACCGGATAGAGATGTGGAGTTTCTGATAGATTTGGTACCTCGTTCTGGACCAATAGCTAAGAGACCGTACAAAATGTCAGTTGATGAACTGAAAGAGCTCAAGAAGCAGCTAGGAGAACAGTTGCAGAAAGGGTTTATTCAACCAAGTTCTTCATCTTGGGGAGCCCCAGTATTGTTCGTGGAGAAGAAGGATAGAACACAAAGATTATGTATTGACTACCGTTCTCTCAACAAAGTAACCATCAAGAACAAATATCCTTTGCCAAGAATCAACGACTTGTTTGATCAGCTAGAAGGAGCATGTGTATTCTCGAAGATTGATCTCCGGTCAGGTTATTTTCAACTCAAGATAAGAGAGCAAGACATACCAAAAACAGCATTCACCACAAGGTATGGATTGTATGAGTATACTGTGATGCCTTTTGGTTTAACCAACGCTCCAGCATACTTCATGAATATGATGAACAAGGTGTTCATGGAATTTCTTGACAAGTTCGTTGTCGTTTTCATCGATGATATCTTAGTCTACTCCAAGAGCAAGGAAGAACATGAAATACACCTACGCTTGATACTTGAGAAAATGAGGGAACATAAACTTTATGCCAAATTCAGCAAGTGTGAGTTCTGGTTAGAGGAAGTTGGTTTTCTTGGTCATGTGATGACGAAGGATGGTGTGGCAGTTGATCCTGCTAAGGTTTCAGCTGTGACAGAATGGGAATCACCCAAGAATGTGAAAGAAGTTCGTAGTTTCCTCAGCTTAGCAGGTTACTACAGAAGATTCATTGAAAATTTCTCGAAGGTTGCTAAGCCAATGATAGAATTGTTAAAGAAGGACAAGAAATTTGCTTGGTATGAAGGTTGCGAAGTCAGCTTCCAAGAGTTGAAGAAGAGACTGGTGACAGCACCAGTTCTGTGTCTGCCAGATTTGGAAAAAGATTTCCAAGTATATTGTGATGCGTCTCATCAAGGCTTGGGTGCTGTACTTATGCAAGACGGTAAAGTCGTAGCCTATGCTTCGAGACAACTCAAAACTCATGAAGTAAACTATCCTACTCATGATTTGGAGTTGGCCTCTGTCGTCCATGCACTCAAAACATGGAGACATTACCTTTTGGGGAAGCGTTGTGAAGTGTTCACCGATCATAAAAGTTTGAAGTATATATTCACCCAGAAGGAAATCAATATGAGACAAAGGAGATGGCTAGAGCTTATCAAGTATTACGACTTAAGTTTGCAATACCACCCCGGTAAAGCAAATGTAGTAGCGGATGCTCTAAGTCGTAAGACGTTAGTAAATGGCCTTACCAAAGGTGATTTGCCAGATGATTTGTGTAAGCAATTCAAAGAACTCATATTGGAAATTGTGCCTGAAGGACATCTCATGTCTTTGGATGTTCAACCCACTCTATTGGACAAGTTCCAAGAAGCTCAGAAGACCGATAAGGAAATTGAAAAGATTAAGGAAAATATTAGTCTAGGGAAAGCTAAGAATTTCCATATAGACGAACAAGGTACTTTATGGCACGGGAAACGTATATGTGTTCCACAAGACCCGGAGTTGCGGAAACTGATCTTACAAGAAGGTCACAACTCTCCGTATTCTATTCACCCAGGAAACACCAAGATGTACATGGATATGAAAGAAAGATTTTGGTGGAACAATCTAAAAAGGGACATCGCCGAGCATATTGCTTTGTGTGATGTGTGTAGCAGAGTAAAAGCGGAGCATCAGAAACCAGCAGGTTTGCTTCAACCACTGCCTATTCCTGAATGGAAGTGGGAAAATATCGGTATGGATTTCATTACCGGATTACCAAGGACTAGGTCAGGGTACGATTCCATATGGGTAGTAGTGGATCGCCTAACTAAAGTGGCTCATTTTATACCCGTGAAGACAACATATACGAGTGCTAAGTTAGCTAAAATTTACATGAGCAGGATTGTATGCCTTCATGGTGTGCCTAGAGTATTGTATCAGATAGAGGAAATCAGGTCACTTCTCACTTTTGGAGACAGCTTCATGAATCCTTAGGAACGATATTGGAATTCAGCACTGCTTTTCATCCTCAAACTGATGGACAAACAGAAAGGACTAACCAGATTCTTGAAGACATGTTGAGGGCATGTGCTTTAGATTATGGAGCAAGTTGGGATGAAAGCTTGCCTTACGCAGAGTTCTCTTACAATAACAGTCATCAAGCTAGTATTGGCATGGCACCGTTTGAGTTACTCTACGGAAGGAAGTGTACCACCCCATTGTTATGGAATGGTGTGGGAGAAAGAAGCTTATTTGGACCTGATCTTATCAAAGACGCCGAAGAGAAAGTCAAATTGGTTAAAGACAGATTGAAGATAGCACAGTCCCGACAGAAAAGCTACGCGGATTCTAAGCGTAGAGAAGTCACCTACGAAGTTGGGGATAGAGCTTATCTTAGAGTATCACCACTTCACGGAGTGAAAAGATTTGGAGTCAAAGGGAAGTTGGCACCAAGATATGTTGGGCCATTCAAGATTCTAAGTCGCAAGTGAGAAGTTGCATATGAAGTTGAATTGCCAGAATCTCTGTCAGTTGTCCATAATGTGTTTCATGTGAGTCAGCTCAAGAAATGTCATCCAGAGACGGAAGAATCAGCTTTGAAGGATACCATACCTTTGGAAGAAGTACAACTAGAAAGTGATATCACCTATGAGGAAAAGCCTGCCAAGATTCTTGAGACCGCAGAAAGAGTCACAAGGACAAAAACTATCAAGTTTTGCAAGGTGCAATGGAATCATCATTCCGAAGAAGAAGCAACATGGGAAAGAGAAGAGGATCTTCGGAAAGACCACCCTCACCTATTTACTAGCCAAACCGAATCTCGAGGGCGAGATTCATCTTAAGGGGGTTAGATTTGTAACATCCTTCAATTCATATTCCAAAACTCATTCATGTCATCCTTGCATTCATCATCATTTAGGGATTTTCTTATAATCATTTCAGAAAAACAGAAGCTTTTGATGATGTGATTTTATGTGTGGACAGATTTGATTCAAAAGACCAACACCATTTTGAAACTTGAATGATTAGGAACATGATTTCTTGCCTCCATTATTAGAAAGTTTAGGAGTAAAAGTTTGACCAAAGTTTTCAATTTGGAAATAAATTCAAAACCCTAATTTCAAAAACATTGCAAAACAGAGGCAATGTCTCTAATTGATTTAAGTCCAACTTGACCAAAGCCTTTACAGAGTAACCACATGGTCAAATAACTGATTTTGAAACCACAGTACCCTGCAAAAATCCCCAGAATCATTTGAATTCAAAAAGGATTTGAATTCATATCTAAATCTAACCAGAAAATCAAAATAGAAAAAGAAAAGAAATAAACAAAGGAAAAGGGCCGCGCGCCAGAAATCTGGCCTAGCAATGAACCCAGCCCAGCAAACCCACCCGGGAAATTTCTTTCCTTCTCTCACGCGCGAACGCACATAGCCAGTCACTGACGAACGGACCCCACCCCCATTTTGCACACATCGCTGACGAGCGGGCCCTGTCCACGCTGTCATCGTCTTCCTCAAACCGCGCCCGCGACCACGTCGCAGCTGCAGTCACTGCCGGTAATGGCGCGGCTTAATTGGGCATTAAACCTCGGGCGTTTCCTGTCGAGGCACCGGCTATAAGATCCCCACCTCCTCGCAGTCATTTCCCCCCAGCCAATTCTACATTCACGCCACCAGGCTGCCCACGACTCGCTCAGAACCGCCGCAGACAGAGCTCACTCCGGCGATCGATTCAGGTGAGCCCCGTGCGCCCCTTCCCCTCTGGATTGTTCGAGCCTCCTTGTAATCACCTGGCGCACATTCTGACCCCGCTAGCTCATCCTGTATTGCTGCAGGTCGCCGTATTCACTGGACGCCGTAAGCACCTGACGACCACCCCAACTCCGGCGACCAATCTCAGTAAGACCCGTGCGCCCCTTGCCTTTTCCTTCACACGAGCGTGTTCGCATCTGTCTTGCGCACTTCCTAAACCCTCTGGTTCGTGTTAGGGCGACGCGGAACCTCGGCAATGACTCCGACAACATCCACCCGACGCCAGACGCAACTCCGACGAGATCCAGAGCCCATCTCCGAGTGCCCCTCCGCAAACCAGTACCACGCCGAGCTTCAGCACGTCTTGGCGGATCTGGTAAGCACCTTCCTACTTCCTGGAGCGATGTAGAACGCCGGCGCCGCCGTAGTCAGACGCACCGCAGACAGTTAGCGCCTCTAGCGCCGCCAGTTTGTGGCTTGGTATGTTGCTCCATTGGATCTGCATCGTAGGGCTAGGATAGATCCTGAGCGAAGAGGTACGCGTGTGTCTGAGCCGCCAGATTTCATTTAGATCGTGCGGTCCGCAGCGCTCGATCCGCACGAACCGATACGCGCCAGTGAGGTTGTGACGCGTGGCAAGGATGAATTCAAAAACAGAATTTAAAACCTGATTTAGATCCAAACTTCAAACTGCTATAACTTTTGAATGCCACGTTAGAATTTTACAAACTTTATACCGTTGGATTCAGTGAAACAAGACCTTTCTGAATATCCAATTTGTTTAACAAATAGTAACTGTTAAAATGACTTTATTTTTAGAACATGTTTAGGGCTAAATTAAGTGTAGATTCATTTTGGTAAATTATATTAGTGCCAAATAAGTTTAGTTGGAAAACTTGTGACTTGATAAGTTTCTGTAAACATGTGCATGCTTGGTAGTGTTTTCAAAAATCACCACTTAGTAAATTCTTGCATGCATGCATTCATATTATTTTTGACTGAATATAATTGTGTGTAATTGTATGCTACAATTTCTTGTGTAGATTTTGCTAGTGATTGTGATTGTGAAGAGTGCTACTCTCCCCACTACCAAGGCAAGTGATATTTTCATGAATATTTCTATCCTATGTTTTGTACTAGCATTAGATATCTTGCATGCTATTTTTGACTAATGCTAAGTTGGGAAATCCTAAGTAGTGTAGAATGGTAGAATTGCTAGGGAATTTTCCCTAAGTTAAGTTATCTTACCATGCTTAGCCTAGCTACTCAGCAAACAAGGGTTGGTGAAAATCTATACATACTATAATGAAAATATTCTAAGTCATGAGACTTATGCTTTCCTAATAAAACAACTAAATCAAATGATCCTCCTGGGTGGAATGGAAGGATTGGGTTATGTTGAGTGGTTACACAAGGCCATGGACTTGGGTTGTGTATCTCACTTGTGGTATGCCACCTAGGCACAAAGGGATTTGGAGGCCAAGTGTTGAGAAAGCTTACAGTGCAACCACTTGGCAATATGGGCTCTGCCTTGATCATATAGGTTGCTAGAACTTAGTCATTTGGACAGTTGGTGGTAGTTGGGTTGATAGGTTGGAGCGCGTCCATTTTGACTAAGGAAAGGCTTCTGAAAGGTCCTGTCTTGGGAAACCAAGTCTGGTGGGGAAAGTGCACAACCTCTGTAGATGGAAAACCTAAGTACTTAGCCTAGTCCAAGGCAATGGACAATTTGAGCATCAAGACATGGAAGCTACAAGAATCTCATCACTCCAACTTCTAAGTAAAAATTTGTGGGTGAACAAGGGTGAAGGACCCCAATGTCTATTGGTGGTTCCGTGGGAATGTTTTAACAAAGAAAACTTAGTGATTTCAACTAATAGGAAAAACTCATTTTCAAGCAAAGCAAGCCAAGCTACACTTAGCCAAAATGCATATAGTAATATAGTCCACCTAAAATATACTAAGGTATCACTTGCCAATACTATTCCAAAGTATTGACCCTTTGTGGCTGTAACTTGTGATGTTGCAGGTTACTCCGATGAAGAATAGGAGTCATGAGTCTACACTCAACATGCTTGCCTGTGGCACATGAAGATGAAGACTTATGTTTATTTACTTATTCCATAAACTCTTGTATTAGGCCTTTGGCCCGGAGTTGTAAAAGACTATGTTTTATCTCTGGAATGAATGTAATAAACGACCTTTGTATCTGTGTACTTCATCTTAAACTGTGGATGCTAACATTGATCCAGGGACTAGCATTGCAATCACAGGGATCCTTTCCTTTATAAAGGAGGGGTCTAACACTAGCAACACCTTTGAGACGTTTCCTTCCTTCTACTGGTTCGATAACCTCAGTTTGTTACTGAGGGAAGACTTGCTGTTGTGCTCTTCACACCTTGTTCTTGGGGTTTCCCGACGAAGCGCTTTCAGGCGCCATCAACAAGTTTTCTGGCATCATTTCTGCGGAGGCTAAGACATCTTCACAAGGGGAGTCCTTCTCAAACTTTCTCTTTACTTTGTTTTTGTTTTGCTTAGTTTTGTTTGCCTCTTTTTATCAAAAACACAAAAAAATAGTTCCTACTCTAGTTGTTGTTGCTATTGGCTTGCTCCACTTTTACCAAAATGAACTCTGCTGAGAACACCAAGTTGTGTGACTTCACTAGCACAAACAACAATGATTCCTAAGCACCCTTATTGCTCCACCTGCTCCTGATGCTACCTTTTATTAAATTAAGCCTGCTTTGTTGAATCTTGTGATGAGAGAGCAATTTTCTGGTGCTAGTTCTGCTCAATAACTTTGTTGAACTTTGTGAGATGCAAAAATATAAGGATGTAGATGGGGATATTATTAAGCTCGGTTTGTTTCCTTTCTCCTTAAGAGGAAAATCTAAAGAATGGTTGCTATCCTTGCCTAGAAATAGTATTGATTCTTGGATTAAGTGCAAAGATTGATATGGGGTGGCCCGATCTTCTCAGCGAGCACTTGTCGATGATGATGGTGGAGGATAGATAACTAGCCTGTAGCTATGAACTCTCCCGCTCGAACCCTGATGCCAATGCAACAGATCTCGAACCCTGTGGGATATTCACAACACCACGCTCTTGCGCACGCATCCGTCGACCACGAACGGTAGTTTGCACTCTACTGATTCCTAGTGGAACAACGGATTGCAGTCAATTACAATTGTATAACTCGATCACAAGTAATTTCAGAGGTTCTAGATAGAAACAACTCCAAAATATTTTAACGTGGTCTAACTTGAAATAAACGGTACCCCCATCTATTTAAGAGAGAGAGGGCGGCTAGGCTAAGTGTCCAAGATGCAAACGACTACAACTAAGATACATGCCGACCCAGGTGGGACAACTTTCTAGGCGCACAGGCCTATTCCTGTCGTGGCAGCATATTCGGCCTAAAGCGTGTCGCGACAGGACTCTTCTGCTATGGCAGGATTTGGCATCTTTTCTCTGCCGCGGCAGAAACTCTGCCAGGTGTTGGTCCCTTCCTTTATAGATCCTTGCGCTTCCTCCATATCCTCCCTCGCGCTTTCTTTATTGATCAACACACCTTGATCCATGTGCTTCACCTCCTTGCTCTGTGGTATGCCTTCTTTTCCAATGTACCTGATCATACAATAACACATAGACTTAGGCAGTGTAAAATTCTCATTAAGTAAAACATCAGGCTCATTAAGAAACAAATTCACCTGTTGTTGTAGTAGCTTAGCATGAGCTCTTTTAATTGGTCCAATTCTAATCTCATTGTGTAAGATCCCTCCTTTGTCAAGGAAAAAGGATCCCTGTGATTGCAATGCTAGTCCCTGGATCATTGCTAGCATCCACAGTTTAAGATGAAGTACACAGATACAAAGGTCATTTATTACATCCATTCCAGAGATAAAACATAGTCTTTTACAACTCAAGGCCATAGGCCTAAAACAAGAGGTTTGGAATAATTAAATAAACACAAGTCTTCATCTTCATGTGCCACAGGCAAGCATGTTGAGTGTAGACTCATGACACCTAATCATCATCGGAGTAACCTGCAACATCATAAGTTACAGCCACAGTTGGTCAATACTTTGGAATAGTATTTGCAAGTGATACCTTAGTAAATTTTAAGTGGACTATATTACTATATGCATTTTGGCTAAGTGTAGTTTGGCTTGCTTTGCTCAAAATAGGTTTTTCCTCTAAGTTTAAAACACTAAGTTTTTATTTGTCAAAACTTTCCCAAGAAACCACCAATAGACATTGGGGTCCTTCACCCTTGTTCACCCACAAGTTTTACTTAGAAGTTGGAGTGATGAGATTCTTGTAGCTTCCATTTCTTGATGCTTAAGTTGTCCATTGCCATGGACTTGGCCAAGTACTTAGATTTTCCTTCTGCAGAGGTTGTGCACTTTCCCTACCAGACTTGGTTTCCCAAGACAGGACCTTTCAGAAGCCTTCCCTTAGCCAAATGGACGCGTTCCAACCTATCATCCCACTACCACCAACTGTCCAAATGACTAAGTTCTAGCAACCTATATGATCAAGGCAGAGCCCATATTGCCAAGTGGCTGCACTATAAGCTTCTCAACACTTGGCCTCCAAATCCCTTTGTGCCTGGGTGGCATACCACAAGTGTGATACACAAGGTAAACCATCTCCATGGGCCTTGTGTAACCACTCAACCAAAAACCACCATTCAAGTCCCATTCCACCCAGGAGGTTCATTGACTTAGTTGTTTTATTAAGAAAAACATAAGTCCAAAAGACTTAGAAATATTTTCCTCATAGCATGTATATACTTTACCAACCCTTGTTTGCTATTAGCTAGGCAAAGCATGGCATAGTAACTTAACTTAGGAAAATTCCTAGCAATTCTACAATTCTACAACTACTTAGGATTTCCCAGCATAGCATTTGGCAAAAAGTAACATGCAAGACTTAGCAAAATATTTCTAATGCTTATACAAAATATAGGGATGGAAATATTCATGAAGTACCACTTGCCTTGGTAATGGGGAGAGTAGCACTCTTCACAATCACAGTCACTAGCAAAGTCTACACAAAAATTTGTAGCACAAAATTACACACAATTCATATACAAATAAAAATATGAATGCATGCATGCAAGAAAATTCTAAGTGATGATTTTTGAAAACTCCACCAAGCAAGTGCATGATACAGAAACATAACCAAGTTAAATACTTGCTAACTAAACTTATTTAGCACTAAAACAATTTACTAAACAAATTCTATACTCAAAATGGTCCAAAATATGTTTCTGTATAGTCATTTTAACAGAAACTTTTTGTTAAACACATTGCAGATTCATAAAGGGCTTGTCTCACTGATTCCAACGGTATAAAATTTACAAAAATCTAACGTGGGAATCGAAAGTTATAGCCTTTTGAAATTTGGATCTAAATCTGTTTTCAAAATCTGTTTTAATTCAAACCCTAGCCACGCGCCTTATTTCTATTGGCCGATACCGATTATCTCCGGATCACGCTCGTGAGCCGTAGGATCTAATTAAAACACGCGGTCCAGATCTAGCATAACGGTTCGATTACTGATTCTATCGTAAGCGTTGGATCTAGATCCAACGGCGCTCGAGCATGCGACCATGTTCTGGCGGCGCGCGGCGTCAGCGAGCGGCGGCGCTGGCGTTCTAGGTCATGCGCGAGAGGAAGAAGGGTCTTACCAGAACCGCGGTGGCGTGCTGAAGCTCGAGGTGGCGTTGGTTTGCGAAGGGGCGCGCTGGCACGGTCTCAGGGGCTCGTCGGAGTTGCGGCGGCATCTGTTGCTTGCAGATGTGATCGCTGGCGAGGATTGGCGTCGCCCTAGCACGAACCAGAGGCATCAGGAGTTGCGCAAGACGCAGGCGAATAAACTCGCGTGAAGGAGGGGGCAAGGGGCGCTCGGGTTTTACATTAATTGGTCGCCGGAGTCTATCGGCGGCGCAGGTGGTTTCGGTCGTGAATGGAGACGACGACCTAGGTCACGAGCAGGCAAGAGAAAGGCGTCAGCGTATGCGCAGGATCAAGCTGGGCATCATCGTTTGAACCAGAGAGAGGGGGGCGGTCGAGGCTCATCGGAATCGGTCGCCGGAGTCGTCGGTACAGCGGGGCTTCGAGAGAAAATGCGCATAGCCTGGTGGCGGAGTGAGCGAGGAGAGTGGGGGGAAATGCTCGCGGTGCAGAGGGGATTAAATAGGCCCAGGCGCGATAGGAAACGCCTGCAGCATTAAGTCTAATTACGCCGCGCCATTACCGGCCTTGACAGCAGCGGCGACATGGTCGCGGGCGCAGTTTGGGGAAGACGAGGGCGACGTGGAGAGGGCCCGCTCGTCAGCGAAACGTGCGAAGGGGAGGTGGGGTCTGGCTGTCAGCGGCTTTGTGGGTGCGATCGCGCGTGCGAGAGAGAAAGAAATGGCCCGGGTGGGCTAGCTGGGCCTGTTCTGATGCTGGGCCGGATTGGTGGCGCCTGGCCTTTTTCTTTTGTTTTACTCCTTTTCTTTTTCTGTCTCGATTTTCTGAATTGATTTTCAAATGAATTGAAGTTTCATTTGAATTCAAATCTTCTTGGGATTTTTGCAGTGAGCAGTGGTCTCAAATATAGGCATAAGATCATGTGGTTGCTTTGCAAGGGCTTGGTCAAGCTTGGAGAACCAAATATCAGGGACTTGGATCTGATTTGCAAAAGTTTGAAAAAGGGTTTTTGAAACTATTCCCAGTTTGTAAAACTTGGTCCAAACCACACTCAAACCTTTCTATAAGGGAGACAAACAAGCCAGGTTTGTAATCATTCAAACTTTCAAATGGGGATGGCCATTTGATTTAAGTTTGCTCACATAAAATCATAGCACTATGTGCTTCTGTTTTTCTGAAATGAGTTTGAAATTGTTCTCAAATCTATATGCATGCATGAATGATATGCAAACTTTGAAATCATGATTTTAGGGATGTTACAAATCTAACCCCCTTAAGGTGAATCTCGCCCTCGAGATTCGGATTGGCTAGCAAATAGGTGAGGGTGGTCTTTCCGAAGATCATCTTCTCTTTCCCATATTGCTTCCTCTTCGGTATGATGATTCCATTGCACTTTGCAAAACTTGATAGTCTTCGTCCTTTTGACTCTTTCTGCAGTCTCAAGAATCTTGATAGGTTTCTCCTCATATGTGAGGTCACTTTCTAGTTGAACTTCTTCCAAAGGTATAGTATCCTTCAAAGTAGTTTCTTCCATTTCTGGGTGACATTTCTTAAGCTGACTCACATGAAACACATTATGGACTGCTGATAGAGATGCTGGCAGTTCAATTTCATAAGCAACTTCTCCTTTGCGACTCAGAATCTTGAATGGCCCAACATATCTTGGTGCCAACTTTCCTTTGACTCCGAATCTTTTCACTCCACGGAGTGGTAATACTCTAAGATAGGCTCCATCACCAACTTCGTAGGTGACTTCTCTACGCTTAGGATCTGCGTAGCTTTTCTGTCAGGACTGTGCTATCTTTAACCTCACTAGTGCACACGTACCCCTCTAACACCGGTTTGGAGGACCCTCTAACAGCGGTTCCGCAACCGCTGTTGAGGGTTCGGTGTTAGAGGGGGGGCCCCTTTAACACCGGTTCCTATACGAACCGGTGTTAAAGGGTGGCGCACGTGGGGCTGCCGCAGGCCTCAGGGCCCCCCCCCCCTTTAACACCGGTTCGTATCTGGAACCGGTGTTAAAGGTTCTTCTGCCGCGGCAGAGATTTAGGCCGTTTTCCTGCCGCGGCAGGAAAACGGCCTAAATCTCTGCCGCGGCAGACTTCTGCCTCTGCCCCGTTCTGGGCGTATTTCTGCCGGAGGGGGGGGGAGAGCGAGGGGAAATCGATCGGGAGCGGTATACTTATAGAATCGTCATCGGTACATACGAGTACATGAATAATTAAGCAACTATTATTATACACAAACATCGTCATCGGCACATACATCGTCATCGGCACATACATCGTCATCGTTCATTTTGGTGGATATCTAAAGAGTTCTCCGCCAGGCGTGACGACCTCATCAAGTATGAACCCCGCCAATTCCTCTTGAATGGCTCGTATGCGTTCAAATGGTAGGAGTTGGTCCCGCATCCGTTCGATCTGAATATATATGAAGAATGGGCCGTCAATATATATATAAGAATAAAACTCAACACAATTGATGGTAATAAAATAATGTTGTGGACTTTGTTTACTTACTCTAAGTTGTTCTAGTGCGGCTTGGCCTGTCGCACATATCGTGTTGCGAATGAATTCGCAAACATAGTACCCACATAAGTTATTGTCGTGTCCTTGATGCGCGCACTTTACGAGAATAGAGAGTTCAATCAAAATAATAATCAATAAAGCATGATATAATGGAATTGGAAGCTAGCTAGTATTACTTACATTTTGGTCTACAAATTTTAGTTCTGCTGACCATTCACCCACGGCCCTGCCCGTGAACATTTTCCAAACCCTGTCCGACAAAGAAAATGGATAAAGGAGTAATTAATTACTTATTGTCACGAAAGTTGCCGATCTAGTGCGATAATATGATTGAAATTACCTCTGGAGCATCTCTCTCAAGTCTGCCCATAGCTCTTTTTCTTTTCGTAACGAGTCCATGACAAGGACTTTTCCTGAGTCGGGTTGAATGACTAGCAGAATAAAGTGGAACCTACGCACGCATAACTCATCATCAGTTACACTTAACATCGAGTAAGCCGAAACAGAATGTGTACAAGAGAGAGGGTAACAGTACTCACGAGAAGTTGTAAGGCAATAGTATTTCCCTTTTGGTTTGTTGTCTCAGTAAAGACTTTAGCAAGTAATCTTCTGTTTGCCCGGGTTTGTCTCTTACCACTTCTTCATGAACTCTATTTGGGTCAACGAACCCAATGTCAAAAGGGCCTCCTTTCATGCATTCCATAACCTTTTTCCTGCATAATAGTATATACATATATGGTGAGCATATATATATACATGCAATTAATGAAGTGAATGAGTTGAGATAAAAATTACAGAAATAGTACTTACACACAATAAAGGCTGATGGCAGATTTGTCGAGTTCCTTCTGATTGAATAGAAAATGCAAGTCTTGAATGTTGAAGTCGATCGCGTCGTCTCCGCACAAGAAAATCTGATCTCTTATATGCGCCGTGATCCATTCTTCTTTTCTCGTCTTGCAGAAATGAAGGTACCACTTGTGCAATTTTCGCATCTTTGTTGGTAGATTCTTGAGCTCCTCTTTCTTGACGAGATTCTCCCCATACTTCCATGGCTGTATGGGGTTGACATCGCATTTGGGCAAGTTGTCTCCCATGACGTTCAAGTATGCAATGTAAGTCATCCCCATCTCATTGGCCTTTCTTTGTAGCTCTGCCTCGTAATCATCTACGGGAGGAGCGTCCCGTTTGTCAAACATTTGGAGCGGGGCGCATGATTGGTTTTCCTGCTCTCCGAGCATGGGAACTGTTTTCTGGGGTGCCTCACGACTGCTACTTTCAGTCTCCCTACGGCGCCTTGCATCCGCCTTCAAAATCTGGCGCTCGTAGTCCGGCACAAGTGGGGTTTCAGGTTTCAAAAGATTTTTGTAAAACTTCTCCACCACCGCCGGATCTATTTTCTCCTTTGGCTCGGCCCGTCTAGGTGCAAAGAATTTCTTGACCTGTTCTTCCGAGATCCTATTGGTCTCCTCGTCGCTGCGATTCCACGGTAAAACCGGCAATGGCTTGGCGGAAGGCTGCGGGACGTAGTTTTTTGAACTCTTTGGCGTACGGTTTCCTGCGGATTTCTTTGTGGCAGTGCTACTGATGCTCTTCGTGGCAGTGTCTTCCGCTTACGCTGAGGAGATGGCTGAAGCACCGGAGATGGCTGACGGGCCGGAGATGGCTGCCGCGCAGGAGATGGCTGACGGGCCGGAGATGGCTGCCGCGCAGGAGATGGCTGACGGGCCGGAGATGGCTGCCGCGCAGGAAATGGCTGACGGGCCGGAGATGGCTGCCGCGCAGGAGATGGCTGAAGCGGCTCAGACTGCTGACGCTGCGGAGACGGCGGGGGTGCCAGTGACCTCCAATTTGGAAGCACAATGTGTTCCTTCTTCCAAAGAATGGTTGTTTTCACTGCAAATTTGAGTTGAGTTTCCCCTTCACCTGTAGCATGGTCAAGCTGTGCTTCCTCATATTCCTTCACAACCTCATCCACCCCGACAATAGCATAGCCATCTGGAATCGGTCGGCAGTGGTAAGTTCCACCAGCTACAGGAGGTAAGGCATAGCCGACAGCCACCTTAATGGATAAGCCCATTAATCTCACATGCAGCTCAGCGTGTTCGCTCTCTGTGATCTCATCAACGGGGTATCGAGGACCCGTCATTTCAAGCGTTGGCTGCACGTTCTCCGTGGAAGCCACACTGCTTTTCCGCGCAGAGTCTGGGCCGCGGGCAGCTTCCAATGCAGGCTCTTCATGCCGCTGAGATGGGCCGGTAGCTTGATGGCTCTGTTGTGCATTCACTTGCGTCTGCAGCGCCGCAAATGCATGTTCTATCTGTGTCATCCGATCTGTACGCTCTTTTTCTTTTCTGCCGCGCCATCTGTAAGAGTCGCTCCAGTCGGCAAACCCATCCTTCCACGTCATACCCCCTGTGCCTCGTGCATGTCCAGGGTGTTCTTTTTTACCGATGGCGCGTGTGAGCTGGTCATTCTCTCTATCGGGATGGAAGATCCTGGCGGATGTTTCCTCGTATGCCGTGATGAGTTCAGTGACGGGTTTGGCAAGGATGGTTGGGAAGATACACAATCCTGTTTCTGGGTCCAACCTTGCCCCGATTCCGTAGAACCAAGTCTTTGCACGTAGGTCCCACCCATCTGTCTGGGGTGTGATCCCTCTCTCGCGCAGGGCCCTCTCAGCTTCCTCCCACTTAGGCCTCTGAGATATGTAGCCACCTGACCCCGTCCTCTGGTGATATTCCTTCTTCAGGGCATTAAGCGTATTGGTTTCTGACCTCTTTTTAGCTATAGCACTTTTTTTATATGTCTTAAATTCGGGCCAGTGAGGTCTTATCTTCGCATAATATGCGTCTTCGAAATTTGGAGTCTCGTCAGCTTTGACAAATTTGTTCAATTTTTCTTCCAGTTGCGGAAAGCATCAGCCATCTTCTTTAGAGTCCACTCTTTGACCTTGTTCTTTATAACCGGGTTGTTTTCATCCTCCTCTGGCGGAAGGGTGAAATTTACCAACAACGAATTCCAAAGCGTTTCTTTGGATCTGTCATCGACAAAGGTACCGTCGCCCTTCTTTGGCTTATTCCAATTTTCAATTGTGATTGGGATTTGGTCCCTAACAAGAACTCCAGCCTGACGTATAAATTTGTCTGCGGCCTTCTTGGGCTCCATCGGCCTGCCATCAACACGGACTGCTTCGATCGTGAACTTTGCACGATCTTTCAACCGCTGGCTCGCGCCTCGCTTGCTCTTTTTCGTAGAAGAAGATGGTTGCTGGCTGGTCGATCCAGAGGGCTAAAAGAAGAAAGAAGCGTTAATTAATACATGTAGAAGAAGATTGTTGGTGGAAGTCAGCTGAGGCTTAATCAATGCATATACCTCGCCGGACTTTGTAACCATTAAATTGCGTTCACCGGAGTCTTCATCTTCTCCATGACTAGTACTTGAGCTGTCGTCGTCATGTCCCTCCAAGTTCAGATATTGTGAGGTGTCCTCATCAATAATGTTCTCCATTATTTCTTCTTCTTCAAGGTTTCTACTAAGTGGATCCATAGTTTCTAAAACAATAATATTATCACACAAATATCAGTAATACATCTATTGAAATGCTCAAGCAAGGACGATGATATGACAGGTTAAAAGTATTGAAATGTAACCCTAATACATGCTTGGTCATTTCAAACCCTAATTCGGAGAAACCCCGGATTCATATGAGAGGGTACATTTACTTCTTCTAATTAACTTGTCATCAAAGTTGATTAACATAGCATGGTTATTATAATGCTATATTGACAACGAGAGGTGGCGACGCTAGGGCGAGAGCGGGGCCGGGGTGCGTGGGGGTGTGCGTTCGAACCAGCACGACGTGATGGTCTACCTAAAATGGGCGACACACCCTCGACGCGTGTGTAGGCTCAGCGAGGACAGAGGAGGTCAGGGTCGACGGCATAATGGTGGCGGTGGTCGTCGGCGTGGCACAAAATATACACATGCATGGCGACGCTAGGGCGAGAGCGGGGCCGGGGTGCGTGGGGGTGTGCGTTCGAACCAGCACGACGTGATGGTCTACCTAAAATGGGCGACACACCCTCGACGCGTGTGTAGGCTCAGCGAGGACAGAGGAGGTCAGGGTCGACGGCATAATGGTGGCGGTGGTCGTCGGCGTGGCACAAAATATACACATGCATGGCGACGCTAGGGCGAGAGCGGGGCCGGGGTGCGTGGGGGTGTGCGTTCGAACCAGCACGACGTGATGGTCTACCTAAAATGGGCGACACACCCTCGACGCGTGTGTAGGCTCAGCGAGGACAGAGGAGGTCAGGGTCGACGGCATAATGGTGGCGGTGGTCGTCGGCGTGGCACAAAATATACACATGCATATGTACAATATACATATATACATGCATATATACATATACATATATACATATACATATATAAAATATACACATGCATATATACATATACATATATAAAATATACACATGCATATATACATATACATATATACATACACATACAAATATACATACACATACAAATATACATACACATATACATACACATACAAATATACATACACATACAAATATACATACACATACAAATATACAAATATACATACCCCGCGGGATGGCGACGGCGCGGGCGGCGACGGCGAGGGCTGGACGGTGAGGGCGTGAGCGGGACGAGCGAGACGGCGCCCGGCGAGGTCGAGCTGGAGAGGCGAGGCCGGCGATGCAGAGAGGCGGCCGGGCGGTGGAGGAAGGCGAGGGCGACGGCGGGTGCTAGCTAGAGGTCGACGACGGCGGGCTTGGGCGGAGCGGCCCCGGGGTCGACGGAGCTCGCCGGGAGGCGCGCAGGACGGCGGGGAGCCTGGACGGCGGGGTCGACGGAGCTCGCCGGGAGGCGCGCAGGACGGCGCAGGACGCGGGATGGCGACGGCGGGCTTGGGCGGAGCGGCCGCGGGGTCGACGGAGCTCGCCGGGAGGCGCGCAGGACGGCGGGGAGCCTGGACGGCGGGGTCGACGGAGCTCGCCGGGAGGCGCGCAGGACGGCGCAGGACGCGGGATGGCGACGGCGAGGGAGGCGACGGCGCTGCGCGCTTTTCGATCTGGCTGGGGGGAGAAGGAAGAGGGAAGGTGCGCGAGTTATAACCCCCCCCCCTTTAACACCGGTTCGTGGCTGGAACCGGTGTTAAAGGGGGGGGTTTTCCCGCGCGCATTTATTACCCCCCCCCCTTTAACACCAGTTCCAGCCACGAACCGGTGTTAAAGGGGGGGGGGTTCCCGCGCGCATTTATTACCCCCCCTTTAACACCGGTTCCAGCCACGAACCGGTGTTAAAGGGGGGGGGTGTTTCCCGCGCGCATTTATTACCCCCCCCCTTTAACCGGTTCGTGGCTGGAACCGGTGTTAAAGGGGGGGCATTTATTTCAGGGGCTTTTTTAATTCAAAAATATGATATGAAATTTAGAAAATTCATATCTTTTTCATTTCAACTCAGAAAAATATGAATAATATATCATAATTTTCAGAAAAATAATATCTATCCATTCATGTAAATCATTTTATATTTACTTTACATGAAATTTTTTAAAATAAATAAACACTTATTTCATGCATTAAAGGGGCTTTTTTAATTCAAAAAATATGATATGAATTTAGGAAATTTTATATCTTTTTCATTTCAACTCAGAAAAATATGAATAATATATCATAATTTTCAGAAAAATAATATCTATCCATTCATGTAAATGATTTTTATATTTACTTTACATGAAATTTTTTAAAATAAATAAACACTTATTTCATGCATTAAAGGGGCTTTTTTAAGATATATAAAAGAACTGAAAATTAAGACACCAACCGGGACTAAAGATGAACCTTTAGTCCCGGTTGGAGACACCAACCGGGACAAAACACGAGTCAGCACTAATAATAGAGGTGAGTGCATGTCGACATTATGTCGTGCGGTGTGTACCTTGTCCCGGATGGTGTCACCAACCGGGACTAAAGATGAACCTTTAGTCCCGGTTGGAGACACCAACCGGGACTAATAATAGGGGTGAGTGTCGACATTATTTTGTAAGTGTCAACACTATGTCGAGCTGCTTGTACTATAAATAGGCATCCTTGTGAGTCCAGTCCTCCAGCCAGTTTGAGGCAGGGACACCACTACGGCCAGTTTCAGGGAGATGCCGACGGAGCCCAGTCCTCCGGCATCTCCGAGAAACTGGTCATAGAGGCACTCCCTAATATGTGAAATTAGTTAGCTCCCTGGTGTATTGATCTAGTTAGACAAGTTACAAAGCTGCAAGATGGTTTTCGAGAGCAGGGACACCACTACGGCCAGTTTCAGGGAGATGCCGACGGAGCCCAGTCCTCCGGCATCTCCGAGAAACTGGTCATAGAGGCACTCCCTAATATGTGAAATTAGTTAGCTCCCTGGTGTATTGATCTAGTTAGACAAGTTACAAAGCTGCAAGATGGTTTTCGAGAGCAGGGACACCACTACGGCCAGTTTCAGGGAGATGCCGACGGAGCCCAGTCCTCCGGCATCTCCGAGAAACTGGTCATAGAGGCACTCCCTAATATGTGAAATTAGTTAGCTCCCTGGTGTATTGATCTAGTTAGACAAGTTACAAAGCTGCAAGATCGTTTTCGAGAGCAGGGACACCACTACGGCCGTGTGGCGACCGTGCGTGGAGATATGCACACCACTAAAGCTGATCATGAACGCGGGCACGCCCACCGTAAACCCTCCACTGGGGCACCAGCTGCCGCCGCAAGCAACAGGCCACCCGTACGCTGGCGGGAGCGGGTGTGCAGGCTGTGGGTACAAGAACTGCGACGCCCAGAAATCAGCGGTTGGGAGAGCAGGAGAGAGGTAGCATCCTGCGGGGAGGAGCGCTGTTGGAACGAAAGGCGAAGCTACGGGGTTGAGGCGCGAGAAGGCGGCCATTGGTGGGTGTGCTCTCTTTCTCGCTTGAGGACTAGGAATACTGGGGCAGGCGCTCTACTGAAGAAGAAGCTGCAGCACGGTGTTTATAAATAGCAGGAGGGAGGAAGGAGAACGGAGCGGTGGTCTCTGATCCGAAGGATAGAAGGACTACTCTAGTGTAGTCGATTTTTTTTTCTTTTTTTCCTCCGTGTGAGATGATGAGCGGTGAGCCGCTTGTCTACTTTAGATCCGGAAAGTTTTTTTAACTGCAACAACGAAAATCTAGTGTGGTTGTGTGCTTACTCGTAAAAGGAGATCAAATTCAAAATGAGAATACTGCTCCACGCTTCTCCAATCTGTTTATCAAGTCCTTGATATATTATATACGAGTTTGTTAGAAACTATTATAGCTGGGCATGAAACCAGATCGAAGCAGGTGGGCGTGAATGGTTCTGGTATTTGAGTAGTCTTTCTTGTTCTGACAGTGAACACACGGACAGCACATAAAACCATTGTGACCACGGTTTGCATTAGCCACAACGATGAAATTTTGGAGGCCCGTAATGTACTCGGAAGTGCGGCGGTCACCGTACATCCATTGCCGATTCATCTGCATTAATATGTAGTATATATCAAAAAATAATAGGGAGATGACCATTTATATATATAGTACATCAATGACACATGAAACTATAGTTGCCGACCTCGACCGAGACGGAAAGAGCAACAAGAAAGCTTATTTTGAGCTCTCGGGCATTTCACCGAACACCTCTAGTGCATATGAAAAAAACACAAACTAGCACTCTTCACAACCTCTTGCTAGGCTCCAAAATGTGAAAAAATGGAAGAGTGGGGTGTGTGTGGGCTGGGGTGGTGTCTTATATAGCCCCCCCTTTAACACTGGTTCGTGCCACGAACCGGTGTTAAAGGGGGGGGGTGCGCGGGCCACTGGTGGAAAGACCTTTAACACCGGTTCGTGGCACGAACCGGTGTTAAAGGGGGGGCTCCTTTAATGCCGCAGAGGCCACGCTGGTACGGCCCCCCCTTTAACACCGGTTCGTAGAAGAACCGGTGTTAAAGCCCATTTTCGGGATCAACAAAAGCCCGCGTTTCCACTAGTGCCTGTCCTTAACCAATTTGACCTTCTCTTCGGCTTCTTTGATAAGATCTGGTCCAAATAAACTTCTTTCTCCCACACCATTCCATAACAATGGGGTGGTAAATTTTCTTCCGTAGAGAAAGTCAAATGGTGCCATTTCAATGCTGGCTTGATAGCTGTTGTTATAAGAAAATTCTACGTAAGGCAGACTTTCATCCCAACTTGCTCCATAGTCTAGGGCACATGCCCTCAACATGTCTTCAAGAATTTGATTAGTTCTTTCTGTTTGTCCATCGGTTTGAGGATGAAAAGCAGTGCTGAATTCCAACCTCGTTCCCGATGACTCGTGTAGTTGTTTCCAAAAATGTGAAGTGAATTGAGTTCCCCTATCAGACACAATACTCTTAGGCACACCATGAAGACATACAATTCTACTCATGTAGATTTTGGCTAACTTGGCACTTGTATAGGTTGTCTTCACGGGTATGAAATGAGCCACTTTAGTTAGGCGATCCACTACTACCCATATGGAATCATATCCCGATCTGGTCCTTGGTAATCTGGTAATGAAATCCATACCAATCTTGTCCCATTACCAATCAGTAATTGGTAGTGGTTGAAGCAAAACCTGCTAGTTTCTGATGCTCCGCCTTTACTCTACTACACACATCACACAAAGCAATATGTTCGGCGATGTCTCTCTTGAGATTGTTCCACCAAAATCTTTCTTTCATGTACATGTACATTTTGGTGTTACCCGGATGAATAGAATACGGAGAGTTGTGCGCTTCACGCAAAATCAGTTTCCGTAACTCGGGATCTTGTGGAACACAGATACGTTTCCCATGCCATAATGTGCCCTATTCGTCTTCATGGAAATTTTTAGCTCTCCCTTGGCCAATATTTTCCTTAATCCTTTCAATTTCCTTATCGGTCTTCTGAGCTTCTCGGATCTTGTCCAACAAAGTGGGTTGAACATCCAAAGACATGAGGTGTCCTTCGGGTACAATCTCCAATCTGAGTTCTCTGAATTGGGTGCACAAATCATCTGGCAATTCTCCTTTGGTAAGGCCATTTACAAATACCTTACGACTTAGAGCATCAGCTACAACATTTGCTTTACCGGGGTGGTATTGCAAACTTAAGTCATAATCCTTGATAAGCTCTAACCATCTTCTTTGTCTCATATTGATTTCCTTTTGGGTGAAGATATACTTCAAACTTTTGTGGTCCGTGAACACTTCACAACGCTTTCCCAAGCGGTAATGTCTCCATGTTTTAAGTGCATGGACGACAGAGGCTAACTCTAAATCATGAGTAGGATAGTTCACCTCATGAGTTTTGAGTTGTCTCGAGGCATAAGCCACAACTTTACCGTCTTGCATAAGTACGACACCCAAACCTTGATGAGACGCATCACAATATACTTGGAAATCCTTTTCCAAATCTGGCAGACACAGAACTGGTGATGTCACAAGTCTCTTCTTCAACTCTTGAAAGCTGACTTCACAACCTTCAGACCAAGCAAACTTCTTGTCTTTCTTCAATAATTCAGTCATTGGCTTAGCAACCTTTGAGAAATTCTCGATGAACCTTCTGTAGTAACCTGCTAAGACAAGGAAACTGCGAACTTCTTTCACGTTCTTGGGAGATTCCCATTCAGTCACAGCTGAAACCTTAGCAGGATCAACTGCTACACCATCCTTTGTCATAACATGACCAAGAAAACCAACTTCTTCTAACCATAACTCACACTTGCTGAATTTGGAATAAAGCTTATGCTCTCTCAACTTCTCAAGTATTAAACGCAAGTGTCCTTCATGCTCTTCTTTGCTCTTGGAGTAGACTAAGATGTCATCGATGAATACGACAACAAACTTGTCAAGAAATTCCATGAACACCTTGTTCATCATATTCATGATGTATGCTGGAGCATTGGTTAAGCCAAAAGGCATTACGGTATACTCATACAATCCATACCTTGTGGTGAATGTTGTTTTAGGTATGTCTTGCTCTCTTATCTTGAGTTGAAAATAGCCTGACCGGAGAACAATTTTTTAGAACACACAGGCTCCTTCAAGCTGATCAAACAAGTCATTGATTCTTGGCAAAGGATATTTGTTCTTGATAGTCACCTCGTTGAGTGAACGGTAATCTATGCATAACCTTTGGCTCCTATCCTTCTTCTCCACGAACAAAACTGGGGCTCCCCAAGATGAAGAACTTGGTTGAATAAATCCTTTCTGCAACTGTTCTCCTAGTTGCTTCTTGAGCTCTTTCAGTTCATCAACTGACATTTTGTATGGTCTCTTTGCTATTGGTCCAGAACCTGGTAACAAATCTATCAGAAATTCCACATCTCTATCTGGTGGCATTCCTGGTAATTCTTCCGGGAACACATCCGGATGCTCACACACAATTGGCACACTGTTCATTCTAACCCCCTTAAGAGAATTAAGCATACTCCTCTTTGCTCCAAAGCTGGTCTTGAATCTGATCCTTTTATTTTCCGGAGTTGTGAGTGAGACAGTATGGCTGGCACAATCTATCACTCCTTTGTACTTAGTCATCCAGTCCATTCCCAGAATGACATCCAAACCTTGGGAGTTTAATATTATCAAGTTAACGGGAAACTTATACTTCCCAAATTCTATGACTAGGTCATGGCATCCTGAATTCACTATTATTTCTCCACCAGGAGAACTTACTTTTATAGGACACCCGATAGTTTCTACCGGTAGTTCATTTCTTTCAACAAATGCTCTTTATATGAATGAATGAGATGCACCAGTATCAAAGAGTACAAATGCTGGAATGGAATTGAGTCTGAACTTACCAGCAACAGCGTCAGGTTCCTCATAGACCTCCTCCACATTAATGTGGTTCACCTGACCTTTCTGGAAAGGATTGGGCTTGACAGGTCCTTCAACTTTCTTTTCGGGGCACTCATTTGCATAGTGTCCCATCTTCTTGCATTTAAAGCATTCAACCTGACTGATGTCCCTTTTAGCAGGCTAACTTCCACTTCCACTACCATTTCCACTGTGGTGGCTCTTATGTCCAATCTTGTGGTTCTTGTACTTGTCATTGTCATGACTGCGGTGATGCTTATTATCATGACGGTTGTGGTTGTGGTGCTTGTTGAATTTCCCATGCTTATGGGATCCTGAGCTTCCACTGTCATCATAGTGAGATGGTTTGTGAGACGATCCCGAGCTGTGCTTGTCGGAGTGTTTCCTCTTCCTACTCTTGACTTGCTTCATTTTGTTCTCCAATATAGCAGCCTTGTCACCGAGAGACTGATAAGTGGGAACATATGCCACAGCCAGCTGCAGATTCAGCTCATCATTCAAGCCTTCCAGAAATTTTTCCTTTCTTTTGGCATCTGTGTCAACCTCATCCGGTGCATAACGCGCCAGATTGTTGAACTCTTATACGTATTCAGCCACGCTGCGGTGGCGCTGCTTCAGATTGTGGAACTCTTTCTTTTTCAGGCTCATTATTCCTGATGAGATATGAGCAGTGCGAAAGCCATCTTCAAAGATATCCCAAGTCACCTCATCTATAGGAGTGGTGATTTGGAAGTTGTCCCACCATGTGGCGGCTGGCCCTTCCAGCAGATGTGCTGCAAACCTGACCTTTTCAGCATCAGTGCAGCCCACGGTCACTAAGTCTTTTGTGGCATCCCGCAAAACCACTACTAGAAAATCGCATTTAATTTGTGCATTGCATCGTCATCATCATGCATTATTTGCATAAAACTATTTTCGCAAAGCCGTTTTGTTTTCTAAACGCCCCATCTTTATTCAAACGCCAAAACCCGGGTCGCCGGACTATTTTGGTTTGCCCGATATCGGTTTGCAAAAACTTTGTTTGAAATAAATAAAATAATTATTTATTTTACTAGGGGCAGTCGAACGGGCCAACCCGACCCGAACGACCACCCCCGTATACAACAATCGGTCCACCCTGCCAGCCCTACCTAAATCCTATAGCTACCCAGCTACCTACCCATACACCCCATCCACATCACCCTGGCCACTCCCCTTGCGCCACCTCAGCTACCCTCTCTTCCCCCCCAATCAAACGCTGCCACATAAGCTAGCTCTCTCCCCTCTCTCTCTCTCCCCTTCCCCTGGGACCCACCCCACCAACCGGCCTCCTCTCTCACACGCAGAGCACGCGCGCACACAGTACCGCTGCAGCCCCACCCCCTGGCCCACCACGTGGCCCACCCGCGCCCTTCTTCCTCCCCCGCGTCCGCCTCCGCGCTCCCTCCCTCTCCTCTCCGGCGCTGGCTCCCGCCTCTCTCCCCTCCAGCGCCTCGCCGCCGCCAACCGCTTGCTCCCCCTCTCCGTGTGTTCGCCGCCGACGCGACCTCCGGCCAGCGCCGCGGCCGCGTCCTCTGCCCCGCAGCACCGTCCCAGCCGTCTGCCGCCGGAGCCCCGCCACCAACCTCACCACCGCCCCGCCGCCGCGCTCCTCCCAGTCAGCCTCGACCGCCCCGCCTCCACGCCGACAAGACCCCGAGCCCCTCTGCCCCGCCTCGAGCCTCCCTCCGCGCCCCTCTGCGAGCCCCGCCTCACCGGCGCAGCGCCCCGGCCCGCCTCTGCGGCCCACCTCGCCGCCGGCGGCCCGCGCAAGCCGTCACCGCCCCACCGTCTGCCCGAGCACCGCGCCGCCCCTGCACGCCTGCACCTCCGGCGAGCTCCTCCACCGCCGCCCCGAGGTCGCCCGTCCTCGGCCTCCTCTGGTCCGCCGCCGCCCTCGGGCCGAAGCCCGCGTCACCGCCCTCCTCGACCGCTCGCCGGCTCCGTTCCCCCCACCGCGGAGCCCGCCGGAGACCGCCTCCCTCATGGTGACCAGCTCGTCCCCGATGCCCCTGAGCTCGTCGAGCGTGCGATTGCTTCGGAGAAGGACGCCTCCGCGCGCCGGAACGCGTTCCTGTTGCTCTGCCTCTGTGGGCAGGAACGTGCTGTGGCTTACCTGTTCTCTAATGCCGAACATGTCGCCGAGTGGCCCGATCTGCTCCAGATGGCCGCAGTAGACCTCATCCGCAAGGTCTGCCGCTCTCCAAACCGTGCAGACAAGGGCAGATGCATCTCCTCCTGGCTGCAAGAGCACTTGCATCGCGTCGTCGTCAAGTCTCGGACTTTGTTTCGCCAAGATCTCCAAGGCCCGATATCGAAGCAAGTTCGCCATCGACAATTGGAGCCGGAAACGCCAAGGCCCGAACCCGATAACCCCATGATCTCCGCTGCAGAACAACGAGTCCTGCGGAGTGAAACCAACAAGAGCTACCCCGGACGCCAAGCACTGCAACGACATCGAACCGTCAAGCCAAGTTCATCCGCGGACAAGACCAACAATTAAACATGGTAACCCAAGAGCGACATGAGGCCCCGGATGCACCGAGATCTACCCCGATCCGAGACCAACCCCGGAGTTCGAGAACGACCCCGTCAGAACCCTGGACCCCGAGACCGGACCCTGGACCCTGTCGAACCCCGAACCCCGGAACCCCCAAGACCGTCGAGACCCTAATGTGTGACCCTTTTCCTCGAACCCTATTTTATAACATAACAACTTGTTGCATGTTTAATTGTTCATGCATGCATCCTTGTCGGTGGTTTGGGGGCCTTATGCCGATTCACCTAATAAATAAATATGGGGCCCATATGCGGGCAAATCCAGCCTTATATTGGCCTCATTTAAATTTGTGTAGCGAACCGGTGATATATTCTGCCTTGATAAACAACATTTAAATTGCGGGGTTTTCTAAACAACTCGAACCATCTAATTAATTGTCGGGACCCCGGTTCCGCTTAATATGACCTAATTGCATCGCACCTTGCCATGCCATGCATCATACATGCATCATGCCGATCTTCTGCCGTGTATTAAATATTGCATCCGGTGTTTCTTCTAGTGTTTTGGTTCTTCGCGGATAAGGCCGTTGAGTTGATGTGAGCTTCGCCCCGATCTTCGGTTAACCCTTCGACAATGTTTTCAGGCGAGCATCTCCCCCTTTCTACCTATCTTACTTTTATAGTATTTACTCCCCTCCTGTTGATCTATTGCTATCTGTGTTGCGATGCTTTAGTTTCCGTACCTGTGATATACCGTGCAGCCCTATATTGCCTTGGACACATCCTATTACCTGTTGTTTGGTAGATAGTTGGACTTGCGCGTCGTAGTCGCTTGCTCAAGTGCTGTTGCGTTTCGTCCAGTGCCACAGTTGATGATGTATTGCCGCATGTTGTTGTTGGAGATGATCATAGTTTTACTTTTCGTTCACTTTATTTTCTGTTTAACAACTAAAATTGAAATAAGCATAGGCATCGGTGGGTGATAGAAAATATTTGGTTTCCGAACGCCCACTTGTGTCCCGTAAGACCCCGAGTACTTGATACCTGTTCCTTGATTTATCGCGCTATCCACATCCGGGAGGTATATGGGACCCCCCTGAGCCAGAGCTTGATTCATTCTTATTTCTTGGGGCCACAAACTAGTTTGAGGTTTTATTTACGATCCTGTACTTATGCCATGTTTTACTGTTTTATTTACGATTGTGCGACAGATAGCACCAGTACTGTTTAGGATCGGGACACGATTCCGCGGTGTCGACAAGCCCCGTTTGGGGTTCCCAGTCGTTCACAGCCGTCTACCCAGACCTTGAGTCTGTCTCGAAGCTAGCTTACTTCGTTGCGGGTAGCTTAATGGGATGGCCCCCTGAAATATTTCTGAATCCTGTGATTGTTCAGTCGTGAAAGCCTCTTTGGGTTTTGATTTGGTTTTTCCGAGGTTGATCGAGCGTGTGTTGCTATTGGTGCACCCCGGCCGGGTAAAACTTTCTGAAAGCCGTGTCCGCGGATATGGACGACTTGGAGCACAGTATCTCGATCATAGACAAGCATAACTAAAGTTTACTGCTATAAATTTGACTTTATAATGACTAGTAAACAGCTTCACTATAACGGAATGGCTAAATAATACTGTCCACAATTGCTTGTTTGGAGTGTCGCTTGCGACCATTGTACCTGACTAGTAAGTACGGCCACTACAACGGAATGGTTGAATAAAAGTATCAACAACTGCTGGGTTTTGGGATTATATCATGCTACCTGTATCTGATTAGTAATTGCTGCAACTACAACGGAATGAATAACTAAAAGTGCCCACTGCTTCTTTTATCAGAACAATTATCTATACCTGACTAGTAATTGCTGCAACGATAACTGAATAAATAAAACTGCCAACTGTGTGAGTTCCTCGGTTGACTTCCTCGTTGGTCTCGACGGGGAAACACCAGGATGGGTTTGTTTGGTGTTAGCTTCAGGTTGGATCCGGATAGGTCTATCTTACCCCTCTCTGATAACCGCCAGTTGTATCGAGTCTCTATAGGTTGCTCAGTGCATGCTGCCGCTGCCGCTCAGTCCACCATACCTGTGTAGGCGAGGACCGCCGAATTCTAGCCTCGCCGTGTACTGGCCTCAGTACTGACGCTCCTTCTTTTTCCTTTGCCCTTTGTCGGCACCCCTTTTGTTTAAGCAGGTTTTGAGATCGACGTCGTGAGCAGGGTTACCCTTCCGGCTTGGCCTGGGCAGGTTTATGGACGCCATTGGTTATTCTTCAGGGCTCTTAGCCCCATTTGCATCTTGTCCGTAGTCGGACGCTCGATCATTTTCAAGGTGATTTGGATCTTTGTATATTATATCTGTATTCTTGACTCATGGAGTCGTTGTTATATATATCTGTTCTGTGGGTCCCATCGAGGACTGTTGTGTAATGTTATTACTTCGTTTTCCACCCGCACGAAAGTGCCTGGTGGGCACCTTTGAATCGTTTCTATGCGGGTTTGGCGAATTTTGCTCAAACTTGCATAGGACCGATTCTGAGGGTGTTACAGAGTGGTATCAGAGCTCAGCAGTTGCGATACCCCACAAGTCCAGCCTGTAGGATAACCTAGCTAACGGCCGCAGTAGAAGTGTCAAAACTATTTTTGCAAAAACGGTTGGATAGTTCTGGTTAGGTCTGATTTTACTCCCTACCCCTCTGCTATTCTCCTCTTACCTCGACGTGTTTTGAATCCACCCTCTTCTCTCTCTTCGAGTCCAGGATTTCTCGTGGTTGGGTTTCCGTCGTACCTTCAGGGTTTTCGCTTTCTCCCTTTTGTAACGGAGGTTCTTCGATCATCAATCTGCAACTTGTCTGTTGTACCCTTCCTCCAATCTTTTGTTCTTGAGCTCCTTATCCATATGTGTTCCTTGCTGGATATCAGTGTCGTTGAAAAACATATGAGAAGGACGAGCTTTGGTGAAGTTGGGGTTAACCTTGAGCATGTGTTGTTCATGCCAATGGAACCACCGCGAAACCTAATCAGTGTGTCTTTCATACGATTTCTGCTGGCAACACTCCTTTGTTTCCGAACCTCGCTTGTCGAGATCTTCAGTCTGATTCCGAGAGTTGGTTGCTTAATCCGCCTATTCGTGTGCAGAGTAATGGTATGAGTGCGGGATGGAGTAGCTACCCTACCACTGCTCTTATCATTCGCTCTTGTACGTTGAATCAGTGGATCCAGCAGTTTTACTCTATCCATGGAAGTTAGAGGTGGCCTTATATTTTGATACCTTTATCTTCGTCCTTTTGTTTCCGGAGTGTTCCCTCGACGATCAGGAGCAACGACCTCTTTGTTGGTGGTGTCGCCGTTCACCAGATGAAGAAGGAACCCTCGTTAGTGGTGTCGCGAGGATCTACGCAAAGCGAGAAGACGGAGAACGCCGACCTTCCTTCCGGTACCATGAGGCGGATCTCGAGGGCGAGACCCCTTGTTAGTGGTGTCGAATTGTGGCATCCCGCAAAACCACTACTAGAAAATCGCATTGAATTTGTGCATTGCATCGTCATCATCATGCATTATTTGCATAAAACTATTTTCGCAAAGCCGTTTTGTTTTCTAAACGCCCCATCTTTATTCAAACGCCAAAACCCGGGTCGCCGGACTATTTTGGTTTGCCCGATATCGGTTTGCAAAAACTTTGTTTGAAATAAATAAAATAATTATTTATTTTAGTAGGGGCAGTCGAACGGGCCAACCCGACCCGAACGACCACCCCCGTATACAACAATCGGTCCACCCTGCCAGCCCTACCTAAATCCTATAGCTACCCAGCTACCTACCCATACACCCCATCCACATCACCCTGGCCACTCCCCTTGCGCCACCTCAGCTACCCTCTCTTCCCCCCCCCCAATCAAACGCTGCCACATAAGCTAGCTCTCTCCCCTCTCTCTCTCTCGCCCTTCCCCTGGGACCCACCCCACCAACCGGCCTCCTCTCTCACATGCAGAGCACGCGCGCACACAGTACCGCTGCAGCCCCACCCCCTGGCCCACCACGTGGCCCACCCGCGCCCTTCTTCCTCCCCCGCGTCCACCTCCGCGCTCCCTCCCTCTCCTCTCCGGCGCTGGCTCCCGCCTCTCTCCCCTCCAGCGCCTCGCCGCCGCCAACCGCTTGCTCCCCCTCTCCGTGTGTCCGCCGCCGACGCGACCTCCGGCCAGCGCCGCGGCCGCGTCCTCTGCCCCGCAGCACCGTCCCAGCCGTCTGCCGCCGGAGCCCCGCCACCAACCTCACCACCGCCCCGCTGCCGCGCTCCTCCCAGTCAGCCTCGACCGCCCCGCCTCCACACCGACAAGACCCCGAGCCCCTCTGCCCCGCCTCGAGCCTCCCTCCGCGCCCCTCTGCGAGCCCCGCCTCGCCGGCGCAGCGCCCCGGCCCGCCTCTGCGGCCCACTTCGCCGCCGGCGGCCCGCGCAAGCCGTCACCGCCCCACCGTCTGCCCGAGCACCGCGCCGCCCCTGCACGCCTGCGCCTCCGGCGAGCTCCTCCGCCGCCGCCCCGAGGTCGCCCGTCCTCGGCCTCCTCCGGTCCGCCGCCGCCCTCGGGACGAAGCCCGCGTCACCGCCCTCCTCGCCCGCTCGCCGGCTCCGTTCCCCCCACCGCGGAGCCCGCCGGAGACCGCCTCCCTCATGGTGACCAGCTCGTCCCCGATGCCCCTGAGCTCGTCGAGCGTGCGATCGCTTCGGAGAAGGACGCCTCCGCGCGCCGGAACGCGTTCCTGTTGCTCTGCCTCTTTGGGCAGGAACGTGCTGTGGCTTACCTGTTCTCTAATGCCGAACATGTCGCCGAGTGGCCCGATCTGCTCCAGATGGCCGCAGTAGACCTCATCCGCAAGGTCTGCCGCTCTCCAAACCGTGCAGACAAGGGCAGATGCGTCTCCTCCCGGCTGCAAGAGCACTTGCATCGCGTCGTCGTCAAGTCTCGGACTTTGTTTCGCCAAGATCTCCAAGGCCCGATATCGAAGCAAGTTCGCCATCGACAATTGGAGCCGGAACGCCAAGGCCCGAACCCGATAACCCCATGATCTCCGCTGCAGAACAACGAGTCTTGAGGAGTGAAACCAACAAGAGCTACCCCGGACGCCAAGCACTGCAACGACATCGAACCGTCAAGCCAAGTTCATCCGCGGACAAGACCAACAATTAAACATGGTAACCCAAGAGCGACATGAGGCCCCGGATGCACCGAGATCTACCCCGATCCGAGACCAACCCCGGAGTTCGAGAACGACCCCGTCAGAACCCTGGACCCCGAGACCGGACCCTGGACCCTGTCGAACCCCGAACCCCGGAACCCCCAAGACCGTCGAGACCCTAATGTGTGACCCTTTTCCTCGAACCCTATTTTATAACATAACAACTTGTTGCATGTTTAATTGTTCATGCATGCATCCTTGTCGGTGGTTTGGGGGCCTTATGCCGATTCACCTAATAATTAAATATGGGGCCCATATGCGGGCAAATCCAGCCTTATATTGGCCTCATTTAAATTTGTGTAGCGAACCGGTGATATATTCTGCCTTGATAAACAACATTTAAATTGCGGGGTTTTCTAAACAACTCGAACCATCTAATTAATTGTCGGGACCCCGGTTCCGCTTAATATGACCTAATTGCATCGCACCTTGCCATGCCATGCATCATACATGCATCATGCCGATCTTCTGCCGTGTATTAAATATTGCATCCGGTGTTTCTTCTAGTGTTTTGGTTCTTCGCGGATAAGGCCGTTGAGTTGATGTGAGCTTCGCCCCGATCTTCGGTTAACCCTTCGACAATGTTTTCAGGCGAGCATCTCCCCCTTTCTACCTATCTTACTTTTATAGTATTTACTCCCCTCCTGTTGATCTATTGCTATCTGTGTTGCGATGCTTTAGTTTCCGTACCTGTGATATACCGTGCAGCCCTATATTGCCTTGGACACATCCTATTACCTGTTGTTTGGTAGATAGTTGGACTTGCGCGTCGTAGTCGCTTGCTCAAGTGCTGTTGCGTTTCGTCCAGTGCCACAGTTGATGATGTATTGCCGCATGTTGTTGTTGGAGATGATCATAGTTTTACTTTTCGTTCACTTTATTTTCTGTTTAACAACTAAAATTGAAATAAGCAGAGGCATCGGTGGGTGATAGAAAATATTTGGTTTCCGAACGCCCACTTGTGTCCCGTAAGACCCCGAGTACTTGATACATGTTCCTTTATTTATCGCGCTATCCACATCCGGGAGGTATATGGGACCCCCCTGAGCCAGAGCTTGATTCATTCTTATTTCTTGGGGCCACAAACTAGTTTGAGGTTTTATTTACGATCCTGTACTTATGCCATGTTTTACTGCTTTATTTACGATTGTGCGACAGATAGCACCAGTACTGTTTAGGATCGGGACACGATTCCGCGGTGTCGACAAGCCCCGTTTGGGGTTCCCAGTCGTTCACAGCCGTCTACCCAGACCTTGAGTCCGTCTCGAAGCTAGCTTACTTCGTTGCGGGTAGCTTAATGGGGTGGCCCCCTGAAATATTTCTGAATCCTGTGATTGTTCAGTCGTGAAAGCCTCGTTGGGTTTTGATTTGGTTTTTCCGAGGTTGATCGAGCGTGTGTTGCTATTGGTGCACCCCGGCCGGGTAAAACTTTCTGAAAGCCGTGTCCGCGGATATGGACGACTTGGAGCACAGTATCTCGATCATAGACAAGCATAACTAAAGTTTACTGCTATAAATTTGACTTTATAATGACTAGTAAACAGCTTCACTATAACGGAATGGCTAAATAATACTGTCCACAATTGCTTGTTTGGAGTGTCGCTTGCGACCATTGTACCTGACTAGTAAGTACGGCCACTACAACGGAATGGTTGAATAAAAGTATCAACAACTGCTGGGTTTTGTGATTATATCATGCTACCTGTAGCTGATTAGTAATTGCTGCAACTACAACGGAATGAATAACTAAAAGTGCCCACTGCTTCTTTTATCAGAACAATTATCTATACCTGACTAGTAATTGCTGCAACGATAACTGAATAAATAAAACTACCAACTGTGTGAGTTCCTCGGTTGACTTCCTCGTTGGTCTCGAGGGGGAAACACCAGGATGGGTTTGTTTGGTGTTAGCTTCAGGTTGGATCCGGATAGGTCTATCTTACCCCTCTCTGATAACCGCCAGTTGTATCGAGTCTCTATAGGTTGCTCAGTGCATGCTGCCGCTGCCGCTCAGTCCACCATACCTGTGTAGGCGAGGACCGCCGAATTCTAGCCTCGCCGTGTACTGGCCTCAGTACTGACGCTCCTTCTTTTTCCTTTGCCCTTTGTCGGCACCCCTTTTGTTTAAGCAGGTTTTGAGATCGACGCCGTGAGCAGGGTTACCCTTCCGGCTTGGCCTGGGCAGGGTTATGGACGCCATTGGTTATTCTTCAGGGCTCTTAGCCCCATTTGCATCTTGTCCATAGTCGGACGCTCGATCATTTTCAAGGTGATTTGGATCTTTGTATATTATATCTGTATTCTTGACTCATGGAGTCGTTGTTATATATATCTGTTCTGTGGGTCCCATCGAGGACTGTTGTGTAATGTTATTACTTCGTTTTCCACCCGCACGAAAGTGCCTAGTGGGCACCTTTGAATCGTTTCTATGCGGGTTTGGCGAATTTTGCTCAAACTTGCATAGGACCAATTCTGAGGGTGTTACATCTTTGTTTACAGAACGTAGCCAATCATTGGCCACCATGGGATCAGTCGTCCCCGAGAACTTAGCTGGCCTCAAACGCAGAAATCTGGTGAGCATATCAAAGCCCGGAGGGTTGTTGTTGTTGTTGTTGTTATTGTTGTTGTTATTGGGGTTGTTGTTGTTATTGTTATTCTGGTTCTGGATGAATGTTGTCATCATCTGCATGAGTTGTGTTTGAGCATTCATCATTTGCTGCATTTCTGGAGTAATGTTGTTGGGGTTGGGGTTTGCGCGACGGGGAGGCATCTGTGGTTTGTTCAAATAGAGATAAGAATGAGATACCCATAGATGTTTTTATGCACATTACATCACAGAAGCAAACACAAGCAGGCAACAGAAGATAAAAGTTCAACAACCAAATAACAAGTTCTCAAAATAAAACACACAAGTGGCAAGCCATCCACATGTCGGATGGTCCAATAACAAGTTCACAAAAAAACAAGTACGATAATAAAAGATAAATGAGTAGTCAAGTCTACTCATCAGCATCAATCTCCTCCTTGACAAAGGTAAGACCTGCGTTCTTCATCGCGGTCTTGTTCTCCTCAATAGTAGTGGTCAAGGACTCAATCTTGGTCTTGAGAACCGTCTTCTGGGAGCGAAGCCTCTCGATCACCATCTGTTGCTGCTCTAGCTCGAAATCCTTGGACTTCAGTTCTTCAGTCATGTCCCGGATCTTCTTGTTCCTATCCTGGACGCGTTTCTCCTGACTCTTGAACTTCCGGTCCTGGGTCTCGAACTTCGCCTCCATTTCCTTGACTATCTCGTCCTGTTGTGCGAAAAGCTTGTCCTTCTCGCGAAGCTGCACCTGGAGCTCGTCATTACTGAGCATCACATTGGTCCTGTCCGTGTCCACATGCCTAATGAGAGACTCTAAGTCCTGGAGATAAAGACGTATCGGCTCTGATGCGTCCCTCGAGTAGTCCTCGAAGTCAATGGACTCTCCATCCTCTTCACGTCTTCCGAAGACGTGGAAATGGGTGCCTCTAACCTGTCGGGAGTGACGGCCTAGTAGACGTCCTATCAGGTCCTGCATGACTACCTCGATGCCTCTCTCCCTGTCATCGTTCATAAGCTTGAAGACGATGGCCTCCGTAGTAGGCTCTGTCTGGCGTCCGGGCTGGTTCACCTTGAAGCCCCAGAGGTCCTTCCTCTCGAACTTGGTGAGTGGGTGCACCATGATGGTGGGAAGAGGGAGATCGAGCAAAGTGGTAAGCTCAACGATACGAGGACCAAAGCGGGTAACCTGGAACTCCTCAACAGTGCTGATGGTAATAGGCATCTATTTATAAGATAGAAAAGTTAGAACAACACTATTTAAGATAAAACAAGACAAACAACACATACAAATCCTTGGAACACAAAATCACACAAGTCATGCATACATGAATCCATTACATCAACCAAGGCCCAAATTTATTTAAGGTATCATTTTGGAAAATAAGGTGATAGGTGGTGGTCCAACTAACGAAGTACGTTTACAATCCTATCTCACTGGATCTGTTGGCTAACACAATGTTCCTAGAGGCAATCAGCCTATCTTGCTCACATGATTCCATCACTAAGTCTATAATATCTCCTCTTAAGGTTTGGTTGGTGGCTTCCAACTCTTGGGTATGTTCCTTCTCTTTCTCTAAGTCTTTTTGGAGGTTGAGCATTCTGCACTTGACTCTAGCACTTAGTTCTTTGATAGTCCTCCAAGCTGCTTCTCTTGCTGACTCAAAGAATGTGGTGTGCATCACAGTGTTGGTGTACATGCAGAATCCTCTTTCTTTGTGGTTTTCTTCCTTGTTTTTGTACAAGTGAAGTTGCACCCACCAGTACTCAACTCCTTCATCCATCACTGGAAAGCCTTTGTACACAGCTGCACCATGTGCTTCAATTGCCACCATGAGGTCCTTGAGAATTTTGGGAAACTAAGTTTCACACTCCAAGGTCATGGTCATGAGTGGTCCTTTCTTCACGGCTTCGTTGATGGAGTTCATCTACAAATAGAGAGGAGAATGAGAAGATTAGAAAAGTTTACGAGAAGAATAGACAAGTGTAGAAGTAGTTGAAAAATTTTCCTTAGTGGTTTTCGAATCCTAGGGTCATAATCCTACAGGAAACACAGTGCTCCGATACCATCTGTAAGATCCCTCCTTTGTAAAGGGAAAAGGATCCCTGTGATTGCAATGCTAGTCCCTGGATCATTACTAGCATCCACAGTTTAAGATGAAGTACACAGATACAAAGGTCATTTATTACATCCATTCCAGAGATAAAACATAGTCTTTTACAACTCAAGGCCATAGGCCTAAAACAAGAGTTTTGGAATAAGTAAATAAACACAAGTCTTCATCTTCATGTGCCACAGGCAAGCATGTTGAGTGTAGACTCATGACACCTAATCATCATCGGAGTAACCTGCAACATCACAAGTTACAGCCACAGTGGGTGAATACTTTGGAATAGTATTGGCAAGTGATACCTTAGTAAATTTTAAGTGGACCATATTACTATATGCATTTTGGCTAAGTGTAGTTTGGCATTCTTTGCTCAAAATAGGTTTTTCCTATAAGTTGAAAACACTAAGTTTTTATTTGTCAAAACTTTCCCAAGAAACCACCAATAGACATTGGGGTCCTTCACCCTTGTTCACCCACAAGTTTTACTTAGAAGTTGGAGTGATGAGATTCTTGTAGCTTCCATGTGTTGATGCTCAAGTTGTCCATTGCCATGGACTTGGCTAAGTACTTAGATTTTCCTTTTGCAGAGGTTGTGCACTTTCCCCACCAGACTTGGTTTCCCAAGACAGGACCTTTCAGAAGCCTTCCCTTAGCCAAATGGACGCGTTCCAACCTATCATCCCACTACCACCAACTGTCCAAATGACTAAGTTCTAGCAACCTATATGATCAAGGCAGAGCCCATATTGCCAAGTGGCTGCACTATAAGCTTCTCAACACTTGGCCTCCAAATCCCTTTGTGCCTGGGTGGCATACCACAAGTGTGATACACAAGGTAAACCATCTCCATGGATCTTGTGTAACCACTCAACCAAAAACCACCATTCAAGTCCCATTCCACCCAGGAGGTTCATTGACTTAGTTGTTTTATTAAGAAAAACATAAGTCCAAAAGACTTAGAAATATTTTCCTCATAGCATGTATATACTTTACCAACCCTTGTTTGCTACTAGCTAGGCTAAGCATGGCATAGTAACTTAACTTAGGAAAATTCCTAGCAATTCTACAATTCTACAACTACTTAGGATTTCCCAACATAGCATTTGGCAAAAAGTAACATGCAAGACTTAGCAAAATATTTCTAATGCTTATACAAAATATAGGGATGGAAATATTCATGAAGTACCACTTGCCTTGGTAATGGGGAGAGTAGCACTCTTCACAATCACAGTCACTAGCAAAATCTACACAAAAATTTGTAGCACAAAATTACACACAATTCATATACAAATAAAAATATGAATGCATGCATGCAAGAAAATGCTAAGTGATGATTTTTGAAAACTCCACCAAGCAAGTGCATGATACAGAAACATAACCAAGTCAAATACTTGCTAACTAAACTTATTTAGCACTAAAACAATTTACTAACAAATTCTATACTCAAAATGGTCCTAAATATGTTTCTATATAAAAAGTCATTTTAACAGAAACTTTTTGTTAAATACATTGAAGATTCAGAAAGGGCTTGTCTCACTGATTCCAACGGTATAAAATTTACAAAAATCTAACGTGGGAATCGAAAGTTATAGCCTTTTGAAATTTGGATCTACATCTGTTTTCAAAATCTGTTTTAATTCAAACCCTAGCCACGCGTCTTATTTCTATTGGCCGATACCGATTCGCTCCGGATCACGCTCGTGAGCCGTAGGATCTAATTAAAACACGCGGTCCAGATCTAGCATAACGGTTCGATTAGTGATTCTATCGTAAGCGTTGGATCTAGATCCAACGGCACTCGAGCATGCGACCATGTTCTGGCGGCGCGCGGCGTCAGCGAGCGGCGGAGCACTCAGTCAGCGGCGGCACTGGCATTCTAGGTCGTGCGAGAGAGGGAGAAGGGTCTTACCAGAACCGCGGTGGCGTGCTAAAGCTCGAGGCGGCGTTGGTTTGCGAAGGGGCGCGCTGGCACGGTCTCAGGGGCTCGTCGGAGTTGCGGCGGCGTCTGTTGCTTCCAGATGAGATCGCTGGCGAGGATTGGCGTCGCCCTAGCACGAACCAGAGGCATCAGGAGTTGCGCAAGACGCAGGCGAACAAACTCGCGTGAAGGAGGGGGCAAGGGGCGCTCGGGTTTTACCTTAATTGGTTGCCAGAGTCTATCGGCAGCGCAGGTGGTTTCGGTCGTGAACGGAGACGACGACCTGGGTCACGAGCAGGCAAGAGAAAGGCTTCAGCGTATGCGCAGGATCAAGCTGGGCATCATCGTTTGAACCAGAGAGAGGGGGGCGGTCGAGGCTCATCGGAATCGTTCGCCGGAGTCATCGGTACAGCGGGGCTTCGAGAGCAAATGCGCGCAGCCTGGTGGCGGAGTGAGCGAGGAGAGTCGGTGGAAATGCTCGCGGTGCAGAGGGGATTAAATAGGCCCAGGCGCGACAAGAAACGCCTGCGGCATTAAGTCTAATTACGCCGCGCCATTACAGGCCTTGACAGCAGCGGCGACGTGGTCGCGGACGCAGTTTGGGGAAGACGAGGGCGACGTGGAGAGGGCCCGCTCGTCAGCGAAACGTGTGAAGGGGAGGTGGGGTCTGGCTGTCAGCGGTTGTGTGGGGGCGATCGCGCGTGCGAGAGAGAAAGAAATGGCCCGGGTGGGCTAGCTGGGCCTATTCTGATGCTGGGCCGGATTGGTGGCGCCTGACCTTTTTCTTTTGTTTTACTCCTTTTCTTTTTCTGTCTCGATTTTCTGAATTGATTTTCAAATGAATTCAAGTTTCATTTGAATTCAAATCTTCTTGGGATTTTTGCAGTGAGCAGTGGTCTCAAATATAGGCATAAGATCATGTGGTTGCTTTGCAAGGGCTTGGTCAAGCTTGGAGAACCAAATATAAGGGACTTGGATCTGATTTGCAAAAGTTTGAAAAAGGGTTTTTGAAACTATTCCCGATTTGTAAAACTTGGTCCAAAACACACTCAAACCTTTCTATAAGGGAGACAAACAAGCCAGGTTTGAAATCATTCAAACTTTCAAATGGGGATGGCCATTTGATTTAAGTTTGCTCACATAAAATCATAGCACTATGTGCTTCTGTTTTTCTGAATGAGTTTGAAATTGTTCTCAAATCTATATGCATGCATGAATGATATGCAAACTTTGAAATCATGATTTTAGGGATGTTACACATTGGACTTATCCTTGTTAGTAGAAGCTGGAACATCATCAGTAGTAACTGGGGTAGGTGTAAGTATAGGGATGTCCTCATCAAAGATGCTTTTATTGGAAAGTACTATCCTCCTAATAATATTATATCTATGAGAAGTGATATTATGAAATTTAAACAACTTGATAATGAACATGTTTCTGAAGATTGGGAAAGAATGAAATCTTTGGTTAAGAATTTTCCCACTCATGGACTTCCTGCTTGGATGATTATCCAGACTTTTTATGCAGGTTTGAACTTCTCTTCAAGAAACCTGTTGGATTCAGCTGCTGGAGGTACCTTTATGACCATCACCTTGGGTGTTGCAACAAAACTCCTTGATAATATGATGGTTAATTATTCTGAATGGCACACTGAGAGAGCTCCACATGGTAAGAAGGTAAATTCGGTTGAAGAAAACTCCTCTTTGAGTGATAAGATTGATGTTATCATGGCTATGCTTGTTAATGGGAAAGCTCCTTTAGATCCAAATAATGTTCCCTTAGCCTCTTATGCCTATAGGAATAATTTTGGTAGCAACAACAATTATAGGCCTTATCCTCCTAATAATGGCAATACTTATGGAAACTCCTACAACAATACTAGAAGTGCCCCCTCTGAACTTGAAGTCATTCTCAAAGACTTTATTAGTAAACAAACCACTTTCAACTAGACTGTGGAGGAAAAACTTTTGAATGTAGAGAAAAATATTTCCCCTTTGTATGAAGCACAGTACTCTTTTATTAATAAAATGGCTGCTAACTAGAAACCATGGAAAGTACCTTTGCTGCTACAAGTTACTATCGATGAAAATGTTAGACTATTAGCCCAACTTCATACTAAGTGGGATAGAGAAGCTGAAATTGCTAGAAACAATAGTGTGTGCACCGTCACCACCACCAATATGGATGCCACTAAACCACAAGAAGTCCCTATTCCTCCTCCTACAATGCCTAAGCCCACTAGTGATATGCATGTAGCTTTCACCAAACACATTACAAATGCTCTTGTTAAAATTAAGGAAGAGAAGTTGAAACACAAAGCTTCTATCCCTAGGAAAGTAGAAGATAGTTGGGAACCCATTATTAATCTGCAAGTGAATGACTTTGATCTCAAAGCTTCATGTGACATTGATTCTAGTGTCTCTATTATGTCTAGAAAGATTGATGAAATGCTTGATTTGCCACCTTTGGAAGATTGTTATTTG
This sequence comes from Avena atlantica, assembly GCA_910589765.1. Classification (NCBI taxonomy): domain Eukaryota; kingdom Viridiplantae; phylum Streptophyta; class Magnoliopsida; order Poales; family Poaceae; genus Avena; species Avena atlantica. The sequence continues at coordinate 23,511,985 of OU342736.1, forward strand.
GATGTCCCACTTAATGATAATGCTAATAAGAAACAAATGGGGAGTGTTAATGATGTTCTCATTATGGTTAAAAATTCTTATGTCCCTATTGATTTTTATGTTTTGGATGTTGAATACAATGCTTCCTGTCCTATTACTTTGGGAAGACCTTTTCTTAGAACTGTTGGTGACATCATTGATATGAAAGAAGGAACCATTAAATATCAATTTCAATTCAAGAAATCTATTGAACACTTCCCTATGAGGAGAGATAAGTTTCTTTGTGCTCCTCCTTTGAAAGCAAGGCTTGATGTTCATGCTTCTTCATTTGAAAATACTTGATTCTTGCTTTTTGTGCCTAACTTAAAGGCGTTAAAGAAAAGTACTTGTTGGGAGATAACCCAAGAGTTTTCTTGAGTCTTGGAAGTTATTACTTTAGTAATGACTTCTCCTTATCCTTTTTGTCTACTTTTTGTGCCAAGAATGACCTCTAATGAGAGGGAAGTAAGATTTGGGGAGTTGCTGTCCCGAAACAGATTATTGTGCTCCACCGTAAAAAATCGTGAGGAATATCTGTAAGTAGGATTGAGCTGATATTTCACAAATAAATCCCTCAGTATGTTAGATAACTTTATTTAGTTCAAAACCTTTTGATTTGAGCAACATAAGGTCTTCAAAAAAATCGGTTTCTACCTGCTGGTCTGTTTTGACAGATTTCTGCCATTATTTGCATTTGCTTCTTATTGATTCCTTTTTGGTTTCTTTTTGGGAAATTGAGATTTTTGAGGGAATTGCTACGGTATCTAGTGTTTTTAGTGAAAGTTTTTCTGTTCTAAAGCTAAACCCAAAGTTCTATTATATTTTTAATACAGTAATGTTGCTAATGAAGATTGTGTGAAGTTTTGTATGAAGGAAAAATTTCAGGTGTAAAGAGAGAATGATGTAATGAGATGAAGAATGGACAAAATCTCAAGCTTGGGGATTCCACCTCAGTGTCACCCCAAGAAATATTGAATAGGTACAAGCGTCAAAGCTTGGGGATGCCCAAGGCATCCCCTTCTTTATCAATAAAAAGCTCAGGTCTTTCTAGACACTTCGTTTTTATTGTGTCATGCATTGTTGTATTGTTCTTGGAACATCTTAGTTTTCTTTTTCTTTTCTTAGTTTTCTTGAATAAAGTAGTTTGGAACCCCATTCTTGCTGTGTTGTTTCAAATAAGTTGATTGGTGTTGGAAAGGAGTAGAAAGTTCTTGCTTGAAATAGTGCAAGAGGAGCTTCCTTTGACTGTGACTTAGACTTTAGCATGTCATGCTACATGTTGTTTTGACCTTATGCTTAGTGATTATTGTTGTAGCATGGCTTGTTCCAAACAATTAGGATTTCTTAGTGTGCCTTGAAAAATTCATGTGTTGTTTTAGCATACAAAAGCATAGTATTGTGGTATTCTCCTTTGATGCTTTGTTTGGGTTGACTTGGTACATGCTCACACCATGTTATGACTATGAACAAGTCAACATAGCCTCTATGATCATTTAGTCCTTGACTTGTAGTACCACTCTGTGCTTTTAGTAATGTTTTGTCGCACTGCATGATTATAGCCATTATTGATCTCTTAGTTGGTCGCTCCCAGTCTTTTTCTAGCCTCCACTTATATGAGTAAGCTCTACTCATGCTTCCAACTCCCAAGAAACCAAGTTATTCCAGAGTGTCCACTATAAATTCCTATAAATGGTGTGTTACACCATTCCAAGTATATTCTTGTTTTCATCTATCTTCCAATTAAAAAGTATTTTGTTATATGAAAACTAGGTGATTAAAGTTCTCACGAACTTGATGGCACACTTTATATTTCTTGCACCTAATAAACTTGAACCATTGTGTCATCTATGTTGTATATTCTTGCACTTATACGTTGGAATTAGTAGAACCGTGCTGTCACGGGGAATGCTTTCAACATTACACTTGTACTTTGTACACAGTTGATATCATGCTCTTTTATATATGGATGTCGTCGGTGTGAAATAAAAGGGGAGATTGTAAGTCCATGGAGTTATGTATGTGTGTTAAAGAAACGCCTATGCCGCTAGCCTAAGCCATGCCTAATCATGGTGGAAACTTGCAGCATCACCATAATGACATCTATGAAGCTTTCTTCTTATAAAAAGAGTCATATTAAAAAGAGGAAAGAGAGAAAAAACACTATTATCCCATGGTAAATAAAAAGATTGCTGAGATGCTCATTGTATGCTTTCCTTGTCATTTTTATTATGGGATAGCTCCTGCATCATGTGCAAGGGGTACCCCGTTGGCAGTTCTCTATGATACACATGTACTTACTATGAAAAGAACTACCCGCCATTATTATTCGCATATGACTTACTATGAATCAGGGAGTGCGGTTCAGAAGGACTACACCGACATCAAGGGTATTCTTGATACATCCCTCAACGGCTTCGCTACCAAGGTCACCGGCGCCCTCAAAAAAGGAGAAAAAAAATTAAAAGGCTGCCTCACGTGCTTCCATAGAACCAAGTTCCCCTACCTCAAGCAGTCAGCGGAAGCTAATGGGATGGAGGCCTAGTACGCCATCCTTCAGATAAGGGAGTATGTCAAAGATGAACAAGACCTCTTGTTTCCAGAGTCTCTCCAGAAAAGGGGCATAGATATGGCGAACAACACCGGTTCAGAGGTGAGAGCTGAGTTCCATGCTAGCCAACGGAAGATTTGCACCATCATTTTGAGGTATGTGACCACTAAGGGTGGCTTGTCCCACGCTGGCTTCGTACAGCCAAAAAAATAGAGATCGAGCACCTCTTAGACTTATGTGCTGACACGAGGACATTCAACCTGCTGGAGAGCATCCGTCACTTCCCCCCTGAAACCCTCTTCTTAGAGTTAGTTCCTAAAATTTTTTCCTGCAAATGTTAGTCCTAAAATAACTTGTCGTATTCATTATTCCTTAACTATTGATAATTACGCTTACATAGATATATGTTGCATATATGTTACATGTCTATGATTTTTCCAAATAACCACTTACATTTTTCCTTGTGTGTGCATAGATGTCGTGGTATGTCATCTACAAGGGCAAGGTTCCTGGAGTTTACAACGACTAGGTAGATTGTAGGAGGCAGGTCCATCGTTTCAGCAGCAACAACTACAAGGGATATACCACTAGGGTGGAGGTGGAAACTCGATATGACAACTATCTAGCGCGGGAGAGGAGGGAGACGTGGAGGAGCCAAATGACCATCATTGTCGTGATGACGCTCATCGCCACCACTTTTACAGTCTATGCCATCCTTGTTTAGCTACTTTGTGCAACTCTAGGGACTTGTGTCTATATTTGTGTAATATTGATACATATGCATTTGTTGGCAGTCCAATGTTTGGAGTCTTGTTGCTACACACTTTTGTTATTGAGCATGTGCTATCTATATTGAACATTTGGTGGATACTTCTACTATTTCCTGTGTTAATATGTATTTTGCTGTCATTATCTTATACACAATGTATTCATGTATTCATCTGTGTATTTATCTGTGTATTTCCTATTATAATTTTTCTCTGGTACGAAATATCGCCAGCGAACAAATTCTCTTACCCCTGGCGAATATCTACACGCCAGTGCTAGGGTACCTTATCCTAGGAAAATTGGTATAATCTGTAAGATCCCTCCTTTGTAAAGGAAAGGATCACTGTGATTGCAATGCTAGTCCCTGGATCAATGCTAGCATCCATAGTTTAAGATGAAGTACACAGAAACAAAGGTCTTTATTACAAGTCATTCCAGAGACAAACATAGTCTTTGGAAAACTCCATGGCCACAGGCCTAGTACAAGAGTTTAAATATGTAATAAGATAAATAAGTCTTCATCTTCATGTGCCACAGGCAAGCATGTTGAGTGTAGACTCATAACCCCTAATCACCCTCAGAATAACCTGCAACATCACAAGTTACAGCCACAGTGGGTCAATACATTGGAATAGTATTGGCAAGTGATACCTTAGTGGAATATTGGTAGACTAGATACTATATGCATTTTTGCTAAGTGTAGCTTAGGCTTTCTTTGCTCAAAATAGGTTTTACTTATTAGTTGAAAACATTAAGTTTTTCTTTGTCAAAATCTTTCCCAAGGAACCACCAATAGACATTTGGGAACCTTCACCCTTGTTCAACCACAAGTTTTTACTTAGAAGTTGGGATGAGGAGATTCTTGATAGCTTCCATGTCTTGATGCTCAAGTTGTCCAATACCAGGGACATGGCTAAGTACTTAGATTCTTCCATCTGCAGAGGTTGTGCACTTTCCCCACAAGACTTGATTTTCACCAAGACAGGACCTTTCAGAAGCCTTCCCTTAGACCAAATGGATGCGTTCCAACCTATCATCCCACTACCACCAACTGTCCAAATGGCTAAGTTATTGCAACCTATATGATCCAGGCAGAGCCCATATTGCCAAGTGGCTGCACTAGAAGCTTCTTAACATATGGCATCTCAAATCCCTTTGCTCTTAGGTGGCTTTCCACAAGTGAGATACACAAGGTAAACCATAGAAATGGGCCTTGTGTAACCACTCAACATAAACCATTCCTTCTATTCCACCCAGGTGTTTCATTCACTTAGTTGTTTTATTAAACAAACCTTAAGCCCAAAGACTTAGAAATATTTTCTCATAGCATGAATATATAACCACCTGTAAGGTTCCCAACCTTTAATAAGGTAGAGATCCCTGTGTTTACAATGCTAGTCCCTGGATCAATAGATAGCATCCACAGTTAAGATGTAATATCAAGAAACAAAGGTCATAATACAACTTTATAACCAAGAATAAAATAATTCATTACATCTTACATAGCTCATGTGGCTATCACATTACATTGCAGCAGAATATCTATAAGCATGGGGTCCTTCATCTTCAAAGTGCCACAGGCAGTCATGTTGGTTGTAGACTTGTAATCCTATTCAACACACTTCACTAACATCAAACAAACCTGCAACATAATAAGTTGCAGCCACAAGGGTCAATACATTTGAATTGTATTGGCAAGTTACACTACTATGTAGAATTAAGTGGATCCTATCATTACATGCATATTTGGCTAAGTAGGGTTTAAGCTCTTTGCAAGAAGCAATATAGTATCGTCCTATCTTTTCAAAATAGTTTTTTGATCTTTGTCAAATCTTTTTGAACTTCTTGGAAAACTCCAAGTGCTTCTAATCCCTTGTTGTCACCCTCAAGTTTGTAACTTTGAGAAATTGGAATGTCAAGATCTTCCATAGCTTCAGGCCTTAGTTGCTCAGTGTTGTCCATAACAGGGGACACGGCTAAGTACTTAGAATTTTGATTTTCTGCAGAAGTTGTACACTTTACCCACATTACACAATCTCATCTTGATGCCACCAGTGGCCGCTGGATAAGTACTCACCAAGATGGAGTACTGGCAGATTGATAATGTGACAAAGTCTTTTCATAGGAGTCCTCCCAATACACAATGCTAGCTTGTCATCCAGGCACCAATGTAGGGTTTCAAGTTCCCTTACACAATCCTAGTTAACCTGAACATGCCAATGCATGGGTCTTCCACTATGTAGTTGACTAAGCCAGAGCCCATTTAGCATGTGGCTGTACATGGAAGCCAATGTACGAGAAACATGTTCAATCTCTAAGTCCCTGGGTGGTTTTCTTCTAGTGCACAACAAAAAGAGATTGCCATATAAACATGGTTCCTTTTGTTGCCACCTTGTCCAAAAGCTTGAGTATTCTTGTCCACCCAGGTGGTTCATTGAGTAGTTGTTTTATCATATAAAACATAAGTCTTTTCAATACTTCATATAATCATAACATGTATCCCATCCCAATATATAGCTGGGCTAAGCATACTACAACTACATTGTTTTCACTAAGGAATATATAAGGGCATCCTATTAGGATTTAGCATAACATAAAGTATAGAAATCCTTTTCATGCATGTTTCAAAAATCCACTAAGTATAATGAAAATAGTAGGACTTGGATAATAGTGTCACTTGCCTTTTTGGTAGAGAATGTTGGTTCACTTCTTGATCTTGCTAATATCACACTCTTCTAACTTCACTACAAATCAATCAAGTAAACATAGATTCAACAAGCACTCTAACCAATATTCAAACAATTTATCACACATAAAATTAATAGAAACAAAGTCATGCATGCAAGCATGCAAAAGATAGTTTTATTTGCAAAGGTGGTTTCTACTAAGCTCTAAACATTATAAAGTTCGAAGTGGTCATTTACTAAAGTGGTAAAACCATTTGCAAAAGGTTTTATCTAAGACCATTTCTAAATCAAATCTATATTTTTTGTGGTTGAAAATGCTTTTATCAAAGCAATAATTTTGTATTGCTCATCAAATAAGTTGTTAATTCACAAAACATGGTGTTTAGGGTCAGAAGGTTTGAATCAAATCATTTCCCAAAGGTTTCATTCAAAAATCATTTCCATATCAAAATCAATATTTTTATTTGACTAGAAATAAGCTAATTCAAGTATTTATTCCTAAACTTCAAAAAATTCATTTTTAAATCCATGAGTTGGTTCCTAGGGTCAATAGGTTCACAACAAATCATTTTGCAAAGATTTCACATTATAATTATATCTAGAACATTTTTTTATATTCAAATTAAGCCTACACATGTTTCTGCAAATTCAACCAATTTACCAGAAGCAAAACATTAAACAAAATACATGGTTGCAAAGTACATGTTCTACTGATTCCATTGATATAAAATTTGCAAATTTTGGACGTGTGGATCAAAAGTTATGCAATTTACAAGTTTGCAATTTAATCAGATTCTAAATTCTGTTTTAAAAGAAACTAGTGCCACGCGGCGTGTCCTTATTGGCCGGTACCGTTTTGTGCGGATCGGCCTCGGCAAACCGTTGGATTTAAGTTAGATTGCTCGGCTCAGATGCGCTCGTACCCTTTCAGTTAAATCTAATCACAGCCGCATGATAAGGATCCAACGGGCTCAGCTGCTTCGACCAAGGACTGGCAGCGCTGCGCAGCGGCAGACGGAAGCGACGCTCGGCTAACAGCGCTGTGGCGGCTACAGAAAGCGAGGAAGAGGCGGAGAGGGCTCAACGTGTTCGCAAGGCGGTGATGAAGCTCAACGTGCTGTTGGTTTGATGAGGGGCGCACAGGGACGGTGGCAATTCCTCGCCGGAGTAGCTCCTGGCGTCTGGCGGCTCTGGTGGTCGTCGGGGATGGATCTACAGATCGTGCCGAGGCATAACAAGGACAGGGTCAGATGCGGAACAGCGTGGGGAGTACGGGAGTGTCAATAGGATGTCTTGGGGCGGTCGGAATTACCTGGGAAAGGTCGCCGGAGCAATGGCAGACAGTGGTGGTGAGTTAAGCTTGAAGTTGCCGACGTTCTGGAGCGGGCGCGAGCGAACCAGTGGTACGGGGAGATGCGCCAGGAGGTGGAGAATGTGCTAGCGTGCAGAGGGAGGTGAGGGGTGGCGGGGTGTGGCCGGAATTGCTCTGGGACGCTCGGAGCAGTGGTGGAGCAAGAGGAAATCGGGGCAGCCTAGGGGCAGAGGGGAGGAGCTGTCTGGGGGGAAAGAGAGAGCGGAGAGGGGTGTTTAAGGGGGCGTGATTACTGGAAGAATTAAGGAAGCCATCAATCGCGAAATCAACGCCGGAGTTACTCGGCTGCAACGGCAAGGCTTGGTCGCGGGTGAAGACGATGACACGCTGGCGTGGGGCCGTGCTGTCAGTGAGGTGGGGAAAGAGGGAGTGGTACCTGCCTGTCTGCGACTCTGCGGGTGTGGGTTCGAGTGAAAAACGATTCGCAGTGGGGTGATCTGGTGGGCTGCGTTGCTGGGCTGTTGGGCCAGATGGGTTGGGCTGAGTTCGATTCCTTTTTTTTATTCTGTAAGCTTTTCTTTTTCTATTTGATTTTCCTGTTTTGGTTTTCAAACAACAATTCAAACACCCAAATCAATTCAAGCTTCCACCAAACTTGTATTGAGTTTTAGTTTTGTTTATCAACACAATTTAAAAGTCCAAAATAAAATAATATTTTTATTCTTTTTAGGATCTATTTAATAATTAAATAAAATAGTCCATAGTTATTAATTCAAATAGGTTTTGATTTATTAAAATCTCCCTTTGAATTCTAAATATTATCAAAACCAAATCAGTAGGTTTTATTTGAAAATATAAAATACTTGGAAAACTTGTTTAAAATAAATTAATAAGTTTTAGTGTTTAATGTAAAAGCCTTTACTTTAATAAAATTGGATATTAAATCCTCATTATTTTATTTAATTGAACCTTTACTCTTTTTATCAAATAGGAATGTTTTATTTCAAATCTTGGCCAAGGTTTTAATTTGGCTTTAAGAAATAATCTTTATTTATAAATCTACCTTTTGCTTTTGAAAAATAAATCTTTTTATTAAAAGATCTAAAATAGTAATTCCAACTATCAAAACTTTCTTTATTAATTGTTTATCTTTTTAAATTCCCTTTAGGATTTATTTGATCAAAATAGGTTTGAAAGTTTCCAATTGGATTAAAAAAGTTTCTTATCACCCTGAATTTCAACAAAGTTTTATTTTGTTTATTTATTTTTCACATTTCAAAATTTGGAAAATTTTGGGATGTGACAGGCTACTACCCTTAAAATAAATCTTGTCCCGAGATTTGGGAAGGCTAGAGGTTACAAGTTGGCTTCAAGGCAATTAGGGTACTACCACCCTTAAAATAAAGTCTCATAGGGTTACATTGATGGTTCACTTGACTATGGGTTCAATACTTAATATCCAGACAAGGAATCCTTATTTTACTCAACTAAGTTAACTAGTTTCTGACATCCACTTCTTCTATCTCTTCAAAGTTTCCATCCACGTCAATGTGGTTCACATGTCCTTTCTGGTTCACATTGGAGTTATTTCCATTGGTTCTTCTAGCATCCTTTTTCTTGTTCTTCTCAGGACAGTCTGATGCATAGTGTCCAAGTTCCTTGCAGTTATAGCACTACAACTGGCTAATGTCTTTCTTCCTGAAAGTGTCATGTTGGTTCTGACCAAGGTCATCTCCATTGTCAGTATCATTTCCATTATTCTCACTTCCATTGTTGTTGTGGTGATCTTGATCTGGTTCAGAATCTTCATTGCTCTTTTTGAATGAATGCTTCTTCTTTGATGATCCTGAGTGATTCTTGAGTTTATGCTTCCTCTTTCTGTTCTCAACTTGATTCATCTTGTTTTCCAAAATGGTGGCTTTGTCATATAGTGATTGATAAGTTGGGACATAGGCAACAGCTAGCTGCAGGTTCAATTCATCATTATGTCCTTCGTGAAATTTCTCCTTTCTCTTAGCATCGGTATCAACTTCATCCGGTGCATAGCGTGCCAGATTGTTGAATTCTTCAATATACTCAGCCACACTGAGGTGACGCTGTTTTAGATTGTGAAACTCCTTTTTCTTCAATTACATCACTCCAGGTGAGATGTGAGTTGTTCGGAATCCATCCTCAAAGATAGCCCAAGTCACATCTTCAAGGGGAGTGGTGATCTGAAAGTTGTCCCACCATGTTGTTGCTGGTCCTTCAAGCAGAAATGCTGCAAACCTTACTTTTTGTTCATCGGTGCAGCCAACAGTCACTAAGTCCTTATTCACCGAACGTAACCAATCATCGGCTACCATTAGGTTAGTTGTTCTAGAGAACCTTGCAGGCCTAAGTTTCAGAAACTTGGTGAGCATATCAAGTGCTGAAGGATTATTCTGATTGTTGTTTTTATTGTTGTTGTTGTTGTTCTGATTTTGTATGAGTGTGGTCATCTCTTGCATCAACTGTGTCTGAGCTGCCATCATCTGCTGCATCTCAGGAGTGATGTTGTTGTTTTGGTTGGGGTTGGCACGACGGGGAGGCATCTGTTGGTTTGATAGGGATAAGTATTGGTGGATAGGTTTTTAAGAAGTTTTAACACACAACTCAAAAACAACCAAGTTCAATCAAACAATCAAACAATCAACAAGCAACTAACCACTTAACAACTTATGAGCTTAACTCATGAGTTGAAGGAAACAGCAAGTTTTCTTGAAAATAAAAACTTAGTATAATCATACCTCATAGGTCAATATGATCCATACTCTAACTTGGTATCAATGTCTTTGGTAGGCAATCTAATGTCTCTTGGTTTTTTTTCACTAGTAGTCCTTAGTGATGTCTAAGTTGAAATCCTTGGTGAAAATGTTTAAGATGTTGAAGTCATTAGAGTTGATAAAATCTTTTACACATAGTGAAGTCCTTGGCCATGGGGTAGGCTTTATCCATCAAGTTGAAAAGAAGAGGTGTAGAATCAAAACCAAATGGTTGAGGAAAGAGTTTACAAGATTGTTTTAAGTAAATAAGTTTTGGAACAAATACAACTCCTATTTTTCTAAGGGGTTTTGTCCAATCCTAGGGTTACAATCCTATAGGCAACACAGTGCTCTGATACCATCTGTAAGGTTCCCAACCTTTAATAAGGTAGAGATCCCTGTGTTTACAATGCTAGTCCCTGGATCAATAGCTAGCATCCACAGTTAAGATGTAATATCAAGAAACAAAGGTCATAATACAACTTTATAACAAGGAATAAAATAATTCATTACATCTTACATAGCTCATGTGGCTATCACATTACATTGCAAAATATCTATAAGCATGGGGTCCTTCATCTTCAAAGTGCCACAGGTAGTCATGTTGGTTGTAGACTTGTAATCCTATTCAACACACTTCACTAACATCAAACAAACCTGCAACATAATAAGTTGCAGCCACAAGGGTCAATACATTTGAATTGTATTGGCAAGATTCACTACTATGTAGAATTAAGTGGATCCTATCATTACATGCATATTTAGCTAAGTGGGGTTTAAGCTCTTTGCAGAAAGCAATATAGTATTGTCCTATCTTTTCAAAATAGTTTTTTGATCTTTGTCAAATCTTTTTGAACTTCTTGGAAAACTCCAAGTGCTTCTAATCCCTTGTTGTCACCCTCAAGTTTTTAACTTTGAGAAATTGGAATGTCGACATCTTCCATAGCTTCAGGCCTTAGTTGCTCAGTGTTGTCCATAAACGGGGACACGGCTAAGTACTTAGAATTTTGATCTTCTGCAGAAGTTGTACACTTTACCCACATGACACAATCTCATCTTGATGCCACCAGTGGCCGCTGGAAAGTACTCACCAAGATGGAGTACTGGCAGATTGAGAATGTGACAAAGTCTTTCCATAGGAGTCCTCCCAATACACAATCCTAGCTTGTCATCCAGGCACCAATGTAGGGTTTCAAGTTCCCTTACACAATCCTAGTTAACCTGAAGATGCCAATGCATGGGTCTTCCACTATGTAGTTGACTAAGCCGGAGCCCATTTAGCATGTGGCTGTACATGGAAGCCACTGTACGAGAAACATGTTCAATCTCTAAGTCCCTGGGTGGTTTTCTTCTAGTGCACAACAAAAAGAGATTGCCATATAAACATGGTTCCTTTTGTTGCCACCTTGTCCAAAATCTTGAGTATCCTTGTCCACCCAGGTGGTTCATTGAGTACTTGTTTTATTATATAAAACATAAGTCTTTTCAATACTTCATATAATCATAACATGTATCCCATCCCAATATATAGCTGGGCTAAGCATACTACAACTACATTCTTTTGACTAAGGAATATATAAGGGCATGCTATTAGGATTTAGCATAGCATAAAGTATAGAAATCCTTTTCATGCATGTTTCAAAAATCCACTAAGTATAATGAAAATAGTAGGACTTGGATAATAGTGTCACTTGCCTTTTTGGTAGACAATGTTGGTAAACTTCTTGATCTTGCTAATATCACACTCTTCTAACTTCACTACAAATCAATCAAGCAAACATAGATTCAACTAGCACGCCAACCAATATTCAAACAATTTATCACACATAAAATTAATAGAAACAAAGTCATGCATGCAAGCATGCAAAAGATAGTTTTATTTGCAAAGGTGGTTTCTACTAAGCTCTAAACATTATAAAGTTCAAAGTGGTCATTTACTAAAGTGGTAAAACCATTTGCAAAAGGTTTTATCTAAGACCATTTCTAAATCAAATCTATATTTTATGTGGTTGAAAATGCTTTTATCAAAGCAATAATTTTGTATTGCTCATCAAATAAGTTGTTAATTCACAAAACTTGGTGTTTAGGGTCAGAAGGTTTGAATCAAATCATTTCCCAAAGGTTTCATTCAAAAATCATTTCCATATCAAAATCAATATTTTTATTTGACTAGAAATGAGCTAATTCAAGTATTTATTCCTAAACTTCACAAAATTCATTTTTAAATCCATGAGATTGTTCCTAGGGTCATTAGGTTCACAACAAATCATTTTAAAAAGATTTCACATTATAATTATGTCACATCCCAAGATTTTCCAAATCTTGTTATGTGAAAAATAAATGAATAATATAAAACTTTGTTGATTTTCAGGGTGAGAAGAAACTTTTTGAATCCAATTGGAAACTTTCAAAACCTATTTGGATCAAATAAAATCCTAAAGGGATTTAAAAAGATAAATAAACAATAAAGTTAAAATATTTGGAAATACTATTTTTGGATCTTTTAATAAAAGATTTGGTTTTCAAATGAAAAGGTAGAAATATAAATAAGGATTATTTTAGAGCCAAATTAAACCTTGGCCAAGCTTTTGAAATAAAACATTTTGTTTTGATCAAAAGAATAAAGATTTATTTAAAGAAAATATTAGGGATTTATTAATACCAAATTTTGTTAAAATAAAGACTTTCCCTTTTAAATAAAACATTAAAACTTATTAATTTATTTAAACAAGTTTTTCAAGTATTTAATATTCTCAAATAAAACTACTGAAGTGTTTTTGGTTTTATATTTAGATTTCAAAAAGATAAATATTTTATTAAAACAAATTCTATTTGAATTAAATAACTAAGGTCCATTTTATTTAATTATTAATGGGTCCTAAAAAGAATAAAATTATTTTATTTTAGGACTTGGATTTGTGTTGTTAAACAGAACCTAAAATTAATGCAAAGTTTGGAGGAATTTTGAATTGATTTGTTGATTGATTTTTTGTTTGAATTTCAAAACAGAAAATAGAAATGGAAAAAGGAAAAGTTTCAGAACAAAAAAAAATGTGTAAAGGACACAGCCCAACCGGCCAGCCCAACAATCCCAACAGCAAGCCCACCCCACTCTCTCTCGCGAAACGTTTTCTCACTCAAACACTCACCCGCAGCGTCGCAGACAGTTGGACCCCACCGCACCTTTTCCTCTATCGCTGACGAGACGACCCCATCGCCAGCTCACTCTCTTCCTCCCCGCGACGACCTCGCCCCTTATTCCTCTGGCCATTACTGCCGATGAAATGCCGGCGTGATTGCGCGTTAACCACGCCATGTAACGGCCCTGCGACGACGCCTACTAAAGCGCCAGCACCTCCTCTCTCGTTCCCCTCCGTCGCCCCACCTTAGCGTGCCCCTAGGCTACCGAATTACATCCTGCACCACCCTCTGCTCCGACGAACTCGCGAGCAAATTCCGGAGACCCCATCCACTACCTTGCCTCCTCGACCAAGCTCACACACTCCCCAGACCTAGGCGCACCTCCCTGTGCTTTCCATTCACTCGCGGGCACCCCAGAACGTCGACTTCGACAACCTCTGAGCGCCGCCACCGTCTGCAAGCAACTCCGGCGCACTTCCCTGGTAAGCCCAGACCGCCCCGAGCCCTCTCGGTGATGCTCTCACATTCCCCATACTCGTACACGTCTAACCACACCTTTGTTTTGCCTCAGCACGATCTGTAGCCTCGTCCCCGACGCCGTCCTTGACTCCGGCGAGGAATCCCGACGGATCCTAAGGGCCCCTCACCTCCTCGCAACCATGTTGAGCATCGCCACGATCCCCTGAGCACGGTGAGCACCTCCCCCTCTCTCTTTGATTCCTGCATCGCCAGTACCACCACCGTCTGAGCGTCGCCGCCGCCAGCCGCCGCACAGCGCCGCCCGTTGTTGACCAAGTAGTAGTGTCCGTAGGATCTAGATCGGACGAACGCGATAGAAGCTAGACGAAGGGGTAAGTAGCATCTCAGCGTCGTGCGATCTGTTTAGATCCAACGAACCACAGAACGCAATCCGCGCGAACCGGTACCGCCCAATGAGAACACGCCGCGTGGCACCAGTTCTGTTTAAAACAAAGTTTGAATCTGATTTAGATGCAAATTTGTAAACCTTGTAACTTTTGATCCACACGTCCAAAATTTGCAAACTTTATATCAATGGAATCAGTGGAGCAAGCCCTAGCCAACCATGCAATTGTTTAGTAAAAAGCTTCTAGTAAAGTGTTTGTTTCTGCAGAAACATTTGTATGCTTGTTTAGGTTATAAAAATTATTCCAAAATGATTTTTTAGATTGAAATCTTTGCAAATTGGTTTGTTGTGAACTTACTGACCCTAGGAACCAACTCATGGATTTAAAAATGTATTTGGTGAAGATTAGGATTGAATAATTGAATTAGCCCATTTCTAGTCAAGTAAAAACATTGATTTTGTTATGGAAATGATTTTTGAGAAAAACCTTTGGAAAATGTTTTGATTCAAACCTACTGACCCAAAACACCAAGTTTTGTGAATCAACAACTTGTTTGGTGAATAATATAAATTGTTGCCTTGCTAAAAACAATTTCAACCACATAAAATAATGATTTGATTTAAATATGATCTATTGATAAAACCCTTTTGCAAATGACTTTGCCACTTTAGAAAATGACCACTTTGAGCCTTACAATGTGTAGAGCCTAGTAGAAACCACCTTTGCAAATAAAACTATCTTTTGCATGTTTGCATGCATGACTTGGTTTCTATTATGTTATGTGTGATGTTTTGTTTGTTTGATTATGGTTTGGAATGCTAGTTGAATTTGTGTTTGCTTGATTGACTTGTAGTGAAGTTAGAAGAATGTGAGATTAGCAAGATCAAGAAGTGAACCAACATTCCCTACCAAAAAGGCAAGTTACACTATCATCCAAAGTCCTACTATTTTCATTATACTTAGTGGATTTTGAAACATGCATGAAAAGGATTTCTATACTATATGCTATGCTAAATCCTAATAGGATACCCTTATACATTCCTTAGTGAAAACAATGTAGTTGCAAAATGCTTAGCCAAGCTATATATTTTGAGAAGAGATACATGTTGAGATTTTATGAAGTTGAGAAAAGACTTATGTTTTATATAATAAAACAAGTACTCAATGAACCACCTGGGTGGACAAGGATACTCAAGTTTTGGACAAGGTGGCAACAATAGGAACCATGTTTATATGGCAATCTCTTTTTGTTGTGCACTAGATGAAAACCACCCAGGGACTTAGATATTGAACATGTTTCTCCAACAGTGGATTCTGTGTACAGCCACATGCTATTATGGCTCTGGCTTAGTCAACTACATTGGGAAGACCCATGCATTGGTCTTCAGGTTAACTGAAAAATGAGGGAACTCGGAACCCTACATTGGTGCCTGAATACAAGCTAGCATTGTGTATGGGAGGACCCTATGGAAAGACTTCTTCACATTCTCAATCTGCCAGTACTCCATCTTGGTGAGTACTTATCCAGCGGCCACTGGTGGCAACAAGATGAGAGTGTGTCATGTGGGTAAAGTGTACAACTTCTACAGAAGATAATCAAATTCTAAGTACTTAGCCGTGTCCCCAGTTATGGACAATACTGAGTAACTAAAGGCCTAAAGCTATGGGAAATCTCGACATTCCAATTTCTAAAATAAAAACTTTTAAGTGACAACAAAAGGCTTGAAGCACTTGGGGATTTACCAAGGAGCTCAAGAGATTTGGATAAAAACTTGAAGCACTTGGGGATTTACCAAGCAGCTCAAGAGATTTGGATAAAAACTTGAAGCACTTGGGGATTTACTAAGGAGCTCAAGAGATTTGGATAAAAACCTGAAGTACTTGGGGTGTATGTAACTACCTCGGTGAACTACGCTCCTAGATACAAGCCTGGATGAGTGGTAGTGGTTGAAATAGTACGGTGGGGCCCCAAAAGCCACTCACTGGTAGTCCTTTCAGACGTCCCAACCACTACCCTCTCAACGGGACCTGTACGGGCGGCGTAGTCGGCAGGCGAAGGGATCAACTACGTACACAAGTGGGTATGTACGCAAGCCACCATACAAGAGTACATCAAAGCCATACCATCTAGAAAGAAAGGAAATATAGCAACGCCATACGGCAAGATTCAAATGACCTAGATAGATCTATATTTTAGGATAACTCCTCATACAACACACATCAGAGTATCATGCGGAAGCGGCAAACAAAATCCGAGTACGGATAAGAAGCAAATCGGCATAAGATGCCATAGAAATAAGCACATCCCAACTACAGGTCTCACGGATCCCCGTGCCCGGAATCTCTACACCGAACGATCGTTGCCCACATCTTCGGCTTCTTCCACCCAGTATCCGTCCTGCGGGGGTACCTGTCCATCTGAACCAATAATTTATCGTGTGAGACCCTAAGGGTACTCAGCAAGTCTTAATGCCTCTAAAGGGGACACAACCTGGGGTGACGCAATTGCAGCGAAAGATAAACCCTAGCAGTTCTACAGATAAACGCTAACCATCCGCCTAACCAATGATAGACGGATGTCCGTGAATTAAGAACAGCAGTTATAGTGGTAATCTCATCCGATCCATCCTCCTCCCTGCTTACCAACAAGGAAGCGGACGAACAACCCCCCATCCGTTGGCAATTTTATTAACCATTCCATGAGTGTTGCACTATTTACTAGTCAAGTTACTTAGTCAGATTAAGGCGGTACTTTAGTTATGCTTGTCTATGATCGAGAAACTGTGCTCCAAGTCGTCCATATCCGCGGACACGGCTTTCAGAAAGTTTTACCCGGCCGGGGTGCACCAATAGCAACACACACTCGATCAACCTCGGAAAAACCAAATCAAAACCCAACGAGGCCTTCACGACAAAGCAATCACAAGATTCAGAAATATTTCAGGGGGCCACCCCATTAAGCTACCCGCAACGAAGTAAGCTAGCTCCGAGACGGACTCAAGGTCTGGGTAGACGGCTGTGAACGACTGGGAACCCCAAACGGGGCTTGTCGACACCGCGGAATCGTGTCCCGATCCTAAACAGTACAGGTGCTATCTGTCGCACAATCGTAAATAAAGCAGTAAAACATGGCATAAGTACAGGATCGTAAATAAAACCTCAAACTAGTTTGTGGCCCCAAGAAATAAGACGGAATCAAGCTCTGGCTCAGGGGGGTCCCATATACCTCCCGGATGTGGATAGCGCGATAAATCAAGGAACAGGAATCAAGTACTCGGGGTCTTACGGGACACAAGTGAGCAGGAAAAACCAAATAGCAGATGTTGCTCACCGGTGCCACTTTCTTTAGTTATCCCAGAACTACTCAGGTTAAGTTGTTTAGGTACCTCATTATTCAACAGACTCTCACATACCCTACACATGCTGTTCTACGACTCGCATGGCTCAAACAACTCCTACAGTAATGGCTCATGGGATGGAGGAACAAGCTTGGTGGAGTTTAAAAGTAAAGGCTATGCATACATGGGATTCAATTTAATGCAATCGCGACTCGATGATGCAAGAATAAGATAGAGGCAATAGGTACTGTATGTATGCAAGCATGTGGAAGTGCTTGCCTGTTAACTCAGTTGAAGCGAGGGACGGATCTGGGTAGTGCTCCTGGTTCTCTTGATATAACCCCTGCTGAGTGTCTATCCGAGAAAAACCAAACAAACAAGGCCAACATGAATATAGAGCACAAGCATATGAATAAGATGCGTCAAGCAAACAATCATGCCATGATGAATGATGCACAATTTACATGGCAAGTAAGGTAGCATGGCATGGTGAGGTGTGGTGGACAAGTAACAACATTTTAGTGGGGTTTTGGAATCACATTTGTTGTCATAACATTGCTGTACCCTATATTTTTATATGATGCATGCTGCAATTAAAGTCATGGATAGCATAAACAGAAAGGTCTCGTCGAGCTGATCATTTTAGACATATCATTTGCTTAATTTGGAATTATAAAACAAAAGTTATTAATTATTGAAAATCTAGTGGCAATTGGGTAATTTAACTAAACTTGGAATTTTAATTGTGCAAAAGGCAATTTGAAGATCATATTTGGAATCCTCTCATTTTTCTGATATCCAAACATATATCATTTGTCAAATTTGGATCTACAAGGGAAAAGTTATTTAAAAACTTAATTGGATTTGAATTTGAAATCATTTAAACCAAATTTGAATTTAACCACACGCAGAAAAACCTTTCTTCACTCAGGCTAACCTACCCTACAGGCACTTACAGGTGGGCCAGGGATCTGCGGCCCACGCGCCAGCGGCTAAGGGACACAGGGGACCGCGGGTTGATACTCGGAAAACATAGGACCCTTTTTATAAAACTCCCGCGACACAGACAGGTGGGCCAAAACGTACCGCGGGTTGGCAAAAGCAAAAGAGGGGGGGTTTTGTGCAAAGTGTACAACAACACTATTTTTCTTCCACGGGGTCGCGCAGAGCGTGTGCGCCAGACGCGCGCGCGTCGCACGCGGCGCAGAGGGGGTTCGAACCCGCGCCCTCTGGCGCGCTAGCGGGGCGGCTACCGCTGCGGCGGGCTTGGGTTAGCTGACAGAGAGAAGGGCGCGAGCTGGATAAGGTGGCCGCAACTGGGAACTAGCAGATACGAACACGCCGCCGCCGCACAGAGAGCGCTCGACACAACGATCTGTTCGAACAGGGCAAGACGGCGACGACGAGGTTGTATGGGGGGTAGGTAGGCTCACCGCGAGGCTGTCGGTGACGGTGGCGAGGCTCGGGGTGCAGGCGATCAACGGCGAGGCTGACATCGGGCGAATCTAGGGTTTCCGGCGGAGCGGCGTCGGTCCTGGCGCTCCGGTCCGTCTCCTCCTCAACGGCGTGTACAGGCGTGGTGTAGGGGCTCGTCTTGGTCTCCTCGATCACCTCCCTGGCGTGCTTGTCGTCTGGAAAGGTGTAGCCGCGAGGGGGGCGAGGGTTGCCGGCGATGGCGTGGCCGGTGGCGATGGAGAAGAGAGGGGGAGAGGGCAGGGCGCCTTCGGGGTGGATCTGGGGGATCTGGGCGGGGCAGAGTGGGTGGATAGGGACGGAGAGGGAGCGGGGTGCCGTGGGGAGGTGGTAGACGATAAAGGTGGCTCGGCCACCTTTTGTCCTCCTCCTCACGTGCTCGGCTCGGTCAGGCCAGGGCAAGGCAGGGCACTAGAGGGGGGCTGGCAGGTGGGGTAGGCGAGGCCAGGGAGGCAGACAGGTGGGCCTGGGGGCGTGGGCAGGTGAGGCAGAGAGGGTGAGAAAAAGAGGGAAGGGGAGAGGGGCCGTCTCGGGCTAGGGCTAGGGTTGGGGTCCCTGGTCGTGTGGGGGAAGGGTAGCTGATAGGGTGCTGGGGTGGCCTTCATGGCAGGTAGAGAGAGGGAAGGGGCATGGCTTGAGCCTAGGGTTTAGGTGAGGGGGTGATCATGCTAGGTAGGGGAAGGGGAGGTGAAGCTAGAGTTTTGTTTAGGAAAAAGGTGTAGATTAGGGGTAAGGGTGGCTTAGGATTTAGGTGTAAGAGAGGGGTAGGGTAGATGGATAGGGGTAGATAGATGGAGGTGTGGTCAACTTGATCATGCCTCACAAGACAAGCTCACAAGATCAAGACAAGGAGAAAAAGAGAAAAAGAGAGAGAGATGATTAAGATGATGATGGGGTTCTTCTTTAGTTCATGCATGATCCAAACAATGACCAAGCAAGATCCAAGAAAGGGGTGGTTTGTGTTGTGCATGCCACATAAGCACATGTGTGTGCATGGGGCATGGGGGTAGGGATTTAGCTAAAGGGAAGAAGAGAGGTAGATGATATGATGAAGAACACTACAAGCCAACAAAAGATTTAAACAAAGGAAGATGATCCAACTAGAATTCAAATAAACCCAAATACTAGAAAAGGTGGCACTTGCATGGCCCATGCAAAATAATTAATGCCAAACTAATCCTTGTGAAAACAATAATATTAATATGGCATTATTCATATGCATTCCCAAAAGGTGGGCAAGGTCAAGCTAAAGAATAGGGGTGGAATCCAACCAACCAACATGAGCTAGAGATAACCCAAATTAAAATGCCAAGCTCATATTAATTGGATGGTGGAATATAAGGTGGTGAAAGAAAAGGTGGTGGAGTCAATAAGAGAGATGCCCTCAACTCAACTTGGGCATATAACAATATATCAAGAGCCAAATACAATATCAAGAGGCAAATACAATTAATCATGCACATGAGATAAGAACCAAACAAGAAAGGGTTTTATATGATGCTCAAATGCAAGGTGGTATGATGGTATGAGCATGATATGATGATGATGCAACAATTATATGTTGGAAGTGGCCCTTTTTATTATTATAACATGTAGCATTACAGGGGTTAGACAACTGGGATGCTACAACTCTCCCCCACTAAACAGGAATCTCGCCCCGAGATTCTAGGAAGAAGAAGAAGATACAAAAAGAGAAGGATGGTTGGCACGGAGTTCATCTTCACGCTCCCATGTGGCTTCATCAACAGAATGGTGTGACCACTGCACCTTGCAAAACATGATGGACTTGTTGCGAGTCCTTCGTTCTGCGGTCTCAAGGATTTTGGTGGGGTGTTCTTGATAAGACAGATCTTCTTGGAGGTCGATTAGCTCATGGTCCACGGTCCTGCCGGGATCTTTGAAGCACTTCTTGAGCTGAGAGATGTGGAAAACATCATGGACTTTGAGTTTTTCCGGGAGCTCCAAGGCATAAGAAACTTCTCCCCTTCTACCACGTATCTTGAAAGGACCGATGTATCTAGGAGCCAACTTTCCTTTGATACCGAAGCGGTGTGTTCCTCTCATGGGAGTGACACGAAGGTAGACGAGATCACCAGGGGCATATACCATATCCGTGTGCTTCCTGTCATAGTTGCCCTTCTGACGACTTTGAGCAATCTTCAGGTTCTCCAGAATGATATGCACCTTCTCCTCTGCCTGAGTTACAATGTCAGGGCCAAACCAGATTCTTTCTCCTGCACCTGACCAACCAATCGGAGTTCTGCACTTGCGACCATAGAGAGCCTCGAATGGTGCCATCTTCAGACTCTTCTGGAAGCTGTTGTTGTAGGAGAATTCAGCATATGGAAGGCATTCCTCCCACTTCATGCCAAAAGAGATGACGCAAGCTCTAAGCATATCCTCCAGAATCTGATTGATTCTCTCCACTTGTCCTTGCGACTGAGGGTGGTAAGCAGTGCTGAAGTTCAACTTTGTTCCCAAAGCTTTTTGGAAACTCTCCCAGAACTTTGAGGTGAAGATGCTCCCACGGTCTGAACTGATTTCAAGTGGAACCCCATACAGAGAGACAATTCTGTTGATATAGAGCTCAGCCAACTGAATTCCAGAAATTGTTTCTTTGACTGGGAAGAAATGAGCCACTTTAGAAAGCCTGTCGATGACAACAAAGATTGCATTGTTGCCCTTCTGCGATCTAGGAAACCCAGTGATGAAGTCCATCTCTACTTTCTCCCATTTCCATTCCGGAGGTTTCAATGGCTGTAGAAGACCGAATAGTTTCTGATGGACAGCCTTGACTCTGCGACAGACATCACATTCTGAGACATACTTGGCACAATACCGTTTCAACCCAGGCTACCAGTATTGTGTTTTCAAGTCCATGTACATCTTTGTGCTGCCAGGATGGATCGAAAGAACCAAATCATGTGCCTCCTTGAGAACTTGGTCTCTCAGACCCGGGTAGTTTGGAACAAACATCCGGTGGTCGAAGAAGAGCGTGCCTTGATCATCAACGTGGAAGGACTCATACTTCGGAAGGCCAAGCTTAGAGATGAGCTTTTTGGTGTGCGGATCACCAAGCTGACGAGAGCGAATCTGTTCTTCCAAGAGAGGGGTAGCCAGAAGGTTCAGGAGATGCCCTTGTTCCACAACTTCAAGGTTGAGCTGACGGAATTCCTCGCACAAGAGAGGCTGCTGCTCTTCTATCATGAGGTTGTTGACATAAGCTTTTCGGCTAAGCGCATCAGCCATGACGTTTGCTTTGCCTGGAGTGTAGTTGATGGTCACATCAAAGTCATTGATTGCTTCAATCCATCTCCTCTGCCGAAGGTTGAGATCAGGCTGAGTGAAGATATACTTCAAACTCTTGTGGTCCGAGAAGATCTCACAACGGTTACCAAGCAAGTAGTGCCTCCAAAGCTTCAAAGCAAAGACAACTGCTGCTAGCTCAAGGTCATGTGTGGGATAGTTGATCTCATGCGTCTTCAACTGACGAGAGGCATAAGCAACCACCTGTTTCTCTTGCATAAGAACCGCACCCAATCCTTGCAAAGAGGCGTCACAGAATATCTGGAAAGGCTTAGATGTATCTGGAGGAACCAAGACTGGTGTGGATGTGAGCTTCTCTTTGAGTGTCTCAAAACTTTCTTGACAAGCAGGAGTCCACAGGTACTTATTGCCTTTCTTGAGGAGATCGGTAAGAGGTTTTGCTATCTTCGAGAAGTTCTGAACAAAGCGGCGGCAATAGCTAGCCAAGCCGAGAAAACTCCGCACTTCCTTGACATTAGCAGGAGGAAGCCATTCAACAATTGTCTTCACGGTTTCCGGGTTGACTGCAATGCCCTTGGCAGAGATAACATGACCCAGGTATGTTACTTCAGGCAGCCAAAACTCACACTTTGAGAACTTTGCATACAAGCGGTTCTCACGAAGCTTGTTTAAGACACACCGCAGGTGTTCTTCATGCTCCTCCTTAGAAATGGAATAAACCAGAATGTCATCCAGATATACCACAACAAACTTGTCCAGGTACTCCATGAAAACGGAGTTCATCAGCCTCGAGAAGGTAGCAGGTGCGTTGGTGAGACCGAAAGACATGACCGTGTACTCATACAGGCCATAGGGGGTGGTGAAAGCTGTTTTGGGCACATCTTCTTTGCGAATTTTGATTTGGTGATAACCACTTCTCAAGTCCAGCTTAGAGAACACCACAGCTCCTGCCAGCTGATCAAAAAGATCATTTATCCGAGGGAGAGAATGTACCAACAGTTGATAACCAAAGGCAGATAAGATAACAACTTGGATGCAACAGATAGACAAGGGATTACACACACACACACAACCTATGGTACTACGGAATCCCAGAACACGTGAATCCTAGTTTGAACTTTGAGAAGAGGATTGAAAACGTTGCACTTCCTTACCAGAAAAGGGTGGGTGGGAGGGTAAGAAGAAAAGTGGAAGCAGTCCTACTCTCGCGTTTTGTTTTTCCCTAATATACATAACTACCAAAATATTTGCTAGACTGACAACGACCGTTTGGCTGAAACCCTGAAGGTCGGGATGGCTCTGATACCAATTGTAACTACCTCGGTGAACTACGCTCCTAGATACAAGCCTGGATGAGTGGTAGTGGTTGAAATAGTACGGTGGGGCCCCAAAAGCCACTCACTGGTAGTCCTTTCAGACGTCCCAACCACTACCCTCTCAACGGGACCTGTACGGGCGGCGTAGTCGGCAGGCGAAGGGATCAACTACGTACACAAGTGGGTATGTACGCAAGCCACCATACAAGAGTACATCAAAGCCATACCATCTAGAAAGAAAGGAAATATAGCAACGCCATACGGCAAGATTCAAATGACCTAGATAGATCTATATTTTAGGATAACTCCTCATACAACACACATCAGAGTATCATGCGGAAGCGGCAAACAAAATCCGAGTACGGATAAGAAGCAAATCGGCATAAGATGCCATAGAAATAAGCACATCCCAACTACAGGTCTCACGGATCCCCGTGCCCAGAATCTCTACACCGAACGATCGTTGCCCACATCTTCGGCTTCTTCCACCCAGTATCCGTCCTGCGGGGGTACCTGTCCATCTGAACCAATAATTTATCGTGTGAGACCCTAAGGGTACTCAGCAAGTCTTAATGCCTCTAAAGGGGACACAACCTGGGGTGACGCAATTGCAGCGAAAGATAAACCCTAGCAGTTCTACAGATAAACGCTAACCATCCGCCTAACCAATGATAGACGGATGTCCGTGAATTAAGAACAGCAGTTATAGTGGTAATCTCATCCGATCCATCCTCCTCCCTGCTTACCAACAAGGAAGCGGACGAACAACCCCCCATCCGTTGGCAATTTTATTAACCATTCCATGAGTGTTGCACTATTTACTAGTCAAGTTACTTAGTCAGATTAAGGCGGTACTTTAGTTATGCTTGTCTATGATCGAGAAACTGTGCTCCAAGTCGTCCATATCCGCGGACACGGCTTTCAGAAAGTTTTACCCGGCCGGGGTGCACCAATAGCAACACACACTCGATCAACCTCGGAAAAACCAAATCAAAACCCAACGAGGCCTTCACGACAAAGCAATCACAAGATTCAGAAATATTTCAGGGGGCCACCCCATTAAGCTACCCGCAACGAAGTAAGCTAGCTCCGAGACGGACTCAAGGTCTGGGTAGACGGCTGTGAACGACTGGGAACCACAAACGGGGCTTGTCGACACCGCGGAATCGTGTCCCGATCCTAAACAGTATAGGTGCTATCTGTCGCACAATCGTAAATAAAGCAGTAAAACATGGCATAAGTACAGGATCGTAAATAAAACCTCAAACTAGTTTGTGGCCCCAAGAAATAAGACGGAATCAAGCTCTGGCTCAGGGGGGTCCCATATACCTCCCGGATGTGGATAGCGCGATAAATCAAGGAACAGGAATCAAGTACTCGGGGTCTTACGGGACACAAGTGAGCAGGAAAAACCAAATAGCAGATGTTGCTCACCGGTGCCACTTTCTTTAGTTATCCCAGAACTACTCAGGTTAAGTTGTTTAGGTACCTCATTATTCAACAGACTCTCACATACCCTACACATGCTGTTCTACGACTCGCATGGCTCAAACAACTCCTACAGTAATGGCTCATGGGATGGAGGAACAAGCTTGGTGGAGTTTAAAAGTAAAGGCTATGCATACTTGGGATTCAATTTAATGCAATCGCGACTCGATGATGCAAGAATAAGATAGAGGCAATAGGTACTGTATGTATGCAAGCATGTGGAAGTGCTTGCCTGTTAACTCAGTTGAAGCGAGGGACGGATCTGGGTAGTGCTCCTGGTTCTCTTGATATAACCCCTGCTCAGTGTCTATCCGAGAAAAACCAAACAAACAAGGCCAACATGAATATAGAGCACAAGCATATGAATAAGATGCGTCAAGCAAACAATCATGCCATGATGAATGATGCACAATTTACATGGCAAGTAAGGTAGCATGGCATGGTGAGGTGTGGTGGACAAGTAACAACATTTTAGTGGGGTTTTGGAATCACATTTGTTGTCATAACATTGTTGTACCCTATATTTTTATATGATGCATGCTGCAATTAAAGTCATGTATAGCATAAACAGAAAGGTCTCGTCGAGCTGATCATTTTAGACCTATCATTTGCTTAATTTGGAATTATAAAACAAAAGTTATTAATTATTGAAAATCTAGTGGCAATTGGGTAATTTAACTAAACTTGGAATTTTAATTGTGCAAAAGGCAATTTGAAGATCATATTTGGAATCCTCTCATTTTTCTGATATCCAAACATATATCGTTTGTCAAATTTGGATCTACAAGGGAAAAGTTATTTAAAAACTGAATTGGATTTGAATTTGAAATCATTTAAACCAAATTTGAATTTAACCAGACGCAGAAAAACCTTTCTTCACTCAGGCTAACCTACCCTACAGGCACTTACAGGTGGGCCAGGGATCTGCGGCCCACGCGCCAGCGGCTGAGGGACACAGGGGACCGCGGGTTGATACTCGGAAAACATAGGACCCTTTTTATAAAACTCCCGCGACACAGACAGGTGGGCCAAAACGTACCGCGGGTTGGAAAAAGCAAAAGAGGGGGGGGTTTTGTGCAAAGTGTACAACAACACTGTTTTTCTTCCACGGGGTCGCGCAGAGCGTGTGCGCCAGACGCGCGCGCGTCGCACGCGGCGCAGAGGGGGTTCGAACCCGCGCCCTCTGGCGCGCTAGCGGGGCGGCTACCGCTGCGGAGGGCTTGGGTTAGCTGACGGAGAGAAGGGCGCGAGCTGGATAAGGTGGCCGCAACTGGGAACTAGCAGATACGAACACGCCGCCGCCGCACAGAGAGCGCTCGACACAACGATCTGTTCGAACAGGGCAAGACGGCGACGACGAGGTTGTCTGGGGGTAGGTAGGCTCACCGCGAGGCTGTCGGTGACGGTGGCGAGGCTCGGGGTGCAGGCGATCAACGGCGAGGCTGACGTCGGGCGAAGCTAGGGTTTCCGGCGGAGCGGCGTCGGTCCTGGCGCTCCGGTCCGTCTCCTCCTCGACGGCGTGTACAGGCGTGGTGTAGGGGCTCGTCTTGGTCTCCTCGATCACCTCCCTGGCGTGCTTGTCGTCTGGAAAGGTGTAGCCGCGAGGGGGCCGAGGGTTGCCGGCGATGGCGTGGCCGGTGGCGATGGAGAAGAGAGGGGGAGAGGGCAGGGCGCCTTCGGGGTGGATCTGGGGGATCTGGGCGGGGCAGAGTGGGTGGATAGGGACGGAGAGGGAGCGGGGTGCCGTGGGGAGGTGGTAGACGATAAAGGTGGCTCGGCCACCTTTTGTCCTCCTCCTCACGTGCTCGGCTCGGTCAGGCCAGGGCAAGGCAGGGCACTAGAGGGGGGGCTGGCAGGTGGGGTAGGCGAGGCCAGGGAGGCAGACAGGTGGGCCTAGGGGCGTGGGCAGGTGAGGCAGAGAGGGTGAGAAAAAGAGGGAAGGGGAGAGGGGCCGGCTCGGGCTAGGGCTAGGGTTGGGGTCCCTGGTCGTGTGGGGGAAGGGTAGCTGATAGGGTGCTGGGGTGGCCTTCATGGCAGGTAGAGAGAGGGAAGGGGCATGGCTTGAGCCTAGGGTTTAGGTGAGGGGGTGATCATGCTAGGTAGGGGAAGGGGAGGTGAAGCTAGAGTTTTGTTTAGGAAAAAGGTGTAGATTAGGGGTAAGGGTGGCTTAGGATTTAGGTGTAAGAGAGGGGTAGGGTAGATGGATAGGGGTAGATAGATGGAGGTGTGGTCAACTTGATCATGCCTCACAAGACAAGCTCACAAGATCAAGACAAGGAGAAAAAGAGAAAAAGAGAGAGAGATGATTAAGATGATGATGGGGTTCTTCTTTAGTTCATGCATGATCCAAACAATGACCAAGCAAGATCCAAGAAAGGGGTGGTTTGTGTTGTGCATGCCACATAAGCACATGTGTGTGCATGGGGCATGGGGGTAGGGATTTAGCTAAAGGGAAGAAGAGAGGTAGATGATATGATGAAGAACACTACAAGCCAACAAAAGATTTAAACAAAGGAAGATGATCCAACTAGAATTCAAATAAACCCAAATACTAGAAAAGGTGGCACTTGCATGGCCCATGCAAAATAATTAATGCCAAACTAATCCTTGTGAAAACAATAATATTAATATGGCATTATTCATATGCATTCCCAAAAGGTGGGCAAGTCCAAGCTAAAGAATAGGGGTGGAATCCAACCAACCAACATGAGCTAGAGATAACCCAAATTAAAATGCCAACTCATATTAATTGGATGGTGGAATATAAGGTGGTGAAAGAAAAGGTGGTGGAGTCAATAAGAGAGATCCCCTCAACTCAACTTGGGCATATAATAATATATCAAGAGCCAAATACAATATCAAGAGGCAAATACAATTAATCATGCACATGAGATAAGAACCAAACAAGAAAGGGTTTTATATGATGCTCAAATGCAAGGTGGTATGATGGTATGAGCATGATATGATGATGATGCAACAATTATATGTTGGAAGTGGCCCTTTTTATTATTATAACATGTAGCATTACAGGGGTTAGACAACTGGGATGCTACAGTGTACCAAGGAGCTCAAGGGATTTTGATAAAAACTTGAAGCACTTGGGGATTTACCAAGGAGCTCAAGAGATTTTGACAAAGACTTGAAACACTTGGGGATTTACCAAGGAGTTCAGAAAGATTTGACAAAAGATCAAAACTATTTGAAAAGATAGGATAAATTATTGCTTTCTGCAAATGAGCCTAAAACCCTACTTAGCCAAATATGCATGTATTGATAGGATCCACTTATATTCTACATAGTAGTGAAACTTGCCAATACAATTCAAATGTATTGACCCTTGTGGCTGTAACTTGTAATGTTGCAGGTTTGATTGATATTAGTGAAGTTGATTGATTAGGATTACAAAGTCTACAACCAACATGTCTGCCTATGGCACTTTGAAGATGAAGGACCCCATGCTTATAGATATTCTGCTGCAATGTAATGTAATAGCCAAAAGAGCTATGTAAGATGTAATAAAATTATGTTACTCCTGGTTATAAAGTTATATTATGACCTTTGTTTCTTGATATTACATCTTAACTGTGGATGCTAGCTATTGATCCAGGGACTAGCATTGTAAACACAGGGATCTCTACCTTATTAAAGGTTGGGAACCTCTACAGATGGTATGAGAGCATTGTGTTGCCTGTAGGATTTGTAACCCTAGGATTGGACAATAACCCTTAGAAAAATAGGAGTTGTATTTTTTCCAAAACTTATTTACAAACAATCTTGTAAACTCTTTCCTCAACCATTTTGGTTTTGATTCTACGTCTCATCTATTTCGACTTGATGGAAAAACTTACCCCATGACCAAAGACTTCACCATGTGCAAAGGACTCCATCAACTCTAATGACTTCAACATCTTCAACTCTAATGACTTCAACATCTTCAACTCTAATGACTTCAACATCTTCAGCATATTCACCAAGGACTTAAACCTTGGATATCACTAAGGACAAGTGAGACAAGAAATCTTGCTCAAGATTTGGAGACTAAGGAAACACCACTTAGAAAGAACCATGACCACCTTTGGAGTTTTGTGACCAAGAGTTTTTCCAAGGAAACCATGATCTCATGCAAGAAGGAATCAACCAAAGAAGGAAAGAAAGATCTCAAGTGAACCATATAGATGGACCACCATATTTAGTTAAGTCAAACACACCAACTTATGTGGTGTAACGAAAATATTTTTTTTACCTAAGTATATGCTTGAAACTTGTTGTTTGAGTGAAATGTTTGTTTGTGATTGCTTGCATGTTGCTTGTGTGAATTGTGATGTGTGTGATTAGAATTATTTCCTTAGAAATATCTCGCCTATTCTAATCTCCATTCAACCCAAACAGATGACTACTTCATGAGACTCCAACATCAAGGTTGATGACAACAACACCAAC
This sequence comes from Avena atlantica, assembly GCA_910589765.1. NCBI lineage: Eukaryota > Viridiplantae > Streptophyta > Magnoliopsida > Poales > Poaceae > Avena > Avena atlantica. Next base: position 23,541,430 of record OU342736.1, read on the forward strand.
CAAGAGGACAACATGAGAGAACTCATATCAACCCAAAACAAGTTGAACCAAATGACAGCTCAATTCATAGACAACACCAGTGGGGAAGATCCAACCCTGCAAGGATTTTTGGAAAACGAAGCCCAAATGTTGCATAAGGTGACAGATCAAATGCTCAACATGGAAAGCAACATTTTCAAAGGAGTTTATGACAACAAGGAATGGCAAAGATGTTATTCTTGAAGGAACCAAAGCTTGCAATATTTGTGGAGACAAGGATCACACTTCCAAGGAGCATGGAGATCAATGCCCCAACTGTGAAGAGAAACATCCAGTTGGCCAATGTCCCACCTCTCAAGCTACTTGCTACCTATGTGAAGGAAACAATCATGTCCCTATTCAGTGCCCCATCTACTCCATAGTTGAACAAAGGAAACAAGGTGGAGTGCAAAAAATCATTGCAAACTATCAAGAAGGGTCCAAATCTACCAAGAAGAATGAGGACAAAGGAAAAGCTCCACTTATACCTCCATGCAATACAACCCAATTTAAAGGACCAAAGAAGAGGCATATGAATTATCCAAGGAGCAATAGAAGGTCCAAGAAACAAGTAGACATTCCTACCTACAAGATAACATATGACCAACATGAACTAGATGCACTCCTAGCTTTGGAGAAACCCAAGAAAAAGAAGGACAAAAGCCATGTGCAATGTCATCATTGTAAAGAAATGGGACACTATTCCAGTGAATGTCCAGAGAAACAGAAATATAAAGAGATTGTCCAAGTATGGTGCAACAACTGCAAAGAGTTAGGCCATTATGCATCAACTTGTCCACAAGAGACACGTGAAGAACTCAAACTTATCACATGTTTCAATTGTAAAGAACCAGGACATTATGCAATCAATTGTCCAGAAAAGATGAAGAACAAGATAAACAAGCCTGATAAACAAGCCTATGAACGATCTCAGCCTTGTCACATGTGTCAAGTGTGGAAAACAAAGGACACTATGCAGATGCTTGCCCAGAGAAGTTTCCCCAAGATCCCAAGCAAGCCAATATGTAATTTAGCTGGAAAATTTTTAAGGGTGGTAGTACTCTAGATGCTTTGAGCCTACTTGTAACCCTAGCCTTCCCAAATCTCGGGACGAGATTTATTTTAAGGGTGGTAGCCTGTCACATCCCAAGATTTTCCAAATCTTGTTATGTGAAAAATAAATGAATAAAATAAAACTTTGTTGATTTTCAGGGTGAGAAGAAACTTTTTGAATCCAATTGGAAACTTTCAAAACCTATTTGGATCAAATAAAATCCTAAAGGGATTTAAAAAGATAAATAAACAATAAAGTTAAAATATTTGGAAATACTATTTTTGGATCTTTTAATAAAAGATTTGGTTTTCAAATGAAAAGGTAGAAATATAAATAAGGATTATTTTAGAGCCAAATTAAACCTTGGCCAAGATTTTGAAATAAAACATTTTGTTTTGATCAAAAGAATAAAGATTTATTTAAAGAAAATATTAGGGATTTATTAATACCAAATTTTGTTAAAATAAAGACTTTCCCTTTTAAATAAAACATTAAAACTTATTAATTTATTTTAAACAAGTTTTTCAAGTATTTAATATTCTCAAATATTAAATTACTTGGAAAACTTGTTTAAAATAAATTAATAAGTTTTAGTGTTTAATGTCAAAGCCTTTACTTTAATAAAATTGGATATTAAATCCTCATTATTTTATTTAATTAAACATTTACTCTTTTTATCAAATAGGAATGTTTTATTTCAAAACTTTGCCAAGGTTTTAATTTGGCTTTAAGAAATAATATTCATTTATAAATCTACCTTTTGCTTTTGAAAAATAAATCTTTCTATTAAAAGATCTAAAATAGTAATTCCAACTATCAAAACTTTCTTTGTTAATTCTTTATCTTTTTTAATTCCCTTTTGGATTTATTTGATCAAAATAGGTTTGAAAGTTTCCAATTGGATTCAAAAAGTTTCTTCTCACCCAGAATTTCAACAAAGTTTTATTTTGTTTATTTATTTTTCACATTTCAAAATTTAGAAAATTTTGGGATGTGACACCACCCTTGGTTGCTACTAGCTAGGCTAAGCATGGCATTGATAAGACTTAGAAATATTTCTAGCAATTCTACAACTACTAGGATTTCCCAAGCATAGCACATAGATCAAAATATCCATGCAAGTCTAGCAAAATATTTCTAATGCATAGTTGAAAAACATCGGAATAAATCATGAAGCACCACTTGCCTTGTAGCTTGGGGAGTAGCAACAACCCTCACAATCACAATCACTATTTGCACCAAAATCTACACATAAAATGATGGCACAAAATCACATACACAATATATACAAGCAAAAATACATGAATGCATGCAAAATGCTATGTGATGATTTTCTACACCAAACAATACAAGTGCATAGTACTGAATCATAAACAAGTACAAAACAAGCCAAATAAACTTTATTTGAATAGCAAAACATTTTCCAAATAATTACTATACTCAAATTATGCCTACAAATGTTTCTGCAAAAACAACTATTTTAACAGAGGAAAAACATTAAACACATTGCATAAATGGAAAGGATTTTCTCTCCTGATTCCATTGATATAAAATTTGTCAAATTTGGACGTGGAAATCAAAAGTTATGAATTATTCAAGTTTAAACATCTAATAGATCTATTTCAGATTTTTAAAACGTAGAACATGCCACGCGGCAGCATCTGGTTGGCTGGTACCACTTCGCGCTAGATCGTGCTTGCGCACCGTCAGATCTACTTAACGTATGCGGCTCAGATCTACCCATACCCCTTCGCCTGGCTTCTAATCTAAGCCACTGGATCTAGATCGAGTGGATCTAATCGCTTTGACCACAACCCGACAGCGCAAATGGCCAGAACGGCGGCGACGGCTCTGCCGGCGATGGATTAGCGAATCTAGCGAGGGCTGGGGGCAGTGTTGATGCTTACCAGACTCGCACGTGCACGAGGAAGCTCAACTTGGTCGTCGTGGAAACGGGGGCGTGCTACTGTGGCCGTGGGAGATCGTCGGAGTCGAGGATAGCGTCTGGCTCAGGTGGACAGCGACGTTGGCGTTGTTCTGAGCCATCCTAGCACAAACGAAAGGCATCAGCATGTGCACAATGTTCAGGCAAACATGATAGGGTCAATGGGAAGGCACGGGGCGGTCGAATCTCACCAAAATTTCTTGCCGGAGTTGGAGACGGTTTCGGGTGTTTGCGGTGCTAGACGGAGTCGACGACCTGGGCAGTATAGGTCGAACCAATGGTGTCAGAAGAAGCGCAAGATGGTTGCGAAGCAGCTCGCGTGAACCAGAAAGCAAGGGGCGCTCAGTACTCACCGTGATGGCTCGCCGGAGTGGTTCGGAACAGCGGCGGTGCAAGCTCGATTATGGACAGCCTAGCGCCGCTCTGCGGTTGGTGAGTGAGGGGAATGGAGCGGAGTGAGGAGGGGATCTTATAGCCGGAGCAGGGGCGCAGATCATGATCACATTCATCGCCAATTAAGTGGATTAAAATCGCGGCAGAGGAGGGGGAAGAAACGGGCGGCTACGGCGTCGACGCACGGTATTTGGGGAAGAAGGAGCCGACGTGGAGAGGGACCACCAGTCAGCGAAGTGTGGGTTGGTTCGGTGCGAGTGAGAGAAAAAGCAGAGAGGAGGTGGCCCGGGTGGGCTTTTGGGCGGGTCAGTTGTTGGGCTGGATTGGTGGCGCCAGGCCCAATTGGTTTTCTTAACTCTTTTTCTTTTTCTATTATGAATTTCAGGAATCAAATTCAATCAAATTCAAAAGCAAATGAAATCAAATCTTTTTCTGGATTTTTGTAAAATGCAACCTTCATACTTTTGGGCATAAACCATGTGATCTCTCTGAACTTGCTTGGTCCCTTTGAAATAATCAAAAATAACAGTGCCATAGCAGTTGATTTGAATAAACTTTGAAAATGGTTTTAATACCATATTTGTTTTGTAAAATTTTGGTCCAAGCACTAACATTCAACCAAAACAATCTGAGAGCAACCAAGCTTGGGTTTAAAACCAATAATATCAATTGAGAATGGTATTTGGTCAATGGTTGCTCAGATAAAATAATGAGCATAAGATGCTCCTGTTTTTGAATTGGTTTTGAAAATGAACCCTAAATGATCATGTATGCATGGATGATATGCATGAGTTTGAAACATGATTTTAGGGATGTTACAAACCTAACCCCCTTATGGTGAATCTCGCCCTCGAGATTCGGGTTGGCTAGCAAATAGGTGAGGGTGGTTTTTCCGAAGGTCATCTTCTCTTTCCCTTGTTGCTTCTTCTTCGGAATGATGGTTCCATTGAACTTTGCAGAATTTGATAGTCTTAGTCCGAGTAATTCTTTCCGCAGTCTCAAGAATTTTGATAGGTTTCTCCTCATAAGTGAGGTCACTCTCCAATTGAACCTCTTCCAAAGGTATAGTATCCTTCAAAGAAGTATCTTCCATTTCTGGATGGCATTTCTTAAGCTGACTCACATGAAACACATTGTGAATGGCAGACAATGATTCTAGTAATTAAATCTCATAAGTTACTTCTCCTTTATGACTCAGAATCTTGAATGGTCAAACATATCTTGGGGACAATTTACCTTTGACACCAAACCTCTTCACTCCACGAAGTGGTGACACTCTAAGATAAGCTTTATCACCTACTTCATAGGTGACTTCTCTACGCTTAGGATCTGCGTAGCTCTTTTGTCGGGATTGTGCTATCTTTAGTCAGTCCTTAACTAGCTTGACATTCTCTACAGCCTCTTTCAATAGTTCTGGTCCAAACAAACTTCTTTCTCCCACACCATTCCATAGCAATGGGGTGGTACACTTTCTCCAATAGAGAAACTCAAATGGTGCCATCTCAATTCTGGCTTCATAGCTGTTATTGTAAGAGAATTCTGCGTAAGGTAGACTTTCATCCCAACTGGCTCCATAGTCTAGAGCACATGCCCTCAACATATCTTCAAGAATCTGATTGGTCCTTTATGTCTGTCCATCAGTCTGAGGATGAAATGCAGTGCTGAATTCCAACCTCGTTCCCAATGACTCATGTAGTTTCCTCCAAAAATGAGAAGTGAACCGAGTTCCCCTATCAGACACAATACTCTTGGGTACTCCATGTAGACATACAATTCTACTCATATAGATCTTGGCTAACTTAGCACTTGTGTAAGTTGTCTTCACGGGTATGAAATGAGCCACTTTAGTTAGGCGATCCACTACTACCCAAATAGAATCATATCCTGACCTGGTCCTTGGCAATCCGGTGATGAAATCCATACCAATCTTGTCCCACTTCCAATCAGGAATAGGTAGTGGTTGTAACAATCCTGCTGGTTTCTGATGTTCCGCTTTCACTCTACTACATACATCACACAAAGCAATATGTTCGGCGATGTCCTTTTTGAGATTATTCCACCAAAATCTTTCGTTCATATCCATGTACATTTTGGTGTTACCCGGATGAATGGAATATGGTGAGTTGTGTGCTTCTTGTAAAATCAGTTTCCGAAGCTCCAGATCTTGTGGAACACAGATACGTTTTCCATGCCATAAAGTACCCTGTTCGTCTTCATGGAATCCTTTGGCTTTCCCTTTGCCAATCTTTTCCTTAATCTCTTCAATTTCCTTGTCTGTCTTCTGGGCTTGTTTGATCTTGTCCAACAAAGTGGTTTGAACATCCAAAGACATGAGATGTCCCTCAGGCACAATCTCCAATCTGAGATCTCTGAATTGGGCACACAGATCATCTGGGAATTCTCTCTTAGTAAGGCCATTCACAAAAACTTTATGGCGTAGAGCATCTGCTACAACATTTGCTTTACCGGGGTGGTATTGCAAACTCAATTCATAGTCCTTGATGAGTTCTAGCCATCTTCTTTGTCTCATGTTAATTTATTTCTGGGTGAAGATATACTTCAAACTCTTGTGATCTATGAACACTTCACAAAGTTTTCCCAAAAGATAATGTCTCCATGTTTTGAGTGCATGGACAACAGAGGCTAACTCTAAATCATGAGTAGGGTAGTTTACTTCATGAGTTTTGAGTTGTCTCGAGGCATAAGCCACAACTTTCCCTTCTTGCATAAGTACTGCACCTAATCCATGATGAGATGCATCACAATACACTTGGAACTCTTTCTCCAAATCTGGCAAATATAAGACTGGTGCTGTCACTAGTCTCTTCTTCAATTCTTGAAAGCTGAGTTCACAACCTTTAGACCAAGCAAATTTCTTGTCTTTCTTTAGCAATTCTGTCATAGGCTTAGCTACCTTGGAGAAATTCTCAATAAATCTTCTGTAGTATACTGCCAATCCAATGAAACTACGAACCTCTTTCACTGACTTGGGAGATTCCCATTCAGTTACAGCTGAAAACTTAGCAGGATCAACTGCTACACCATCTCCTGACACAACGTGTCCAAGAAAACCAACTTCATTTTACCAAAAATCACACTTCCTGAATTTGGCATACAGCTTATGCTCTCTAAGCTTCTTAAGTATCAAACGTAAATGTCCTTCATGCTCTTCTTTGCTCTTGGAGTAGATCAAAATGTCATCGATGAAAACGACAACAAACTTATCAAGAAATTCCATGAACACCTTGTTCATCATGTTCATGAAGTATGCTGGTGCATTGGTCAAAGCAAATGGCATCACGGTATACTCATACAATCCATACCTTGTGGTGAAAGTTGTCTTAGGTATGTCTTGTTCCCTTATATTGAGCTGGAAATAACCTGGCCGAAGATCAATCTTTGAGAACACACAGGCTCCTTCTAACTGATCAAACAAGTCATTGATTCTAGGCAAAGGATATTTGTTCTTGATAGTCACCTCACTGAGTGAACGGTAATCTATGCATAACCTTTGACTTCTATCCTTCTTTTCCACAAACAAAACTAGTGCTCCCCATGATGAAGAACTTGGTTGGATAAAACCTTTCTGCAACTGTTCTCCAAGTTGCTTCTTGAGTTCTTTCAACTCATCCACTGACATCTTGTACGGTCTCTTTGCTATTGGTCCAGATCCTGGTAGCAAATCAATAAGAAACTCCACATCTCTATCCGGTGGCATTCCCGGCAATGCTTCCGGAAACACATCTGGATATTCACTCACAATAGGCACACTGTCCATGCTAACCCCCTTAAGAGAATTTAGCTTGCTCCTTTTTTGCTTCAAAGTTGGTCTTGAATCTGATCCTTTTGTTTTCTGGAGTTATGAGTGAGACAGTATGATTGGCACAATCTATCACTCCCTTGTGCTTAGTCATCTAGTCCATTCCCAAAATAACATCCAATCCTTGGGAATTTAGGATTATCAAGTTAACGGAAAACTTATACTTTCCAAACTCTATGACTAGATCATGACATCCTGAATTCACTATCATTTCTCTGCCAGGAGAACTTACTTTTATAGGACACCCAATAGTTTCTACCGGTAGTTCATTTCTTTCAACAGATGCTCTTGATATGAATGAATGAGATGCACCAGTATCAAAGAGAACAAATGGTGGAACATAATTGAGTTTGAACTTACCAGCAATAGCATCAGGTTCCTCATAGATTTCCTCCACATTGATGTGGTTCACTTGTCCCTTTTGAAAAGGGTTGGGCTTGTTGGGTCCTTCAACTTTCTTTTCTGGGCATTCATTTGCATAATGCCCCATATTCTTGCACTTGAAACACTCAACCTGACTAAGATCCTTCTTGACAGGCTGGCTTCCACTACCACTTCCACTTCCACTGTGGTGGCTCTTATATCCACCCTTGTGATTCCTGTACTTATCATTGTCATGACTACGGTGGTGCTTCTTGTCATGATAACGGTTGTGGTTGTGGTGCTTGTTGAACTTCCCATGCTTGTGGGATCCAGAACTCCCACTGTCATCATAATTGGAACGCTTGTGAGACGATCCCGAGCTGTGCTTATAAGAGTGCTTCCTCTTCCTGCTTTCAACTTGTTTCATTTTGCTCTCCAAAATAGAAGCCTTGTCACAAAGAGACTGGTATGTGGGAACATAGGCTATAGCTAACTGCAGGTTCAATTCATCATTCAACCCTTCAAGGAACTTTTCCTTCCTCTTAGCATCAGTGTCAACTTCATCCGGTGCATATCGCGCCAGGTTGTTGAACTCTTCAATATATTCAGCCATGCTACGGTGGCGCTGCTTCAAGTTATGGAACTCTTTCTTCTTCAAACTCATCACTCCGAATGAGATGTGAGCAGTACGGAAACCATCTTCAAAGATAGCCCATGTCACATTCGCAATGGGAGTGGTGATCTGGAAGTTATCCCACCAAGTGGCTGCTGGTCCTTCCAACAAGTGTGCTGCAAATCTGACTTTCTCTTCATCAGTACAACCAACGGTTACCAAGTCCTTGTTCACAGAGCGTAGCCAATCATTGGCCACCATAGGATCAGTAGTTCCTGAGAATTTTGCTGGCCTCAGTCTTAAGAACCTGGTAAGCATGTCAAAACCCGGTGGGTTGTTCTGATTGTTGTTGTTGTTGTTATTGTTATTATTGTTGTTGTTGTTGTTCTGATTCTGGATGAAAGTAGTCATCATTTGCATCAGCTGAGTCTGAGCTGTCATCATTTGCTGCATCTCAGGGGTGATGTTGTTGTTGTTGGGGTTGGGATTGGCACGTCGGGGAGGCATCTGTGGTTTTCAACAAGGATAAGAATGAGATATCCATAGATGCTAACATGCACAATAAATCACATAACATACCACAATCATGCATCATAGTAGTAAAAGTTCAACAACATAGATAACAAGTTCTGAAAAGTAAACACACCAATAGCAAGCCATCCACATGTTGGATGGTCACTACGACTCAATAATCAAAGGCATGATAAATAAAGGTAAATGAGTAGTCATCACTACTCCTCTGCATCAACCTCCTCATCAACAAGTGTAAGACCTGCATTCTCCATAGCGGTCTTGTATTCCTCGACATTGGTGGTCAAGGTCTACTTTGGCTTTGAGATCCCTCTTCTGTGCACGAAGCCTCTCAATCACACCTTGTTGATGCTCGAGCTCGAAGTCCTTGGCCTCTAGTTCTGCAGTCATGTCTCGAATCCTCTTGTTCCTATCTTGGACTCGCTTATCTTGACTCTTGAACTTTCTATCCTAACTCTCAAACTTGGCCTCCATCTCCTTGACTATCTCATCTTCCTCCGCGAATAGCTTGTCCTTCTGACGAAGCTGCACCTGGAGTTCGTCATTGCTAAGCATGACGTTGGTCCTATCAGTGTCTAGGTTCCTAAGAAGAACCTCTAACTCCTGGAGGTATAGACGAATCGGCTCTGCCGTCTCTCTCGATGTATCCTCAAAGTCAATGGCCTCACCATCCTCATCACATCTACCAAAGGCGTGGAAGTGAGTACCTCTAACCTATCGAGAGTGTCTCCCTAGCAAACGTCCAAGCAAATCCTGCATGACTACCTCTAGGCCTCTCTCCTTGTCATCATGCATGAGCTTGAAGATGATGGCCTCCGTGGCTGGCTCAGTCTAGCGTCCTGGCTGATTAACCTTGAAGCCCCAAAGGTCCTTCCTCTCGAACTTGGTGAGGGGAAGCATCATGATGGTAGGAAGTGGGAGATTGAGCAAACTAGTGAGCTCAATAATACAAGTGCCAAAACGAGTTCCCTTGAACTCTTTAGCCATGCTGATAGTAACATTAGGCATCTATTTAATAAGATAGAAAAAAAATTAGAATCACAGAACTTAAGATAAATCACAAGACAAGGCATCACATGCATAACTTTGGAAATCAAAACACACAAGTAATGGCATACATGGATCCATTACAAACAACCAAGGTTCAACTTATTTTAAACAACATTTGGGAAATAAAATGATAAGTGTGGTGGTCCAACTAACGAAGTACGTTACAATCCCATCTCACTTGCCAAGTTGGCTAACAGGGCATCCCTAGAGGCAATCTGTTTATCTAGATCACATGAATCCATTGCTAAGTCTATGATGTCCTTCCTTAAACTTTGGTTGGTAGCCTCTAACTCTTGGGTATGCTTGTTTTCTTCCCTAAGGTCATTCTGGGTGTTAAGCATTCTGCACTTGATTCTCTCACCAAGTTCTTTGATGGCTTCCAAGCTGCATCCTTTGCTGAATCAAAGAATGTAGTGTGCATCACTGAATTGGTGACCATGCAGAATCCTGATTCCTTGTGGTTGTCTTCCTTGTTTTTATACAAGTGAAGTTGCACCCACCAGTACTCAACTCCTTCATCCATCACAGGAAAACCTTTATACATAGCTGCACCATGTATTCCCATGGAAACCATGAGGTCCTTGAGAGCCTTGGGAAATTCTGTCTCACACTCCAAAGTCATAGTCATGAGTGGTCCCTTCCTCACGGCTTCGTTGATGGAGTTCATCTACAAATAGAGATGAGAAATAAGATTAGAAAAGTTTACGAGAGGAAAAGACAAGTGTGGAAGTTGTTTAAATTTTTTTCCTTAGTGGTTTCCAAACCTAGGTTCATAATCCTACAGGCAACAACCTAGCTCTGATACCATCTGTAAGATCCCTCCTTTGTAAAGGAAAGGATCCCTATGATTGCAATGCTAGTCCCTGGATCAATGCTAGCATCCACAGTTTAAGATGAAGTACACATAAACAAAGGTCTTTATTACAAGTCATTCTAGAGACAAACATAGTCTTTTACTAACTCCATGGCCACAGGCCTAGTACAAGAGTTTAAATATGTAATAAGATAAATAAGTCTTCATCTTCATGTGCCACAGGCAAGCATGTTGAGTGTAGACTCATAACCCCTAATCACCCTCAGAATAACCTGCAACATCACAAGTTACAGCCACAGTGGGTTAATACATTGGAATAGTATTGGAAAGTGATACCTTAGTGGAATATTGGTAGACTAGATACTATATGCATTTTGGCTAAGTGTAGCTTAGGCTTGCTTTTCTCAAAATAGGTTTTACTTATTAGTTGAAAACACTAAGTTTTTCTTTGTCAAAATCTTTCCCAAGGAACCACCAATAGACATTGGGGAACCTTCACCCTTGTTCAACCACAATTTTTTACTTAGAAGTTGGGATGAGGAGATTCTTGATAGCTTCTAGATCTTGATGCTCAAGTTGTTCAATACCAGGGACATGACTAAGTACTTAGATTCTTCCATCTGCAGAGGTTGTGCACTTTCCCCACAAGACTTGATTTTCACCAAGACAGGACCTTTCAGAAGCCTTCCCTTAGACCAAATGGACGCGTTCCAACCTATCATCCCACTACCACCAATTGTCCAAATGGCTAAGTTATTGCAACCTATATGATCCAGGAAGAGCCCATATTGCCAAGTGGCTGCACTAGAAGCTTCTCAACATATGGCATCTCAAATCCCTTTGCTCCTGGGTGGCTTTCCACAAGTGAGATACACAAGGTAAACCATAGAAATGGGCCTTGTGTAACCACTAAACATAAACCATTCCTTCCATTCCACCCAAGTGTTTCATTCAATTAGTTGTTTTATTAAACAAAACTTAAGTCCAAAGACTTAGAAATATTTTCTCATAGCATGAATATATAACCACCCTTGGTTGCTACTAGCTAGGATAAGCATGGCATTGATAAGACTTATAAATATTTCTAGCAATTCTACAACTACTAGGATTTCCCAAGCATAGCACATAGATCAAAATATCCATGCAAGTCTAGCAAAATATTTCTAATACATAGTTGAAAAACATAGGAATAAATCATGGAGCACCACTTGACTTGGTAGCTTGGGGAGTAGCAACAATCCTCACAATGACAATCACTATTTGCACCAAAATCTACACATAAAATGATGGCACAAAATCACATACACAATATATACAAGCAAAAATACATGAATGCATGCGAAATGCTATTTGATGATTTTCTACACCAAACAAGACAAGTGCATAGTACTGAATCATAAACAAGTACAAAACAAGCCAAATAAACTTTATTTGAATAGCAAAACATTTTCCAAATAATTACTATACTCAAATTATGCCTACAAATGTTTCTGCAAAAAAAACTATTTTAACAGAGGCAAAAAATAAACACATTGCATAAATGGAAAGGATTTTCTCTCCTGATTCTATTGATATAAAATTTGTCAAATTTGGACGTGGAAATCAAAAGTTATGAATTAAACAAGTTTAAACATCTAATAGATCTATTTCAGATTTTTAAAACGAAGAACATGCCACGCGGCAGCATCTGGTTGGCTGGTACCACTTCGCGCTAGATCGTGCTTGCGCACCGTCAGATCTACTTAACGTCTGCGGCTCAGATCTACCCATACCCCTTCGCCTGGCTTCTAATCTAAGCCACTGGATCTAGATCGAGTGGATCTAATCGCTTTGACCACAACCCGACGGTGCAAATAGCCAGAACGGCGGCGACGGCTCTGCCGACGATGGATCGACGAATCTAGCGAGGGCTGGGGGCAGTGGTGATGCTTACCAGACTCGCACGTGCACGAGGAAGCTCAACGTGGTCGTCGTGGAAACGGGGGCGTGCTGCTGTGGCCGTGGGAGCTCGTCAGAGTCGAGGATAGCGTCTGGCTCAGGTGGACGGCGACGTTGGCGTTGTTCTGAGCCACCCTAGCACAAACGGAAGGCATCAACATGTGCACAATGTTCAGGCGAACATGATAGGGTCAAGGGGAAAGCACGGGGCGCTCGAATCTCACCAAAATTTCTTGCCGTAGTTGGAGACGGCGTCGGGTGTTTGCGGTGCTCGACGGAGTCGACGACCTGGGGCAGTATAGGTCGAACCAATGGTGTCAGAAGAAGCGCAAGATGGTTGCGAAGCAGCTCGCGTGAACCAGAAAGCAAGGGGCGCTCTGTACTCACCGTGATGGCTCGCCGGAGTGGTTTGGAACAGCGGCGGTGCGAGCTCGACTATGGACAGCCTAGCGGCGCTCTGCGGTTGGTGAGTGAGGGGAATGGAGTGGAGTGAGGAGGGAATCTTATAGCCGGAGCAAGGGCGGAGATCACGCTCGCATTCATCGCCAATTAAGTGGTTTAAAATCGCGGCAGAGGAGGGGGAAGAAACGGGCGGCGATGGCGTCTGCGCGCGGGATTTTGGGAAGAAGGAGCAGATGTGGAGAGGGACCACCAGTCAGCGACGTGTTAAGGGTTGGTTCGGTGCGAGTGAGAGAAAAAGCAGAGAGGAGGTGGCCCGGGTGGGCTTTTGGGCTGGTCAGTTGCTGGGCTAGATTGGTGGGGCCAGGCCCAATTGGTTTTCTTAACTCTTTTTCTTTTTCTATTATGAATTTTAGGAATCAAATTCAAAAGCAAATGAAATCATATCTTTTTCTGGATTTTTGTAAAATGCAACCTTCATACTTTTGGTCATAAACCATGTGATCTCTCTGAACTTGCTTGGTCCCTTTGAAATAATCAAAAATAACAGTGCCATAGCACTTGTTTTGAATAAACTTTGAAAATGGTTTTAATACCATATTTGTTTTGTAAAATTTTGGTCCAAGCACTAACATTCAACTAAAACAATCTGAGAGCAACAAAGCTTGGTTTTAAAACCAATAATCTCAATTGAGAATGGTATTTGGTCAATGGTTGCTCATATAAAATAATGAGCATCAGATGCTCCTGTTTTGAATTGGTTTTGAAAATGAACCCTAAATGATCATGGATGCATGGATGATATATGCATGAGTTTGAAACATGATTTTAGGGATGTTACATAATCGCTGGTGGTCTATGCTATTATCACCGGTGTCTCAGGTTATTCGCGAGTGGTAACACTTATCTTGGGCGAATTTGTCCATTCGCTGGTGGTATGTACCGTTATCACCGGAAAATGGTAGATGTTTTGGATGCACTGGCGGTGAGATTTTCCCTAGTAGTGTTTCTTTTGTATATTTCCATCATTCTTTTGCATGTGCCAAGGTTAATCCGGAAATGATGGTTTGTTTTGCATAGAGACATGCACTGCACCCTCGTCGTATTCTACGCGCGACACTCGCACATTACTTTTCTCGACTCGGGGAGTTCCAAGCCAAAAAAATGCATTGACATCAAGTCTGTTCTCGATAAAGCTCTCAATTGCTTTGCAGCCAAGGCAGGCCCATCGAAGAACATAAAACGAATCCGGAGCTGCCTCACGGACATCCACACAACCACCTTCACCTGCCTCAAGTAGTCCTCGGATGGGATGTAAGCCCGGTTTGACATCCTTCACATGATGGAGTTCGTACGAGATCAACATGCCCTCTTGGTTCCAAAAATAGACATCAGACATCCAACAGCAGTGATGCAGATGTGAGATGTGAGTTTTGTAACAACTAGTGGAGGATTTGCGCAATAATCCAACGGGATGTCTGCACTGCAGGTGGCCTGTTCTTTGACGGCCATGTACGACCAACTAATGTCGAGATAGAAACCCGCTTATCGTCCTGTTGCGACGAGAGGCCATTCAACACGCTAAAGGGTGTCCGTCCCTTCCCGCCGAAATGACCTTGACTAAGAAATGTTATTCCTCAACTCGCCTCCTTTAAATTTTAGTCCTAGAATGCCATTTTTGAGATAGAAATCCAACTCATATTTCATAAGTGTATCTTTATATGACGCTTTACATGTTTTTTATTTACTTTGGTTTTTTTAGAATGTCGATGATTAAAATGTCGTCGCAATATATATGGGAATGTGCTCTGATGGGACTGTAAGCCTTGTGCTATGCATAAGTCCAAGTCTTGTGCATCCTACTTGGCTTACGGTTTCATCATAACATATTTCCATGTCGAACAACATAAATATATATGAGACATGCTTTTGAAGTTGGTGTCCCTATTTGATAAGTATGCGACTTTACATGTTTTTACTTATAGTTTGGTATTTTTTGAGAATACCGATGATTAAAATGTCTGAGCAACATATATGGGAATGCGCGGTGTTGGGAAGGTTAGCCTTGTGCTATGCACAAGTCCAAGTGTTGTGCATCCTACTTAGCTGACTATCACATCCCAAGATTTTTCAAATCTTGTAATGTGAAAATAAAAGAATAAAATAAAACTTTGTTTGATTTTCAGAGCCAGAAGAAACTTTTTGAATTCAATTGGAACTCCAAACCCATTTGAAATAAATAAAACCTAATGGGATTTAAAAAGATAAACATTTTAGATAAAGGAAAATAAAATATTTTTGGAAATACTATTCTGGATCTTTTAATAAAAGATTTGGTATTCAAAAGAAAAGATGGATTTATAAATAAAGATTATTTTATAAAGCCAAATTAAACCTTGGCCAAGCTTTGGATTTAAAACATTTTGTTTTGAATAAAAATAGCAAAAGTTGATTTAAATAAATTAATAAGAATTTAATATCCAACTTTATTTAAATAAAAGGATTTATCATTTTAATTAAAATATCAAAACTTATTAAATTATTTTAAATAAGTTTTCTAAGTATTTTATTTTCTTAATTAAAACCTACTGATTTGGTTTTGAAAATATTTAGGTTTCAAATAAGGATTTTATTAAATAAACCAAACCTTGTTTTATTAATAAACCATGGACCATTTTATTTAATTAATAAAAGGAACCTAAAAGATTTAAAATATTATTTTTATTTTGGATTTTGGTTCATGTTACTGAACAGAACTAATTTCAATATTACAAAGTTTGGGTGTTTTTTGAATTGATTTGAACATTGTTTGATTTGTTTGAATGTTTGAATAATTGATTTAAATTTCAAAACAAAAATAGTTTTGGAAAATAGACAAGTGTTTAGACAAAAAAAAAATAGTGCAGCAGACCCAGCCCACTAAGGCCCAGCAAAACCAGCCCAGACTTCTCCTCGAATAAAACAATTGGCACCAACTTTCTTACCCGCTCAGTCATAGACAAACGGGGCCCACTTCTCCCTCTCACTCACTCGCTGACAACAGACCCCACCTCCTCTTAATTTTTTCCCCGAACCGTTTTTCCTCACCGCCGAATCAACCCACAGAGACACTTACCAGTGGACCTCCTCCTCTCTCCTTTTCCCACTGACTGGTAGGCCCGCTATCACTGTTCATCGTCTCCTTCACCCATCCCGCAGCGACCAGTTCTTCTCCCCCGTTCTGCCGTTGATTTCTCCATCTTAATTCGCTTTAACGCGACCGACGTTACCAGCCTTGATCACGCAGATGGAAACGCCAGGGCATCCTCTATATTTCCCCTCTGACACCTCGCGCTCGCACGCCCCAGACCGCCTCCAATTTCTTCTCGAGCACCCTCTACTCCGACGAGGTCCAGTACCGATTCCGACCAAGTCACACTGCCCCGTGCCTCCCCGAGCACACGAGCACACTCACCACTCTCTGACGCATCTCCTAGTATACTTCGTTCAACCACGGGCGCCCCAGGAAGCCGTCTTCGACAAAAGTTCTGAGCGCCGCCGTCTGTCTCGCCTCCGTCGAGCTCCTCCGGTAATTCCAGACCACCCCGACCCCTTCCGTTCACGCACACGTCATCTCCGTGGTCTCCTGCATCTGATCACGACCTTTTATTGCCTCCTGGTGATCGACAGCTTCGTCTTCGACCTCGACCAGAGCCAGCCGTCGCCAGACCGAACTCCGGCGAGGAATTCCTCTCGCCCTCGTGCGCCCCTTCACCAGCCAGTGCCTCCTTGAGCTCCCCCAGGCGTCTGCGAACACGGTGAACATCCTCTCCCTCCTTCTCGCTTCCTGTAACGTCGGCGACACCACTGACAAGCCGCCGCCGCCGCGCGTCAGAGCCCAGCGCCGCCAGCTTATGGTCGGGGCAGTGAGAGCCGTCCGATCTTGATCCGGTGGATAGGATAGAAAGTAGAACGAAGGGGTACGTTTGATCTGAGCCGCACATGCCCCTTTTTATCCTGTGGTCTGTGTCACTCGATCCAGACGAACCGGTATTGGGCAATCACGGTGCGACGCGTGTCAGTGGTTGAGTTAAAACAGATTTTTGAAAACAGATTTAAATGCCATTTTCAAACCTCTGTAACTTTCAAACCACACGTCCAAATTTTACAAATTTTATATCAATGGATTTAGGAGAACAAACCCTAGCCAACCATGCCCTTAGTTTAGAAAATAGTAGCTGTTAGCTTGTTTGAAATTGCAGAAACATTTGTATGCTTCTTAAGAATGTAAAAAATTGTTTAAAATTGAATTTAGGGTTAAAATCTTTGGAAATTGGATTGATTTGAACCTACTGACCCTAGGAAACACTTTGTGGACTCAAAAATGTATTTGGAGAAATTAAGAAATGATTCTTTGATTTAAAACCATTTCTAGTCAAATAGAAATGTACTTTATTTATTGAAAATAATTTTTAAGTAAAACCTTTGCAAATTGGATTGTTGTGACCTTACTGACCCTAGGAACCAACCCTTGGTGTTAAAAATGATTTTTGTAAGATTTAGGTTAGATTACTTGACTTAGTCATTTTCTAGCCAAATAAAAAGAAAGGTTTTTGTTATAAAAATGTTTATGGAAAGAAAACTTTAAGGAAATGTTTTGGACCAAACCTACTGACCTAAAAACACCAAGTTTTGCAAATTAGCAACTCATTTGGTGAACAACTTAAGAGTTTTGCCTTAATAAAAACATTTTCACCACATAAAATGATGAATGGATTTAAAAATAGTTTTTGGACAAAACCCTCTTGCTAATGACCTTGCCACATTGGTAAATGACCAATTTGGATCTTACAAAGTTTAGAAACCCCATATAGACCCCTTTGCAAAATAAAACTATCTTGTGCATGCTCACATGCATGACTTAGATTCCATTACTTTGTGTGTGTGAAGAATTGTTTGTTTGACTTTGGTTTGGAATGTGAATTGAATTTGTGTTTGCTTGATTTGTAGTGAAGTGTGAGACTAGAAAGATCAAGGAGTGAACCACCATTCCCTACCAAAAAGGCAAGTGATGCTTCATACTTTTGTCCCATTACTTTCTCTATGCATTAGTGATTTTGCTAAGTAAACTTGCATGGATTTTGCTAAGTATAGATCTTGCTATAGGAAAACCTAGTAGATGAATCCTTAGTAGGACTTCCTAAGTTAAGATTCCTACTACTATCAAGCTTAGCCTAGCTAATAGAAAACATGGGTGGAAAATATATTCACACTATGGAAAAATCTCTAAGTGTGAGGACTTATGTTTTTGTTTAATAAAACAACTAAGTTAATGAATCCCCTGGGTGGAATGGGCTTGCTTGGTGGAGATTGGTTGAGTGGTTCACAATGCCATGGACTTGGATTGTGTATCTCACTTGTGGTATGCCACCCAGGAACAAAGGGATTTGAGATGGCAAATGTTGAGAAGCTTCAAGTGCAACCACTTGGCAATATGGGCTCTGCCATGATCATATAGGTTGCAAGAACTTAGCCATATGGACAGTGGGTGGTAGTGTTTGATAGGTTGGAGCGCGTCCATTTTGGTCTAAGGTAAAGCTTCTGAAAGATCTTGTCTTGGGAAACCAAGTCTTGTGGGGAAAGTGCACCACCTCTGCAGAGTGTAAAATCTAAGTACTTAGCCATGTCCCTGGTAAAGGACAATTTGAGCATCAATACATGGAAGCAATCAAGAATCTCATCATTCCAATTTCTAAATTAAAATCTTGTGGTTTGAACAAGGGTTGTTTGAATTCTTCAATCATTGATGGAGAGATGGCTTGGTACAAGGATCTTGAAATCTTTGATTGAGGAAATGATTTTGTCAAGCAAAAACTTAGTATTTTCAAAATGATAAGAAAAATCTATTTTGAGCAATGCAAGCCTCAACTCCACTTAGCCAAATGCATATAGATGATAGACTCTACTATACTACCATAGTATCACTTGCCAATACAATTTAAATGTATTGACCCTTGTGGCTGTAACTTGTAATGTTGCAGGTTTGATTGATTTTAGTGAAGATTGATTAATTAGGATTACAAAATCTACAACCAACATCTGCCTGTGGCACTTTGAAGATGAAGGACCCCATGCTTATTGTTATTCCGCTGCAATGTAATGTAATAGCTAAATGAGCTATGTAAGATGTAATAAAATTATGTTATTCCTGGTTATAAAGTTATATTATGACCTTTGTTTCTTGATATTACATCTTAACTGTGGATGCTAGCTATTGATCCAGGGACTAGCATTGTAAAACACAGGAGGAATCTACCTTATTAGGTTGAGACCTCTACAGATGGTATCAGAGCATTGTGTTGCCTGTAGGATTTGTAAACCTAGGATTGGACAAAAACCCTTAGAAAAATAGAAGTTGTTTTGTTCCAAAACTTATTTACAAAAACACTTGTAAACTCTTTCCTCAACCATTTTGGTTTCAACTCTACTTCTCTTCTACTTCAACTTGATGGGAAACCTACCCATGACCAAGGACCACACTATGTGCAAAGGACTTCTTCAACATCTTCAACTCTAATGACTTCAACATCTTCAACTCTAATGACTTCAACATCTTCAGCATGTTCACCAAGGACTTCCAACATGGATATCACCAGGGACTACAAGTGAAACAAGGAAATCTTGCTTAAGAATTAGAGACTGAGGGAATGCAAAATAAGAAGGAGCCATCAACAACTTTGAAGTATTGCGAGCAAGAGTTTTTTCCCAAGGAAACCATGATCTCATACAAGAAGAATCAACCAAAGAAGGAAGGAAAGACCACAAGTGAACCATATAGATGGACCACCATAATTTAGTTAAGTCAAAACCACCAACTTATGTGGAGTAACAAAAAAATATTTTGTTGCCTAAAACTGTGCTTGAACTTTGTTGTTTGAGTGAAAAGTTGTTTGTGAATGCTTGCACATTGTTGTGTGAATTGTGATGTGTGTGATTAGAAATACTTCCTTAGAAATATCTTGCCTATTCTAATCTCCCTTCAACCCAAACAGATTACTACCCCAAAAGACTCCAAGGTAGATGACATCAACAACAACCAAGAGGACAACATGAGAGAACTTATAGCAACCCAAACACAGTTGAGCCAAGAGACAACTCAGCTTTTAGCCAACAACAATGGACTAGACCCAGCCATACAAAGGATTTTGAAACTTCAATCCCAATTGTTGCAAGGATTGGTTATTCAAGTGATCAACATGGGAGAAAACTTTTCCCAAAAAGCTAATGACAACAAGGATGACAAAGATGTTATTCTAGAAGGAACCCAAGCTAGCAATAATTTTAGAGACAAGGATCATGCATCCAAGAAACATGAAAATCAATGCCTCAAGAAGAGAGAAAGATCTCCCACCTATGAAGAATATGAATTGGAAGAACTCCTAGCTTTGGAGAAACCCAAGAAGAAGAAGAAATGCCCCAACCCTAACAAGAAGGATATTACTCAAGAGCAATGTTACAATTGCAAAGAGATGGGACACTATGCAAATGAATGCCCAGAAAAGAAGAAGAACCAAAGAAACAAACAAAAGGCAATGATACCAAAGGAAAAGAAAGATATCAGCCAAGTGATGTGTTTCAAATGCAAGGAACTAGGCCACTATGCAAGCAATTGTCCAGAAAAGATGAATAACAAGTTAAATCAGTCTATGAAGGATCTTAACCTTGGCCCATGAGTCAAATTTGGAAACCAAGGACACATGCAACTGTTTGCTTAGAGAGATTTTTCCTAGAATCCCAAGAAGGACAATATGTAATTTTTGTTTGAAAATTTTTAAGGGTGGTAGTACCCTAGTTGTTTTGAACTTGCTTGTAACCCCAGCCTTCCCAAATCTCGGGACGAGATTTATTTTAAGGGTGGTAGCCTGTCACATCCCAAGATTTTTCAAATCTTGTAATGTGAAAATAAAAGAATAAAATAAAACTTTGTTTGATTTTCAGAGCCAGAAGAAACTTTTTGAATTCAATTGGAACTCCAAACCCATTTGAAATAAATAAAACCTAAAGGGATTTAAAAAGATAAACCTTTTAGATAAAGGAAAATAAAATATTTTTGGAAATACTATTCTGGATCTTTTAATAAAAGATTTGGTATTCAAAAGAAAAGATGGATTTATAAATAAAGATTATTTTATAAAGCCAAATTAAACCTTGGCCAAGCTTTGGATTTAAAACATTTTGTTTTGAATAAAAATAGAAAAAGTTGATTTAAATAAATTAATAAGAATTTAATATCCAACTTTATTTAAATAAAAGGATTTATCATTTTAATTAAAATATCAAAACTTATTAAATTATTTTAAATAAGTTTTCTAAGTATTTTATTTTCTTAATTAAAACCTACTGATTTGGTTTTGAAAATATTTAGGTTTCAAATAAGGATTTTATTAAATAAACCAAACCTTGTTTTATTAATAAACCATGGACCATTTTATTTAATTAATAAAAGGAACCTAAAAGATTTAAAATATTATTTTTATTTTGGATTTTGGTTCATGTTACTGAACAGAACTAATTTCAATATTACAAAGTTTGGGTGTTGTTTGAATTGATTTGAACATTGTTTGATTTGTTTGAATGTTTGAATAATTGATTTAAATTTCAAAACATAAATAGTTTTGGAAAATAGAAAAGTGTTTAGACAGAAAAAATAGTGCAGCAGACCCAGCCCACTAAGGCCCGGCAAAACCAGTCCAGACTTCTCCTCGAATAAAACAATTGGCACCAACTTTCTTACCCACTCAGTCACAGACAAACGGGGCCCACTTCTCCCTCTCACTCACTCGCTGACAACAGACCCCACCTCCTCTTAATTTTTTCCCCGAACCGTTTTGACTCACCGCCGAATCAACCCACAGAGACACTGACCATTGGACCTCCTCCTATCTCCTTTTCCCACTGACTGGTAGGCCCGCTATCACTGTTCATCGTCTCCTTCACCCATCCCGCAGTGACCAGTTCTTCTCCCCCGTTCTGCCATTGATTTCTCCAGCTTAATTCGCTTTAACGTGACCGACGTTACCATCCTTGATCACGCAGATGGAAACGCCAGGGCATCCTCTATATTTCCCCTCTGACACCTCGCGCTCGCACGCCCCAGACCGCCTCCAATTTCTTCCCGAGCACCCTCTACTCCGACGAGGTCCAGTACCGATTCCGACCAAGTCACACCGCCCCGTGCCTCCCCGAGCACACGAGCACACACACCACTCTCTGACGCATCTCCTAGTACACTTCGTTCAACCGCGGGCGCCCCAGGAAGCCGTCTTCGACAAAAGTTCTGAGCGCCGCCGTCTGTCTCGCCTCTGTCGAGCTCCTCCGGTAATTCCAGACCACCCCGACCCCTTCCGTTCACGCACACGTCATCTCCGTGGTCTCCTGCATCTGATCACGACCTTTTATTGCCTCCTGGTGATCGACAGCTTCGTCTTCGACCTCGACCAGAGCCAGCCGTCGCCAGACCGAACTCCGGCGAGGAATTCCTCTCGCCCTCGTGCGCCCCTTCACCAGCCAGTGCCTCCTTGAGCTCCCCCAGGCGTCTGCGAACACGGTGAACATCCTCTCCCTCCTTCTCGCTTCCTGTAACGCCGGCGACACCACTAACAATCCGCCGCCGCCACGCGTCAGAGCCCAGCGCCGCCAGCTTATGGTCGGGGCACTGAGAGCCGTCCGATCTTGATCCGGTGGATAGGATAGAAAGTAGAACGAAGGGGTACGTTTGATCTGAGCCGCACATGCCCCTTTTAATCCTGTGGTCTGTGTCACTCGATCCAGACGAACCGGTATTGGGCAATCACGGTGCGACGCGTGTCAGTGGTTGAGTTAAAACAGATTTTTGAAAACAGATTTAAATGCCATTTTCAAACCTCTGTAACTTTCAAACCACACGTCCAAATTTTACAAATTTTATATACATGGATTCAGGAGAACAAACCCTAGCCAACCATGCCCTTAGTTTAGCAAATAGTATCTGTTAGCAAAATAATTTTGAATTAAAACCTTTGCAAATTGGATTGTTGTGACCTTACTGACCCTAGGAACCAACCCTTGGTGTTAAAAATGATTTTTGTAAGATTTAGGTTAGATTACTTGACTTAGTCATTTTCTAGCCAAATAAAAAGAATGGTTTTTGTTATAAAAATGTTTATGGAAAGAAAACTTTAAGGAAATGTTTTGGACCAAACCTACTGACCTAAAAACACCAAGTTTTGCAAATTAGCAACTCATTTGGTGAACAACTTAAGAGTTTTGCCTTAATAAAAACATTTTCACCACATAAAATGATGAATGGATTTAAAAATAGTTTTTGGACAAAACCCTCTTGCTAATGACCTTGCCACATTGGTAAATGACCAATTTGGATCTTACAAAGTTTAGAAACCCCATAGAGACCCCTTTGCAAAATAAAACTATCTTGTGCATGCTCCCATGCATGACTTAGATTCCATTACTTTGTGTGTGTGAAGAATTGTTTGTTTGACTTTGGTTTGGAATGTGAATTGAATTTGTGTTTGCTTGATTTGTAGTGAAGTGTGAGACTAGAACGATCAAGGAGTGAACCACCATTCCCTACCAAAAAGGCAAGTGATGCTTCATACTTTTGTCCCATTACTTTCTCTATGCATTAGTGATTTTGCTAAGTAAACTTGCATGGATTTTGCTAAGTATAGATCTTGCTATAGGAAAACCTAGTAGATGAATCCTTAGTAGGACTTCCTAAGTTAAGATTCCTACTACTATCAAGCTTAGCCTAGCTAATAGAAAACATGGGTGGAAAATATATTCACACTATGGAAAAATCTCTAAGTCTGAGGACTTATATTTTTGTTTAATAAAACAACTAAGTTAATGAATCCCCTGGGTGGAATGGGCTTGCTTGGTGGAGATTGGTTGAGTGGTTCACAATGCCATGGACTTGGATTGTGTATCTCACTTGTGGTATGCCACCCAGGAACAAAGGTATTTGAGATGTCAAATGTTGAGAAGCTTCAAGTGCAACCACTTGGCAATATGGGCTCTGCCATGATCATATAGGTTGCAAGAACTTAGCCATATGGACAGTGTGTGGTAGTGTTTGATAGGTTGGAGCGTGTCCATTTTGGTCTAAGGGAAAGCTTCTGAAAGATCTTGTCTTGGGAAACCATGTCTTGTGGGGAAAGTGCACCACCTCTGCAGAGTGTAAAATCTAAGTACTTAGCCATGTCCCTGGTAAAGGACAATTTGAGCATCAATACATGGAAGCAATCAAGAATATCATCATTCCAATTTCTAAATTAAAATCTTGTGGTTTGAACAAGGGTTGTTTGAATTCTTCAATCATTGATGGAGAGATGGCTTGGTACAAGGATCTTGAAATCTTTGATTGAGGAAATGATTTTGTCAAGCAAAAACTTAGTATTTTCAAAATGATAAGAAAAATCTATTTTGAGCAATGCAAGCCTCAACTCCACTTAGCTAAATGCATATAGATGATAGACTCTACTATACTACCATAGTATCACTTGCCAATACAATTCAAATGTATTGACCCTTGTGGTTGTAACTTGTAATGTTGCAGGTTTGATTGATTTTAGTGAAGATTGATTAATTAGGATTACAATTTCTACAACCAACATCTGCCTGTGGCACTTTGAAGATGAAGGACCCCATGATTATTGTTATTCCGCTGCAATGTAATGTAATAGCTAAATGAGCTATGTAAGATGTAATAAAATTATGTTATTCCTGGTTATAAAGTTATATTATGACCTTTGTTTCTTGATATTACATCTTAACTGTGGATGCTAGCTATTGATCCAGGGACTAGCATTGTAAAACACAGGAGGAATCTACCTTATTAGGTTGAGACCTCTACACTGACTGTTCCATCATATCATATTTCTGTGTCAACAACCTAAGTATATATGAGGCATGCATTTTGATTTGGCCATATTTGATAATTGTATATTTATATGAGGCTTTTCATGTTTTGCACCTATCATTTAATTATTATTGTTGACATGTGAACTCGTGCTTTTAGTTGCCTAATATTATTTGTCTTATAAATGACATGGTATGTCGTGTACAACGGACGGGTTCCCGGAGTATATGATGATTGAGAAGATAGTCGGAGATAGGTGCATCGTTTAAACAACAACAAATAGAAAGGATTCAACACTATAACGGAAGCGGAAGCTAGATACACGCGCTATCTAGAGGGAGAGTGAAAGAGAAACTGGATGAAGACCACCTTTCTCTTGATGATGCTCATCTTGCATGCGTTTCTCTTCTATGTTTTTACTTTAGGTATGTCGTCTTAGCAGCTAGCTTGACTTGGCCGAGACGGTATTCATTTGTGTCATAACAACTTTGTCACTTGTGTTTTTGATCTACCTATCTATGTTTGTATGTTTATCTTCGTCGAGACATTATGCATCCTACGAATTATTTTGTATTTGTCCACTTATCTATTTTTGCGTATGTACTATATAAATTGGATTGTGGGAATGTATAAGTTGTATATGAAACTATATTGTATGAACTGTTGTGTTAAATGATTTTTTTTTGGACCTGCAATAAGTAGTGTCAGCGCACTGGTACACACTACCACCGGCGAATACGCACCCTCGTTTGCTAACTGGTGGTACCGCCGGCGCCTAGAGAAAGCGTGACAACGCTAGCGGCAGTACCCCCGGCGCATTCGCCTATGCACCTAATCATACCCACGGAGCATTGAGCTGGCGCGCCAGCGTTAAATGCTAATACCCTCGGCGCGTTCTGTAGCGCTCCAACGCTAGTGCCATACCACCGGCATGAATACCGCTGGAGCGCGCCTATGTGCCCGTTGTAGCCTGATTAGGCATTGTAGAGGTTCCCAACCTTTAATAAGGTAGAGATCCCTGTGTTTACAATGCTAGTCCCTGGATCAATAGCTAGAATCCACAGTTAAGATGTAATATCAAGAAACAAAGGTCATAATACAACTTTATAACCAGGAATAACATAATTTATTACATCTTACATAGCTCATTTGGCTATTACATTACATTGCAGTAGAATATCTATAAGCATGGGGTCCTTCATCTTCAAAGTGCCAGAGGCAGACATGTTGGTTGTATACTTGTAATCCTAATCAATCAACTTCACTAATATCAAAAAAACCTGCAACATAACAAGTTACAGCCACAATGGGTCAATACATTTGAATTGTATTGGCAAGTGATACTATGGTAGTATAGTGGAGTCTATCATCTATATGCATTTGGCTAAGTGTAGCTTAGGCTTGCTTTGCTCAAAATAGATTTTCCTTATCATTTGAAATCACTAAGTTTTTGCATGACAAAAATCTTTCCCAAGGCATCTCCCAATCAAAGATTGAAGATACTTTAACCCTTGTTCAACCACAAGTTTTTAACTTAGAAATTTGGATGATGAGATTTTTGATAGCTTTCATGTCTTGATGCTCAAATTGTCCTTTGCCAGGGACATGGCTAAGTACTTAGATTTTACACTCTGCAGAGGTGGTGCACTTTCCCCACAGGACTTGGTTTCACCAAGACAAGATCTTTCAGAAGCCTTTCCTTAGACCAAATGGACGCGTTCCAACCTATCATCCCACTACCACCAACTGTCCAAATGGCTAAGTTCTAGCAACCTATGTGATCCAGGCAGAGCCCATAATGCCAAGTGGTTGCACTTGAAGCTTCTCAACATTTGACATATCAAATCTCTTTGTTCCTGGGTGGCTTTCCACAAGTGAAATACACCAGGTATAACCCCTGGGTAACCACTCACACAAACCATATCTTCCATTCCACCCAGGTGATTCATTCACTTAGTTGTTTTATTAACAAAACACAAGTCTTCCGACTTAGAAATTTTTCCATAGTGTGAATATATATTCCACCCTTGTTTTCTATTAGCTAAGCTAAGCATGATAGTGATAGAGATCTTAACTTACGGAATTTCTACTAAGGTTTCATCTACTAGGATTTCCCATAGCATGGTTTATACTTAGCAAAAATTCCATGCAAGTTTTACTTAGAAAAAACACTAATGCATAGTGAAAGTAATGGGACAAAAGTATGAAGCATCACTTGCCTTTTTGGTAGAGGGTATAAGTTCACTCCTTGATCTTTGCAATGTTCACACACTTCAAGTCACTACAAGTCAATCAAGCAAACAATATTTCAATCTACCAATCAAGCAATTCATCACATAAAATCATAGTAACAAAACAATGCATGCAAGCATGATAAGGATTGTTTTATTTGAAAAAGTGGTTTCTAATGGTTCATAAACATTTGGAAACACCTATTGGTCATTCGATAAAGTGGCAAAGTCATTTGCAAAAGGTTTCACTCCATAAACCATTTTCAAAACAAGGTATCATTTTATGTGGTGTAGAAATGTTTTAGTAAGGCAAAATTCTATAGGTTTCACAAAATATGTTTTCAAACCACAAAACCTTGTGTTTAGGGTCAGAGAGTTTATTTCCAAAACATTTCTCAAAGGTTTTCTTCCAAAACCATTTTTAATAAATAAACTATATTTTTATTTGACTAGAATTGGTTTTAAATCAAAGATTCATTCTTTTGTTTCTCCAAATACATTTTTGAATCCACAAAGTGTTTCCCATGGTCAGTAGGTTCAAAATACACCATTTGTCAAAGATTTTATCCCCAAAATCATTTTTGAACAATTTTTATAATCTAAACAAGCATACACAAGTTTCTGCAAAAACAAACAATTTAACAGAAACTTTTTATTAAACAAATGGCATGGTTGGCTAGGGCTTGCTTTTCTGAATCCATTGATATAAAATTTGCAAAAATTGGACGTGTGGAACTAAAGTTATGGATTTTTCAAATTTGCAAACAAATCTGATTCTAATTCTGTTTTAAATCAAAAGCTGGCCACGTGGTGAGTTCTGATTCGTCCATACCGTTTCGCTCGGATCGGCTACGGGGTGCGTTGGATCTAAGTGGGACTGGACGGTGCACATTATCTCGTACCTCTTCGCTTAAGTGGTTCTGTCTACTCCACAGGATGAGGATCCAATGGCCCACGTGTGTTTGACCAAAGGCTGGCGGCGCAGCGATGGTGGCTGGCGGCGGCGCGATCATATGGTGGCGGTGCTGGTGAAGCAGGAAGCAAGAGAGGCTGGGAATATGCTCACCGGGTTCGCAGGGCTGCGCTGATTCTCGACGTGGTCGCCACAGGGACAGGGGCGCACAAGTTCGTCCTGAATCGCTCGCCGGAGTTGCGCTTCACCTCGGGCATGCTCTGTCATCGACGGAGACGAGGCTACAAGGCTCGGAAAGGAAAGGTGAAGGGTTTGTTAGATGTGCAGGTGAACGCTGATTACACGAGTGTCAACAAGGGGGAGAGGTGCGGTCAGGACTTACAGGGAGAGGTCGCCGGAGTCAGAGTAGTTCACGGTGGCGCTCGGACAAAGACGACGTCGGCATTCTGGGGTGCGCGCGAGCAAAATGGTGATACTGGCAGGTGCTCACGGCTAAGGCCATCAAGCTAGTGCGGGCTAGGGGGCCGGAGAATGACTGGGCTCGCCGGAATTTTGGTTGCGGCTCGTCGGAACAGAGGGAGTGCCAGCTCAAATCGTGGCAGCCTGGGGGCAAGGAAGGTCTGGCGAGTGAGGGAGATCAGAGAGGGGAGAGGGATGGTTAAATGCGTGAGGTCACGGGGCTGAATCAACGCGTGGTTATGAGGAATCAAGCGTGCAGTTAATTGGCAGAAACGGCGACGAGGTTTGGGGGAGAAGAAGTCGCGACAGGTGGAAACGACGAACAGTGCTGTGGGGTCGGTTGGTCGGCGAGAGAGAGGAAGAGGGAGTGGGGTCCAGTCGTCATCCTCTGTGCGGGTAAGTTCCTGAGTGAGAAAAGAACAGTTCGCTGGGAGGAGAGGTGGGCTGCTGCGCTGGGATGGGCTGGGCTTGGTCTGATCCTTTTTTTTTGTTCTGAATGTCTTTTTCTTTTTCTAATTGATTTTCTGTTTTGAAATTCAATCAAACAATTCAAACCACACATGAATTCAAACCTTTGTCAAAGTTTGTGTAGTTTTTAATTCTGTTTAACAACAGAATCCAAAGTCCAAAATAAAATAACATTTTTATTTTAGGGTCCATTAATAATTAAATAAAATGGACCTTAGTTATTAAATCAAATAGGATTTGTTTTATTAAAATCTTTATTTTGAAATCTAAAATAAAACCAAAAACACTTCAGTAGGTTTTATTTGATAATATAAAATACTTGGAAAACTTATTTAAAATATTTTAATAAGTTTTAGTGTTTATTTAAAATGGGAAAAGCCTTTACTTTAATAAATTTGGTTTATTAATAAACACTCATTTTTTTATTTAAATAAACCTTTACTCTCTTTATCAAATAGAAATATTTTATTTCAAAAGCTTGGCCAAGGTTTAATTTGGATCTATAAAATAATCCTTATTTATAAATCTACCTTTTATTTTGAAAACCAAATCTTTTATTGAAAGATCCAAAAATAGTAATTTTAAATATTTTTAAGTTTATTGTTTATTTATCTTTTTAAATCCCTTTAGGATTTTATTTGATCCAAATAGGTTTTGAAAGTTTCCAATTGGATTCAAAAAGTTTCTTCTCACCCTGAAAATCAACAAAGTTTTATTTTATTAATTTATTTTTCACATTACAAGATTTGGAAAATCTTGGGATGTGACAGGCGCGTCGGCGATAGAATGTTGCCTAGTAGTGTTGGGTAGCCAAACAGGCCCAGATGCCATCTGCGTCGCCCATGCCCCCGGCGCTTTATTTTGCTTAGGCCCCTAGCAGCCTCTGGGCATCGCCTCTGGTCTTCATCATCATCGATGATGACGAGTAGGCGGCGCATAGCAGGACCAGCGTCCACTAGTGCAGAACGGCCCATATGTCCCGGTTGGTAAGGGCCTTTAGTCCCGGTTCCCTAACCGGGATGGGGCAATGGGGACTAAAACCCAACCTTTAGTCCCGGTTACCCCACCAACCCGGACAAAACAGTGTACACGTGGCTACTGCTTCGTGTGAGGGGGGAGGAGCAACCGTCCCGGTTCGTAACACGAACCGGGACAAATAACCCTCTGCTGCGGCAGAGATTTGGCACATTTCTCTGCCGCGACAGAGAATTCATTTTGGTAACTTTTTTGCCGCGGCAGCATTTTGGCCACTTTTTGTGCCGTGGCAGAGAATTCATTTATGTTGTTTTATTTTTTATTTAGTGTTTTGCACTCATAAATGAAGGAACATTTATATTACACAAGATCATCATGACAATATAGATCCAAGTGTCGAACATATTATATTCGATACACGGAGTTCATGCACTACATACAAAATAAGCTCTTTGTACAATCCCTATTGGATATACACACCCGAATAGTATTCTCCTTTTGGGTCTAGGACTTCTGCATCCAAGAATCCCGCCAATTCCTCCTGAATTGCTCGTACACGATCCTTTGGCAGAAGACCATCCCGTAGATGTTTGATCTGATTTAAAAAAGGAGTCAACCTATATGTATGAAACTAAACACAATTTGATGGTAATTAAAAACTATATAAATTGTTTACGTACGTTAAGTTTCTCTAAATTTCTCCCCTTCTCACAGCACGTCTGACGGATGAACTCGCAAACATAGTATCCACATAAATTGTTCCCTGGTCCCTGCGTCAGGCACTTTACGAGAACATAGTTCAATCAAAATAATAATCAAACATGATAATAACGGTATCAAAACTAGAATCAAAGAGATGCGCAAATATAGCTAGTGGTTCTTACATCTAGTGGTTTAAATGTAATCTCCTCTTTCCAAACACCCCTAGCCTTCTTGGTGAACGGTTTCCAAGCGCTGCCCGGCGAAGAAAACGAATAAAAGAAGTTATTAATTACTTGATATCATAAAATTCATGAATGTTACCGATATAGTGTCATAATGATTAGAATTACCGCTGGAGAATCATCTGCATGTCCTTCCACGTCTCAAGGGGTTTATGTTTCGAGTCCATGACTAGTATACGCCCTTTTTCAGGTTGAATGATTAACAGAATATAGTGGAAGTTGCGCATGCATAACTCATCAGTTATATACTTAACGTCAAGTAAGCGAAATAGAAACTGTATACAAGACAATAACACTCACTCGAAGTTGTAAGGAAATAGTATTTCCCTTATTGTTTATTGAAACCTTAACGCGTGTACAATATTATCTTCCGTATCCTTGGGGTTTGTTTTGAGATTAGCTTGATGAACCCAATATGGGTCAATGAACCCAATGTCATAGATTTGTCCTCTGCTGCATTCGAGAATCTTCATTCTGCATATTATAGTATGATTATATACATGCAATAAACGAGGTGAGATAGCTAGACACTAAATTATTTACAGACAATAGGCACTGATGATTGATTTGTCTAAGCCGTCTTGATTGAATAATTGAAATAGTTCAACAAATTCAATGGATATCATGTCATCTATATCTTTCCCATAATGCTTTTTTGTAACCCTCAGCATTATCCAGTTAGCCCCGGCCTTTGTGGCATGCATGTACCAGTTATGCAATCTTCACATTTTTGTTGGAAGATTATTTACCTCCTCAGGTTTGACGAGAGGTTTTCCGTACTGGTATTTGTATGCTACTTCACCCATGGGGAAGTACTATAACTGGGATAAGTAGTGGGCAATACTCATACCTTGAGCAGCAGCAGCTTCTCCGTATTGTGCAACTACATGTGGATCATACTGCTCTTCGGCCGCATATTTGCTCGACCCCACATTGGTATGGGAAATCACCTTGAGAGGGCGCAAGATTGTTTTGCTTGTTCTCCGAGCTGGGCAACAGATTTCCCGCTTGCATCAGTACTTTTCTTCGACAGTTGTTGGGCCGCATGTGACTTGAGAATAGAGAGCTCATAGTCTGATGACAGCTTTGGCTCGGGTTGGTGAAGGGCCTTTAGCATTTTGAACACTCAGGCTTTTTCTTCTTTGGTGCTGGGGAACTCTGGATCTTTCGGCCGCCTCAGCTTAGCGAAAAACGCTATCGTTTCCGCCTCAACGATCTTCGTAGTCTCCTCTTCAGTACAGTCATAAGCTCTATTGGGAGGAACCTTTGGTACTTTTGGAAGAGGCTCATGTTTATGTGTCGGCGATCGCTTACCACTCCGCAGAGTAGCGGTGGTACGCTTACGCTTTTTTTCCTGAGGCGCCGGCGATGGCTGCGCCAGAGACTGGTGAGGCGACAGAGACGGGTGAGGCGACGAAGACGGTTGCCGCGGCGGTGACGGCCGCACTGGAGACGGGTGAGGCGGCGGCGAAGCTGGCCTTGGCGTGTGATTTGGAAGTACGATACATTACTTTGGCCATAGAATGGTGACGTTTGTTGCTTCTCCTAGTTCAGTCACATCCCCTTCACCTGCAGGGTAGTAAAGCTTCAAACCTTGAAAGGTGGGCATGATTTCATCCACCACGACAACAGAGTAGCCCTATGGACCCAGACGAGAATGGTAAGTTGGTGTGGGTCCAATTGGTAAGGCATAGCCGACCGCCACCTTCATTGATATGTTCATAACTTTGACATGTAGCTCGCAGTGTGTCATCTGTGTGATATCATCCACTGGGTGTCCAACACGAGCCATCGTCGGTGCACCATCGTCATCATCATTGTCATCACCTGGGACCACGGTGGAAGCCACACTACTTTTTCTATTATTCGATAGGCTGGTAGCATCGAATGCAGGTTCTACCACCATGTGGGGCTGAAATGGGCCGGTAGTACCTTGCTGGCTAAGTGCGTTAATTTGATCTTGTTGTTGCTCTATTTGTTCTTCAATTATACGCATTCGCTCTTTCTGAATATATGCTTCAACTTCCACCTTGTCCTTTCTCCTCTTACGGCTTCTATCAGGATATTTCTTCCTCTCTTCGGGAAACCCAGTCCTCCATAGTTGGGAGACTATTGTGCCTCATGTTCGTCCATCAAGTTACTTATTTCCAAGGGCGAGTGTGATCTCATCATTCTCTCTATCGGGAATGAAGTCCCCATCTTTAACAGCCTTTATTGCGTTAATCATCTTCTTGATTGGCAAGGGGTCTTCTTTATGCCGTATGTTATATATACACTTCCCTTCCGAGTACAACGTGCCCCCATTCCCGTAAAACCAATTCTTTGCACGTTCGAACCAATCGTCTGTCTCTAGGATGATATTTTTAGCAAGCAGTTCATCCTCAAGTTTCTTCCACTTAGGAATGCCAGCCCTATAGCCACCTTGCCCCATAGTGTGGTGATACTTCTTGCTAGCAGCATCCAGCTTATTCGCTGCAGACATTTTCTTAGTTTTTTCTGATGTCTTGTAATTAACAAACTCAGCCCAAAATGGTTTTAACTTCTGATACTGAATCTTCTCGAAATCCGGAGTCTTCTCTTTCATGACATAGTCAAGGTGCAATCTTTTCTTCTAGTTGGTGAAACACTGGGCCATCTTCTTCATATCCCACTCCCTGACCTTCATCTCCATGTCTTTCGCATGTTCTAAGGCGTCCTCAACTGGATCCTCCGCATTTGGATCCAGCACTATCTTTGGTTGTTTGAAATTAAGCATGAGCCTCTTCCATAGTAAATATTTGGCCATGTTTGGGACATATAAACATGTTCCCTCTTCTTCCGCATCAGCAGGCCTATTCCAATTTCGAATGGTGATAGGGACGAAGTCCCTAACGATTAATCTGCATTGTGCCACAAATTTGTTTGCGACAACAACGGGAGACGTCGGTTTGCAATCTTCACCGATATCTTTGATCCTGAACCTCTCATGGTCTTCCAACTTTTTGGTTGGGCATCGTCCGCTCTTTTCATTAGATTTGTTCGATCTGGAGGGATAAAAGAAGAAAGATCGTCGTTACTATTTCTATATAGACAGCAAATGATTAATTAATTAATTATATTAGATGCACCTCGCCGGAGCGGTCGTCTTCTCGATCACACAAGGTATCGCCTTCTCCCTCGCGGAAGGCATCACCTTCAACCTCAAATAAGTCATCTCTTCCGGCAAAAAGAGGATCACCCTCACCGGAGTTGTTCAGAAACATCGATACATCTAAATTTTCTTCCCCGCGGATCACACCTTGGATCAACTCTTCCTTTTCTTCATCTCTGTCGTGTGGGTCCATATTTTCTGCATAGGTGGAAAACTGATAAGTCAAAGCGGCTAAGGGAGAATGTTAGGTAGGGTGTTGAGAGATATAAACTCTAATTCGGAGAAACCCTAATATATACATACACAATAATAAAAATGAAGAGAAATCCTAATCCCTAAACCTAGCTACAAAAAGCAAACTATGTAGTAGATAGGTAACTCTAGCTACTGACAAAAGACCACATTGGAATCATATGCATCATAGCAAGAAAGTAGATACCTTGTAATAGGTTCAGAATGAGAGGCTCCACTTGCCCTCGGGCTCAGATCCTATCGCGAAGAACCAATACGGGAAATAAAGGCGACAATTCAAGACATGCCATAATGCAATGCGCAAACAATATGTATGACATGTCAGATTAGATACTACGCAGTAACCATTATGCATGTCGATTTAAGAGGGTTCGGAATGCCCTGGCAAAGGTGAATCCTCAAACTTTTTTTTCATATTTTGGGCAGATCCCAAGAGGCGCGCGCAGGGGTCCTTTAGTACCGGTTGGTGGATCCAACCGGGACATATGACACCGTTTTCAAACAAATTCACGAATTTTCTCTTTGTTCCCGCCATAATTTTTATTTTGGTGTTTAAATTTGTAATGTTTTTAAATGATAATTAATTTGGAATTTAGAAAAACTTTAAACATAAAAAGTGTTTGAATTTGAATAACTAATTCAAAACCATTTTCTATTTTTGAAAATAATTTATGTAACATTTTAAACTATCAGCCGTTTAAAATTAAAATAAATTAACTTATATTTTTAATACATTAATTTGGAATTTAGAAAAACTTTAAACATAAAAGGTGTTTGGATTTGAATAACTAATTCAAAACTATTTTTTGTTTTTAAGAATAATTAATGTAACCATTTAAACTATGAATCATTTAAAATTAAAAATGAATTAACTTATATTTTTTATATATTAATTTGGAATTTAGAAA
Organism: Avena atlantica; assembly: GCA_910589765.1. Lineage (NCBI taxonomy): Eukaryota > Viridiplantae > Streptophyta > Magnoliopsida > Poales > Poaceae > Avena > Avena atlantica. Next base: position 23,576,544 of record OU342736.1, read on the forward strand.
AACTTTAAACATAAAAAGTGTTTGGATTTGAATAACTAATTCAAAAGCATTTTCTGTTTTAAAAAATAATTAATGTAACCATTTAAACCATGAACTATTTAAAATTAAAAATGAATTAACTTATATTTTTTGAATACTAATTTGGAATTGAGAAAAACATTAAACATAAAAAGTGTTTGGATTTGAATAACTAATTCAAAACTAGTTTCTGTTTTTAAAAATAATTAATGTAACCATTTAAACTATGAACAATTAGAAATTAAAAATGAATTAACTTGTATTTTTTGAATATTAATTTGGAATTTAGAAAAGCTTTAAACATAAAAAGTGTTTGGATTTGAATAACTAATTCAAAACCATTTTCTGTTTTTAAAAATAATTAATGTAACCATTTAAACTATGAACCATTTAAAATTAAAAATGAATTAACTTATATTTTTTGAATATTAATTTGGAATTTAGAAAAACTTTAAACATAAACAGTGTTTCGATTTGAATAACTAATTCAAAAAATTTCTATTTTTAAAAATAATTAATGTAACCATTTAAACTATGAACCATTTAAAATTAAAAATGAATTAACTTATATTTTTTATATATTAATGGGCGGGAAGAAAAGGACGGGAAATAATGGGCGGAAAGAAAATTTTATTATGATAGAACTGGAATTAAAGTACATAACGCAACTAACACTAAGTTACATAAAGCACGATTGAAGATTAAGATACATAGAAGAACTGAAAATTAAGATACATGACCAAATTAAGTCACAATCGGCCAAAATTGTTTTGCAATGTTGGAGTGATTCAGTCATTCTCCTGCCTACACCTGTAATACTCGCCACTGTAGTCGTCGTACTCGCCGCAGCCGTTGTCGCTGTCGTCGTCGGGGTCACCATAGTTGAACCTTGAAGGCTGAGTACGAGTGGGCTGGACTTGAGGGTAGCGCAGGCGGGGGTTAGAGTCGACGGCCGTGTCGTAGGCCATGACGCTCTAGAGACTTCGGCCATGCCACCACAGCCGACGGCCGGCCTCGTTGACGTTCGGAGGAGGTGGGCCATCCTCCTCGTGCCTAGCGAGCTCCCTCTCACGCCGATCGCCGAACAAGGCTTCCCAAGTCGGGAAATAGTCGGGATGCCAGTTGGAATTCCTCCGCTCCTCTGGCGTGAACTCGAAGTAGTTGTGGTTCATGATGGCCATCTGGCGCGCCACACCTAGAGGTACAGGAGGAACCTGCACGTATCCGGCGCTCAGCATCCAGCCGACGGGGACGCGGTAGCCTGGCGGGAAGGGGTAGTTCGAGGCTCAAAGAGCCTCCGCCTCCCTAGGGGTTAGTCTTATGCTGGAAGCCATGGGAAAGAGTGATGAGGTTGCAGATATGAGTCTAGAGATGTGCAATGAGAATGGAGGTCAATCCTACATTTATGTAGGGAGAAATGCCGGGAAGAAAACTGCGGGAAGAGAAATGGCGGGAAGATAAATGGCGGGAAAAAGCTGCGGGAATAAATCGCGGGAAGAAATGGCGGGAAGAAAAATGGTGGGAAGAAATGGCGGGAAGAAACTTGGGTTTAGGGTTTAGGGTTTAGGGTTTAGGGTTTGAGATGTCCCGGTTGGGAGATAGTCCATGTAAGGTGGTCTAGTATTTTAGAAAAATGGGACGGTAGTATTCTGAAACAGCATTTTGGTGGTTACTTCACAAAATGACCCATTTTTTGCGCTCGGAAAATCAAAAATAGCTTTTCCCTACGACGAAAAGAAAAACTTCCTCCTGCAACATTGTTCTCCATACCAATGTCCACATTCATGCATAATATAGGCACAACATCACAAACTATGCTGCGATTCAGCACATAACATCGGTGATTTGGACCGAAAGCCATGAAACCCCGAACATGATAGGTCATTTTGTGAAGGTTTTTTCGAGACATGATCAATATACCAAGTCTGGTATTTTTCATTGCAACTATGTCACATAATATGACACCACGCGAAGGATTTACATTGTTCGGACTTTTTTTGAATTTCTTATGCCCGTTTTGAATTTTTTGAATTTCTAACTATGGTCGAACCGGCGTGCATGAAGAAAGGGGACGAGCATCGTTAGAACTTGCATTGGATCTCTCACGAAACCACATATTGCGAGTATAAAAATGATTTTTTCAAAAAATCACGGGCGTTAGATCATGTACCTGTAGTACAAACCGGACCCACTTCATGCTGATTCGGCAGACATTTGTCCTTTTTACCCGGGATGGAAGAAAAGGTTTTAGATGTCCTGGTTGGGAGATAGTCCATGTAAGGTGGTCTAGTATTTTAGAAAAATGGGACGGTAGCATTCTGAAACAGCAATTTGGTGGTTACTTCACAAAATGACCCGTTTTTTGCGCTTGGAAAATGGAAAATGGCTTTTCCGTGCGACGAAAAGGAAAACTTCCTCCTGCAATATTGTTCTCCATACCAATGTCCACATGCATGCATCATATGGTCACAGCATCACAAACTATGCCGCGATTCAGCACATAACATCGGTCATTTGAACCGAAAGCCATGAAATCTCGAACATGATAGGTCATTTTGTGAAGTTTTTTCGAGACATGATCAATATACTTAGTCTGGTATTTTTCCTTGCAACTATGTCACATAATATGACACCGCGCGAAGGATTTACATTGTTCGGACATTTTTTGAATTTCTTATGCCCGTTTTGAATTTTTTGAATGTCTAACTATGGTCGAACCGGTGTGCATGAAGTTAGGGGACGAGCATCGTTAGAACTTGCATTGGATCTCTGACGAAACCACATATTTCGACTCTAAAAATGATTTTTTCAAAAAATCGCGGGCGTTAGATCATGTACCTGTAGTACAAACCGTACCCACTTCATGCCGATTCGGCAAACATTTGTCCTTTTTATCTGGGATGGACGAAAAGGTTTGAGATGTCCCGATTGGGAGATAGTACATGCAAGGTGGTATAGTATTTAAAAAAAATGGGACGGTAGCATTCTGAAACAGCATTTTGGTGGTTACTTCATAAAACGACCCGTTTTTTGCTCTCGGAAAATGGAAAATAGTTTTTCCGTGCGACGAAAAGGAAAACTTCCTCCTGCAAGATTGTTCTACATACCAATGATCACATGCATGCATAATATGGGCACACCATCATAAACTATGCCGCGATTCAGCACATAATATCGGTCATTTGGACCGATAGCCATGAAACCTCGAACATGATAGGTCATTTTGTGAAGGTTTTTTCGAGACATGATCAATATACCAAGTCTGGTATTTTTCCTTGCAACTATATCACATAATATAACACCGTGCGAAGGATTTACATTGTTCGGACTTTTTTTTAATTTCTTATGCCTGTTTTGAAATTTTTGAATTTCTAACTATGGTCGAACCGGCATGCATGAAGATAGGGGACGAGCATCGTTAGAACTTTCATTAGATCTCTGAAGAAACCACATATTGCGAGTCCAAAATTGATTTTTACAAAAAATCACGGGCGTTAGATCATGTACCTGTAGTACAAACCGAATCCACTTCCTACCGATTCAGCAGACATTTGTCCTTTTTACCCGGGATGGACGAAAAGGTTTTAGATGTCCTGGTTGGGAGATAGTCCATGTAAGGTGGTCTAGTATTTTAGAAAAATAGGACGGTAGCATTCTGAAACAGCAATTTGGTGGTTACTTCACAAAATGACCCGTTTTTTGCGCTTGGAAAATGGAAAATGGCTTTTCCGTGCAACGAAAAGGAAAACTTCCTCCTGCAATATTGTTCTCCATACCAATGTCCACATGCATGCATCATATGGTCACAGCATCACAAACTATGCCGCGATTCAGCACATAACATCGGTCATTTGAACCGAAAGCCATGAAATCTCGAACATGATAGGTCATTTTGTGAAGTTTTTTCGAGACATGATCAATATACTAAGTCTGGTATTTTTCCTTGCAACTATGTCACATAATATGACACCGCGCGAAGGATTTACATTGTTCGGACATTTTTTGAATTTCTTATGCCCGTTTTGAATTTTTTGAATGTCTAACTATGGTCGAACCGGTGTGCATGAAGTTAGGGGACGAGCATCGTTAGAACTTGCATTGGATATCTGACGAAACCACATATTTCGACTCTAAAAATGATTTTTTCAAAAAATCGCGGGCGTTAGATCATGTACCTTTAGTACAAACCGTACCCACTTCATGCCGATTCGGCAAACATTTGTCCTTTTTATCTGGGATGGACGAAAAGGTTTGAGATGTCCCGATTGGGAGATAGTACATGCAAGGTGGTATAGTATTTAAAAAAAATGGGACGGTAGCATTCTGAAACAGCATTTTGGTGGTTACTTCATAAAACGACCCGTTTTTTGCTCTCGGAAAATGGAAAATAGTTTTTCCGTGCGACGAAAAGGAAAACTTCCTCATGCAAGATTGTTCTACATACCAATGATCACATGCATGCATAATATGGGCACACCATCATAAACTATGCCGCGATTCAGCACATAATATCGGTCATTTGGACCGATAGCCATGAAACCTCGAACATGATAGGTCATTTTGTGAAGGTTTTTTCGAGACATGATCAATATACCAAGTCTGGTATTTTTCCTTGCAACTATATCACATAATATAACACCGTGCGAAGGATTTACATTGTTCGGACTTTTTTTTAATTTCTTATGCCTGTTTTGAAATTTTTGAATTTCTAACTATGGTCGAACCGGCGTGCATGAAGATAGGGGACGAGCATCGTTAGAACTTTCATTAGATCTCTGAAGAAACCACATATTGCGAGTCCAAAATTGATTTTTTCAAAAAATCACGGGCGTTAGATCATGTACCTGTAGTACAAACCAAATCCACTTCCTACCGATTCAGCAGACATTTGCCCTTTTTACCCGGGATGGACAAAAAGGTTTGAGATGTCCCGGTTGGGAGATAGTCCATGTAAGGTGGTCTATTATTTTACAAAAAAGGGACGATAGCATTCTAAAACAGTATTTTGGTGGTTACTTCACAAAACGACCCGTTTTTTTGCGATCGGAAAATGGAAAATGGCTTTTCCGTGCGACGAAAAGGAAAACTTCCTCCTGCAACATTGTTCTGCATACCAATGTCCACATGCATGCATAATATGGGCACAGCATCACAAACTATGCTGCGATTCAGCACATAACAACGGTCATTTGGACCGAATGCCATGAAACCTCAAACATGATAGGTCATTTTGTGAAGGTTTTTTCGAGACATGATCAATATACCAAGTCTGGTATTTTTCATTGCAACTATGTCACATAATATGACACCACGCCAAGGATTTACATTGTTCGGACTTTTTTTTGAATTTCTTATGCCCGTTTTGAATTTTTTGAATCTCTAACTATGGTCGAACCGGCGTGCATGAAGATAGGGGACGAGCATCGTTAGAACTTGCATTGGATCTCTCACGAAACCACATATTACGAGTATAAAAATGATTTTTTCAAAAAATCACGGGCGTTAGATCATGTACCTGTAGTACAAACCGGACCCACTTCATGCTGATTCGGCAGACATTTGTCCTTTTTACCCGGGATGGACGAAAAGGTTTTAGATGTCCCGGTTGGGAGATAGTCCATGTAAGGTGGTCTAGTATTTTAGAAAAATGGGACGGTAGCATTCTGAAACAGCATTTTGTTGGTTACTTCACAAAACGACCCGTTTTTTGCGCTCGGAAAATGGAAAATGGGTTGATCATTTTGAACGAATGCCATGAAACCTCGAACATGATAGGTTCATGTTTAGTCCCGTTTGGAGGGATTTCGGCAGGCTGGGCCAGGCAGCACTAATGATAGGGGTGAGTGTCGACATTATGTCGTGCGGCTTGTACCTTGTCCCGGATGGTGTCACCAACCAGGACTAAATATGAACCTTTAGTCCCGGTTGGAGACACCAACCGGGACAAAATACGAGTCAACACTAATAATAGGGGTGAGTGTCCACATTATGTCGTGAGTGTCGACACTACGCCGAGCTGCTTGTACTATAAATAGGCATCCTTGTGAGTCCAGTCCTCCAGCCAGAATTGAGGCATCTCCAATATGGTTTTCGAGAGCAGGGATACAACTACGACCAGTTTCAGGGAGATGCCGCCGAATCCCAGTCCTCCGGCATCTCCATGAAACTGGTCATATAGGCCCTCCCTAATATGTGAAATTAGTTAGCTCCCATGCGTATTGATCTAGTTAGAGAAGTTTCAAGCTGCAAGATGGTGTGAGAGAGCAGGGACATCACTACGGCCAGTTTGAGGTAGATGCCGTCAGAGCCCAGTCCTCTGGCATCTCTAACAAACTGGTCATAGAGGCACTCCCTAATATGTGACCACACGCGTTTGGAGATCAGATCTTAATGGTAAGTATGAATCGGGACAACTTATTTATAGTTCGGGAAAGTCGTTCTACAAATCCGGACTAAAGGCCCCCTTTAGTCCCGGTCCAGCCACAAAATGGGACTAACACTCAAGACATTTATTAATGTTAAAAACCAAGACTACAAAATCGGGACTAAATGCCCCCCTATATATAGTCCCGGTCAAGCCACAAACCGGGACTAACACTCAATACATTTATTAAACTTGTAAAATTGCAAACATCATAAAATATCCTTCACAAAATGATCTATCATGTCTCATGGCATTTAGGTTCACAATATGTAGCCGATCGGCCAGACATGAACTAGAGGTACATAATATGAGCATGAACTTCTTGGCGTATGTCCTTCCTTATGATCGCTTCAGACGTAACCATGGAGCATCTTCTTTACTTAACATAATGCTTGGATCAGTTTTCACTGTGAAGGGCGGAATTTCATCAAACTTATTATAATCTTCTGACATGTCTGTCTTGTCCTCGGTTCCCACGATGTATCTTTTCCCTGAAAGAACTATGTGACGCTTTTTCTCATCATATGATGTATTCATTCGCATATTTGTTTCTTTTTTCGGTCAGGAGGACATGTCATTCACATAGAAAACCTGAGACACATCATTGGCTAGGACAAATGGTTCATCTCTATAACCAAGATTGTTGAGATCCACTATTGTCATTCCATACAACTGGTCTATCTTTACCCCTTCCCCATTCAGGTTGACCCATTTGCAGCGAAACAAAGAGACCTTAAAAGAGACTCCATAGTCTAGTTCCCATATCTCCTCTATGTAACCATAGTATGTGTCCTTTTGCCATTCTCGTCCGTTGCATCAAAGTGGACACCACTGTTTTGGTTGGTGCTCTTTTTATCTTGGGCGATCATGTAGAATATATTCCCATTTATTTCGTACCCTTGGAAATTCAATATAGTAGAAGATGGTGACACGGCCAACAAGTATAGCTGATCTCCAACAGTGGTGTCATTCAAGAGATGTGTTCACATCCAACCATCGAAAGACTTCATGTGTTCATCTGTAATCCATGAGTCAGGCTTCCCCGGGTTTTTGGAGCATACAATATTCTTGTGTTCCTCGATATACGGAGCTGCCAAGGTGGAATTATGTAGAACTGTGTAGTGTGCTTTAGTGAAATAATCCCCGTCCCTACATATCATTGCTTTCTTTATCAGCGTTCCTTTTCCACTTAGTCTTCCCTCATGCCGCGAGTCAGAAACACCAATCGGCTTAAGGTCAGGAATAAAGTCAACACAAAACTCAATGACCTCCTCTGTTCCATATCCCTTGTAGATGCTTCCTTCTGGTCTAGCACGGTTATGAACATATTTCTTTAATACTCCCATGAACCTCTCAAAGGGGAACATATTGTGCAGAAATACAGGACCGAGAATGGCAATCTCTTCCACTAGGTGAACCAGGAGATGCGTCATAATACTAAAGAAGGATGGTGGGAATACCAACTCAAAACTAACAAGACATTGTACCACATCCTTCTGTAACCATGGCAGAATATCTGGATTGATTACCTTCTGAGATATTGAATTGAGGAATTCACACAGATTCACAATGGGTACTCGAACATTTTCCGTTAGAAGCCCCCTCAATGCAATCGGAAGCAACTGCGTCATAATCACGTGATAGTCATGAGACTTCAGGTTTGGAACTTATTCTCTGCCATATTTATTATCACCTTTATATTATATGAGAAGCCAGACGGCACCTTGATATTGTAAAGGACTCAAAAAAGATTTCCTTCTCTGCTTTGGTAAGAGCATAGCTAGAACGACTTAAGTGACGCCCTTTATCCTTCTTGTTCTGTGTATGCATGTTCTTTGGGTCTTTCATAATTTGTTGGTCCTCCCGTGCTTCTGGTGTATCTTTTGTCTTTCCATAGACGCCTAGGAATCCTAGCAGGTTCATGCAAATATTCTTCGTCATGTGCATCACGTCGATTAAAGAGCGAACACGTAGGACTTTCCAATATGGCAGCTCCGAAAATATAGATTTCTTCTTCCACATGGGTGCGTGTCCTGTAGTGATGTCATTCGGAACTGATTGACCGCCGAGACCCTTTCCAAAGATTACTTCTATGTCCTTGACCATACCAAATACATCATCACCAGCAGGGAGTTCAGGCTTCTTCCGGTGATCTATCTGACCTTTGAAATGCTTGCCTTTCTTTCTTACGGGATGATTGGTAGGAAGAAATCGTCGATTCGCCAGGTACACAACCTTATTGCATTTATGCAAATATGTACCTTCAGGCTTATCTAAACAGTGCGTGCATGCCTTATATCCCTTGTTTGTCTGTCCTGGAAGGTTACTAAGAGCAGGCCAATCATTGAAGGTTACGAAAAGCAACCCTTGTAGGTCAAATGGCTCCTGTTTGTTCTCATCCCACGCATGTACACCTGGTTTGCCCCATAGCTGTAAGAGTTCTTCAACTAATGGCCTAAGGTACACATCAATGTTGTTGCCCGGTTGCTTCGGGCGTTGGATGAGCACTGGCATCATAATGAACTTACGCTTCATGCACAACCAAGGAGGAAGGTTGTAGATACATAGAGTCACGGTCCAGTTGATGTGACTACAGCTCTGCTCCCCAAATGGATTCATGCCATCCGTACTTAGACCAAACCATAAGTTTCTTGCGTCACCTGCAAAGTCTGGGAAGTCTCTCTCGATTTTTCTCCACTGTGACCCATCGGCAGGGTGTCTCAACTTCCCGTCTTTCTTACGGTCTTCTTTGTGTCATCACAACAACCTGGCATGTTCTTTGTTTCTGAACATGCGTTTCAACCTTGGTATTATAGGAGCATACCATATAACCTTAGCAGGAACCCTATTCCGGAGGGGCTCTGCCTCAACATCACCAGGGTCATCTCGTATGATCTTATATCGCAATGCATTGCATACCGGGCATTTATTTAAATTCTCATACTCCTTACCGAGGTAGAGGTTGCAGCCATTAATGCATGCATGTATCTTCTGCACATCTAATCCTAGAGTACAGAGAGTCTTCTTTGCTTCGTACGTACTCTCGGGAAGTTCGTTATGTTTTGCAAACTTCGGCTTCATTATTTTCAGCATCTTTTCAAATGAGGAGTCAGTTAGACCACACTCTGTCTTCCATAGCAGCAATTCCAGTGTGGTACCGAGCTTTGCGCTGCCATCTTCACAATTTGGGTACAACAATTTCTTGTGATCTTCTAACATGCCCTCTAACTTCAAATTCTTCTTTTCTGTTTCACAGTCTCGCTTTGCATCAGAAATGACCCTACCAAGTTCATCAGCGGGCTCATCTGATTCCCGTTATTCACCTCCTTCCTCTTCATTGTATTCCATTGCAGTATCACTGTATTCAGGAAACATATGATGATAGTTGTTTCATCATCTTCTTCTTCACTGTCTTCCATCATAACCCCTCTTTCCCCGTGCTTGGTCCAGCAATTATAGTTGGGCATGAAACCTTTCATAACCAGGTGGCCGCGAATGATTTTCGAGGAAGAGTACTCCTTTTTGTTCCGATACTGAACACATGGACAACGTATAAAACCATTATCTTTATTTGTCGTAGCCACATTGATAAATTTATCCACACATTTAATGTACCCGGGTACACGCAGGTCACCGTACATCCATTACCGACCGTTCATCTGCATCATATAATTAAGTTTATCAAAAACGGGACATCATAAATAGTGAAATGACCAATTCACATCAACACATGCATTGTATCAATGACAGAGAAAAGATAAGATTGCTAACCTCGATCGAGGGAAATAACGAGGAGAAAGGTCAAGTGCGTCTCGGACACCTTCTATATTTTTGTTCTGTGAAAAATTGAACAGGATCATTCACTCAAACATTTCATCAAACACCTTGAATGCATGCATAGAAAAAAAATAAACTAGCACAACTCTCACACCTTCCACCAAGAAAAAAGAGAGGGGAGGAAGAAGGCTAGGGCATCGTATTTATAGAGGGCGGGATCATACGTCGGGACTAAAGGTGTGTGTCAGGCCACGTATCTGGCGCCCAACCTTTAGTCCTGGTTAACACAAACCGGGGCGCAACTTGGACTAATGCTGTTAGGGGGCGCGAACGGATAGCCTGTTTTCTACTAGTGGTCGGTCGACCAGCAACACCACCGGAACTCTCCCATGCTACGGCCGCCCATAGTATTAGGTGTTTTTTTGTGTGGATATTTTGAGTTGCATGCAACCATCCGACACGAAGTTCACGAGTGGCATAGCGTTCGGATCCGGACTAAAATCCTAGAAATCTACCAATCTAGGTCGAGTTCTTTCGCAAGCATCGTGAGAGAAAGCTTGTCTAGTATAACAATAGTTGTACCTCGGTGACAAACAACGACCTTGACTAAGAAATGTTATTCCTACACTCGCCTCCTTTAAATGTTAGTCCTAGAATGTCATTTTTGAGATAGAAATCCAACTCATATTTCATAAGTGTATATTTATTTGACGCTTTACATGTTTTTTATTTACTTTGGTTTTTTAGAATGTCGATGATTAAAATGTCGTCGCAGTATATATGGGAATGTGCTATGATGGGACTATAAGCCTTGTGCTATGCACAAGTCCAAGTCTTGTGCATCCTACTTGGCTTATGGTTCCATCATAACATATTTCCGTGTCGAACAACCTAAGTATATATAAGACATGCCTTTTAAGTTGGTGACCCTATTTGATAAGTATGCGACTTTACATGTTTTTGCTTATAGTTTGGTATTTTTTGAGAATACGGATGAATAAAATGTCTTGGCAACATATATGGGAATGTGCGGTGATGGGAAGGTTAGCCTTGTGCTATGCATAAGTCCAAGTGTTGTGCATCCTACTTAGCTGACTGTTCCATAATATCATATTTTTGTGTCAACAACCTAAGTATATATGAGGCATGCATTTTGATTTGGCCATATTTGATAACTGTATCTTTATATGAGGCTTTACATGTTTTTGCACCTATCATTTAATTATTATTGCTGACATGTGAACTCGTGCTTTCCGTTGCCTAATATTATTTGTCTTATAGATGAAGTGATATGTCGTGTACAACCGACGGGTATATGATGATTGAGAAGATAGTCGGAAATAGGTGCACCGTTTAAACAACAACAAATAGAAAGGATACAACACTATAACGGAAGCGAAAGCTAGATACACGCGCTATCTAGCCGGAGAGTGAAAGAGAAACTGGATGAAGACCATCTTTCTCTTGATGATGCTCATCTTGCGTGCGTTTCTCTTCTATGTTTTTACTTTAGATATGTCGTCTTAGCAGCTAGCTTGACTTGGCCGAGACGGTATTCATTTGTGTCATAACAACTTTGTCACTTGTGTTTTTTATCTACCTATCTCTGTTTGTATGTTTATCTTTGTCGAGATATTATGCATCCTACGAACTATTTTGTATTGTCCACTTATCTATTTTTGTGTATGTACTATTTAAATTAGACTGTGGAAATGTATAAGTTGTATATGAAACTATACTGTATAAACTGTTGTGTTAAATGATTTTTTTGGGACCTGTCATAAGTAGTGTCGGCGCACTAGTACACAGTACCACCGGCGAACGCGCACCCTCCTTAGCTAACTGGTGGTACCGCCGGCGCCAAGAGAAAGCGTGCCAACGCTAGCAGTAGTACCTCCGGCGCCTTCGGCTATGCACCTAATCATACCCATGGAGCATTGAGCTGGCGTGCCAGCGTTAAATGATAATACCCTCTTCGCGTTCTCTAGCGCGCCAGCGCTAGTGCCATACCACCGGCGTGAATACCGTCGGCGCACGCCCGTGTGCCCGTTGTAGCCTGATTAGGCGCGCCGGTGATAGACTGTTGCCTAGTAGTGTTGGGTAGCCGAACAGACCTAGATGCCATCTGCGCCGCCCATGCTCCCGGCGCTTTCTTCTGTTTAGGCCCCCAGCGGCCTGTGGCCATCGCCCCTGGTCTTCATCATCATCGATGATGACGAGTAGGCGGCGCGCAGCAGGACCAGCGTCGGTTGACCAACAACAACACCGAAACTCTCCCATACCATGGCCACCCATAATATTATGTGTTTTTTTGTGGATATATTGAGTTGCATGCAACCATCCGACAGGAAGTTCACGAGCGGCGTAGCGTTCGGATCCGGACTAAAATCCTAGAAATCTACCAATCTGGATCGAATTCTTTCGCAAGCATCGTGAGAGAAAGCTTGTCTAGAATCACAATAGTTGTACCTCGCTGACGAACAACGAACTTGACAAAGAAATGTTATTCCTCAACTCGCCTCATTTAAATGTAAATCCTAGAATGTCATTTTTGAGATAGAAATCCAACTCATATTTCAAGTCTTGTGCGTCCTACTTGGCTTATGGTTCCATCATAACATATTTCCGTGTCGAACAACCTAAGTATATATAAGACATGCCTTTTAAGTTGGTGTCCCTATTTGATATGTATGCACTTTACATGTTTTTGCTTATAGTTTGGTATTTTTTGAGAATACCGATGAATAAAATGTCTTTGCAACATATATGGGAATGTGCGGTGTTGGGAAGGTTAGCCTTGTGCTATGCATAAGTCCAAGTGTTGTGCATCCTACTTAGCTGAATGTTCCATAATATCATATTTTTGTGTCAACAACCTAAGTATATATGAAGCATGCGTTTGGATTTGGCCATATTTGATAACTGTATCTTTATATGAGGCTTTACATGTTTTTGCACCTATCATTTAATTATTATTGCTGACATGTGAACTCGTGCTTTCCGTTGCCTAATATTATTTGTCTTATAGATGATGTGGTATGTCGTGTACAACGGACGGGTTCTCGGAGTATATGATGATTGAGAAGATAGTCAGAAATAGGTGCACCGTTTAAACAACAACAAATAGAAAGGATACAACACTATAACGGAAGCGAAAGCTAGATACACGCGCTATCTAGCGGGAGAGTGAAAGAGAAACTGGATGAAGACCATCTTTCTCTTGATGATGCTCATCTTGCGTGCGTTTCTCTTCTATGTTTTTACTTTGGATATGTCGTCTTAGCAGCTAGCTTGACTTGACCGAGACGGTATTCATTTGTGTCATAACAACTTTGTCACTTGTGTTTTTTATCTACCTATCTATGTTTGTATGTTTATCTTTGTCGAGACATTATGCATCCTACGAATTATTTTGTATTTGTCCACTTATCTATTTTTGTGTATGTACTATTTAAATTAGACAGTGGAAATGTATAAGTTGTATATGAAACTATACTGTAGAAACTGTTGTGTTAAATGATTTTTTTGGGACCTGGAATAAGTAGTGTCGGCGCACTGGTACACAGTACCACCGGCGAACGCGCACCCTCGTTAGCTAACTGGTGGTACCGCCGGCGCCAAGAGAAAGCGTGCCAACGCTAGCAGTAGTACCTCCGGCGCCTTCGCCTATGCACCTAATCATACCCATGGAGCATTGAGCTGGCGTGCCAGCGTTAAATGATAATACCCTCTGCGCGTTCTCTAGCGCGTCAGCGCTAGTGCCATACCACCGGCGTGAATACCGCCGGCGCGTGCCCGTTGTAGCCTGATTAGGCGCGCTGATGATAGACTGTTGCCTAGTAGTGTTGGGTAGCCGAACAGACCTAGATGCCATCTGCGCCGCCCATGCTCCCGGTGCTTTCTTCTGTTTAGGCCCCCAGCGGCCTGTGGCCATCGCCCCTGGTCTTCATCATCATCGATGATGACGAGTAGGCGGCGCGCAGCAGGACCAGCGTCGGTTGACCAACAACACCACCGAAACTCTCCCGTGCTACGGCCACCCATAATATTAGGTGTTTTTTGTGTGGATATTTTGAGTTGCATGCAACCATCCGACAGGAAGTTCACGAGCGGCGTAGCGTTCGGATCCGGACTAAAATCCTAGAAATCAACCAATCTGTATCGAATTCTTTCGCAAGCATCGTGAGAGAAAGCTTGTCTAGTATCACAATAGTTGTACCTCACTGACGAACAACGACCTTGACTAAGAAATGTTATTCCTCAACTCGCCTCCTTTAAATATAAGTCCTAGAATGTCATTTTTGAGATAGAAATCCAACTCATATTTCAAGTCTTGTACGTCCTACTTGGCTTATGGTTCTATCATAACATATTTTTGTGTCGAACAACCTAAGTATATATAAGACATGCCTTTTAAGTTGGTGTCCCTATTTGACAAGTATGCACTTTACATGTTTTTGCTTATAGTTTGGTATTTTTTGAGAATACCAATGAATAAAACGTCTAGGCAACATATATGGGAATGTGCGGTGTTGGGAAGGTTAGCCTTGTGCTATGCATAAGTCCAAGTGTTGTGCATCCTACTTAGCTGACTGTTCCATAATATCATATTTTTGTGTCAACAACCTAAGTATATAAGAGGCATGCATTTTGATTTGGCCATATTTGATAACTGTATCTTTATATGAGGATTTACATGTTTTTGCACCTATCATTTAATTATTATTGCTGACATGTGAACTCGTGCTTTCCGTTGCCTAATATTATTTGTGTTATAGATGACGTGGTATGTCGTGTACAACAGACAGGTTCCCGGAGTATATGATGATTGAGAAGATAGTCGGAAATAGGTGCACCTTTTAAACAGCAACAAATAGAAAGGATATAACACTATAACGCGGAAGCGAAAGTTAGATACACGCGCTATCTAGCGGGAGAGTGAAAGAGAAACTGGATGAAGACCATCTTTCTCTTTATGATGCTCATCTTGCGTGCTTTTCTCTTCTATGTTTTTACTTGAGATATGTCGTCTTAGCAGCTAGCTTGACTTGGCCGAGACGGTATTCATTTGTGTCATAATAACTTTGTCACTTCTGTTTTTTATCTACCTATCTATGTTTGTATGTTTATCTTCGTCGATACATTATGCATCCTACGAACTATTTTGTATTTGTCCACTTATCTATTTTTGTGTATGTACTATATAAATTGGACTGTGGAAATGTATAAGTTGTATATGAAACTATACTGTATAAACTGTTGTGTTAAATGATTTTTTTTGGGACCTGGAATAAGTAGTGTCGGCGCACTGGTACATAGTACCACCGGCGAACACGCACCCTCGTTAGCTAATTGGTGGTACCGCCGGCGCCAAGAGAAAGCGTGTCAACGCTAGCAGCAGTACCCCCGGCGCCTTCGCCTATGCACCTAATCATACCCATGGAGCATTGAGCTGGAGCGCCAGCGTTTAATGCTAATACCCTCGGCGCGTTCTCTAGCGCGCCAGCGCTAGTGCCATACCACCGGCGTGAATACCGCCGGCGCGCGCCCGTGTGCCCATTGTAGCCTGATTAGGCGCGCCCGCGATAGACTGTTGCCTAGTAGTGTTGGGTAGCCAAACTGACATAGATGCCATCTGCGCCTCCCATGCTCCCGACGCTTTCTTCTGTTTAGGCCCCTAGCGGCCTGTGGCCATCGCCCCTGGTCTTCATCATCATCGATGATGAAGAGTAGGCGGCGCGCAGCAGGACCAGCGTCGGTTGACCAACAACACCACCGAAACTGTCCAATGCTACGGCCACCCATAATATTAGGTGTTTTTTTGTGTGGATATTTTGAGTTGCATGCAACCATCCGACAGGAGGTTCACGAGGGGCGTAGCGTTCGGATCCGGACTAAAATCCTAGAAATCTACCAATCTGGATCGAATTCTTTCGCAAGCATCGTCAGAGAAAGCTTGTCTAGTATCACAATAGTTGTACCTCGCTGACGAACAACGACCTTGACTAAGAAATTTTATTCCTCAACTCGCCTCCTTTAAATGTAAGTCCTAGAATGTCATTTTTGAGATAGAAATCCAACTCATATTTCAAGTCTTGTGCATCCTACTTGGCTTACGGTTCCATCATAACATATTTCCGTGTCGAACAACCTAAGTATATATGAGACATGCTTTTTAAGTTGGTGTCCCTATTTGATAAGTATGCGACTTTACATGTTTTTGCTTATAGTTTGGTATTTTCTGAGAATACCGATGATTAAAATGTCTTTGCAACATATATGGGAATGTGCGGTGTTGGGAAGGTTAGCCTTGTAATATGCATAAGTCCAAGTGTTGTGCATCCTACTTAGCTGACTGTTCCATCATATCATATTTTTGTGTCAACAACCTAAGTATATATGAGACATGCATTTTGATTTGGCCATATTTGATGACTGTATCTTTATATGAGGCTTTACATGTTTTTGCACCTATCATTTAATTATTATTGCTGACATGTGAACTTGTGCTTTCTGTTGCCTAATATTATTTGTCTTATAGATGATGTGGTATGTCGTGTACAACGGACGGGTTTCCGGAGTATATGATGATTGAGAAGATAGTCGGAGATAGGTGCACCATTTAAACAACAACAAATAGAAAGGATACAACACTATAACGGAAGCGAATGCTAGATACACGCGCTATCTAGCGGGAGAGTGAAAGAGAAACCGGATGAAGACCATCTTTTTCTTGATGATGCTCATCTTGCATGCGTTTCTATTCTATGTTTTTACTTTAGATATGTCGCCTTAGCAGCTAGCTTGACTTTGCCAAGACGGTATTCATTTGTGTCATAACAACTTTGTCACTTGTGTTTTTTATCTACCTATCTATGTTTGTATGTTTATCTTCGTCGAGACATTATGCATCCTACGAACTAGTTTGTATTTGTCCACTTATCTATTTTTGTGTATGTACTATATAAATTGGACCGTGGGAATGTATAAGTTGTATATGAAACTATACTGTATAAACTGTTGTGTTAAATGATTTTTTTGGGATCTGGAATAAGTAGTGTCGGCGCACTGGTACATAGTACCACCAGCGAACGCGCACCCTCGTTAGCTAACTGGTGGTACCGCCGGCGCCAAGAGAAAGCGTGCCAACGCTAGCAGCAGTA
This sequence comes from Avena atlantica, assembly GCA_910589765.1. Taxonomy (NCBI): domain Eukaryota; kingdom Viridiplantae; phylum Streptophyta; class Magnoliopsida; order Poales; family Poaceae; genus Avena; species Avena atlantica. The sequence goes on from OU342736.1 coordinate 23,593,926, forward strand.
CCCCCGGCGCCTTCGCCTATGCACCTAATCATACCCATGGAGCATTGAGCTGGAGCGTCAGCGTTAAATGCTAATACCCCCGGCACGTTCTCTAGCGCGCCAGCGCTAGAGCCATACCACCGGCGTGAATACAGCCAGCGCGCGCCCGTGTGCCCGTAGTAGCCTGATTAGGCGCGCCCGCGATAGACTGTTGCCTAGTAGTGTTGGGTAGCCAAACTGACATAGATGCCATCTGTGCCTCCCATGCTCCCGACGCTTTCTTCTGTTTAGGCCCCTAGCGGCCTGTGGCCATCACCCCTGGTCTTCAGCATCATCGATGATGACGAGTAGACGGCGCGCAGCAGGACCAGCGTCGGTTGAGCAACAACACCACCGAAACTGTCCCATGCTACGGCCACCCATAATATTAGGTGTTTTTTTGTGTGGATATTTTGAGTTGCATGCAACCATCTGACAGGAAGTTCACGAGCGGCGTAGCGTTCGGATCCGGACTAAAATCCTAGAAATCTATCAATCTGGATCAAATTCTTTCGCAAACATCGTGAGCGAAAGCTTGTCTAGTATCACAATAGTTGTACCTCGCTGACGAACAATGACCTTGACTAAGAAATGTTATTCCTCAACTCGCCTCCTTTAAATGTAAGTCCTAGAATGTCATTTTTGAGATAGAAATCCAACTCATATTTCAAGTCTTGTGCATCCTACTTGGCATACGGTTCCATCATAACATATTTCCGTGTCGAACAACCTAAGTATATATGAGACATGCTTTTTAAGTTGGTGTCCCTATTTGATAAGTATGCGACTTTACATGTTTTTGCTTATAGTTTGGTATTTTTTGAGAATACCGATGATTAAAATGTCTTGGCAACATATATGAGAATGTGCGGTGTTGGAAAGGTTAGCCTTAGGCTATGCATAAGTCCAAGTGTTGTGCATCCTACTTAGCTGACTGTTCCATCATATCGTATTTTTGTGTCAACAACCAAAATATATATGAGGCATGCATTTTAATTTGGCCATATTTGATGATTGTATCTTTATATGAGGCTTTACATGTTTTTGCACCTATCATTTAATTATTATTGCTGACATGTGAACTCGTGCTTTCCGTTGCCTAATATTATTTGTCTTATAGATGACGTGGTATGTCGTGTACAACGGACGGGTTCCCGGAGTATACGATGATTGAGAAGATAGTCAGAGATAGGTGCACCGTTTAAACAACAACAAATAGAAAGGATACAACACTATAACGGAAGCGAAAGCTAGATACACGCGCTATCTAGCGGGAGAGTGAAAGAGAAACTGGATGAAGACCATCTTTTTCTTGATGATGCTCATCTTGCATGCGTTTCTATTCTATGTTTTTACTTTAGATATGTCGCCTTAGCAGCTAGCTTGACTTGGCCAAGACGGTATTCATTTGTGTTATAACAACTTTGTCACTTGTGTTTTTTATCTACCTATCTATGTTTGTATGTTTATCTTCGTCGAGACATTATGCATCCTACGAACTATTTTGTACTTGTCCACTTATCTATTTTTGTGTATGTACTATATAAATTGGACCATGGGAATGTATAAGTTGTATATGAAACTATACTGTATAAACTGTTGTGTTAAATGATTTTTTTGGGACCTGGAATAAGTAGTGTCGGCGCACTGGTACATAGTACCACCGGCGAACACGCACCCTCGTTAGCTAACCGGTGGTACCGCCGGTGCCAAGAGAAAGCGTGCCAACGCTAGCAGCAGTACCCCGGCGCCTTCGCCTATGCACCTAATTATACCCATGGAGCATTGAGGTGGCGCGCCAGCGCTAGTGCCATACCACCGGCGTGAATACCGCCGGCGCGCGCCCGTGTGCCCGTTGTAGCCTGATTTGGCGCGATCGCGATAGACTGTTGCCTAGTAGTGTTGGGTAGCCGAACAGGCCTAGATGCCATCTGCGCCGCCCATGCTCCCGGCGCATTCTTTTGCTTAGGCCCCCAGCAGCCTATGGCCATCGCCCCTGGTCTTCATCATCATTGATGATGACGAGTAGGCGGCGTGCAGCAGGACCAGCGTCGGTCGACCAACAACACCACCGGAACTCTTCCAAGCTACGGCCACCCATAATATTAGGTTTTTTTTTATGGATATTTTGAGTTGCATGCAACCATTCGACATGAAGTTCACGAGCGGCGTAGCGGTCGGATCCGAACTAAAATCCTAGAAATCTACCAATCTGGGTCGAGTTCTTTCGCAAGCATCGTAAGAGAAAGCTTGTCTAGTATCACAATAGGTGTACCTCACTGACGAACAACGATAATAAAGCCATAGGTTCTCGAGAACCCGACCAAAACGAACAGAGACCAAATGGCCTGTTTTTTAATCCATGGACCGACCTAAGTAGACCAATCTGTACACATATCCCGTGTCTAAAATCGGCCCCGTGGAGATGCCTTTAGAGAAGTGGTGTACTTCCGATCGAGTTATAGTTCCAAATCTCTCTAGCTAGGTAGCAAACGCGGGTGATGCGCGACGTACGGTGTTGCGTAGGACGGACGTGTGGTCCAAACCCAGGTTTGCGAAGAATTGCACATTGTGCAGAGCGTTAAAGCAGCTAGCTGATGAGTGGTGGGTTTGTCCCTCGCTCATAGATCTAAGAGGATTCATGCCTCTCATCAGGGTCCCACGCCACACGTACGTTTTCAGTGTTCTCTCTTCTCCCCCATTAACTGGCATTTTGGTCTGTTGGCTAGCGTACGTGTAACCAATTAATTCCACGTCAGCACCACCAGCGTGTGGTCACCGGGTCCTAGTCCTAGCTAGCTAGATTCCGTCCGTATCAAGAAATCAAATGATGGTGAGATGAGCTACGTTATGACCTTTGTGCCTGAACAAAGCTGCAGGGTCGGTCGTCTTTCTCTGTTACCAAATCAAAGCTCGCGTTAACAGAAAGCTGCGCCTAGCTACGGCCGATCGGGGATGGAGTACCAACCAACTGTGTAGTAGTAGCTGAATAAAGAGTTGGGGACGCCGTAAAGTAACTCATCACTGCTGCTCTAGTGATCTAGTGCTACAGAGCGGTCAACGACTTCTGTAACCGTCCATTGTTGCACGAATCTCAACACAAATACGTACACTCAATCAATGCTCAACGATAGCTACTGTACACCCATACTGTATATATACATATATATATTTCAGGACTTGGTACTGTATAAGTGACGATAGATGCTGCTGTGCTTGGCGTGCGGAGGCCAGTGAATGTCGAGCGCGCAGCCTTTTTCGAGATATCTCTCTCTCTCTTCCCTTTTCGCCCCGCGCGGTGCAGTTGCAGCCAGCCCAGACGAGACCAGACCAGACCTATGGCTTGTGTACCAAAAGTTTGCGCAAGTACTACTATTCATAGCACTTCCCCCATGCATGCATGCAAAAGGGTTTCTTGGAATCAACCGCCTCCTCCTGCAGCCATCGCTGCCAGAGATCGAGGATCAATTGTTTTTCCGTTACATATAGAAATCATACTAGCTAGTAGTTAGTATGTTGTCCAGCTTGTAGTCAAAACTTCTTTATTTTACTACTGCGTCGACTCTCCACTAATCTTTTGTTTGGTGAAACGGATGTGTTCTGTTTTGTATTGGAATTGTCTTCTTTTTTACTCTTTACTAGTTATGTACCCGTGCGTTGCAACGGGAATATGAATATCCTAATGATTCTATATTAAACGTGTCAACAATGTAATTTTACACACATTGTCAAATTATGAAACTGCCGATGAGCTCATTTGTCCCGTAGCTATGAAGTGAATGAGGAGCTGCTGCGAGAATTCTTCAACCCACTTGATATTGAGAGGACCTTCATCTCTTCGGCAAGATTGCTCATCGGCAACGGTCCATCTCCGATCAACAAGATACTTCTATGTCTTCCCTTTAAATTTTACCGGATCAAGGAAAGGAACAGTTGAAGGACAACTATGTAAACGCGATAACTTCACATTATTTTCATCTATTCTTGGATTAAATAAATTAAGGACAAAATGTTCTTTGTCAGATGCATTATTCACAAAAAGGCATCTCCAAATGAATAGTTCAGGATAGGTAAATACCTCCTATCAACCATGGTGCGCTCAAGATAGGTCATCAGTTATCCAAGTGAGACGAAGCGTGTCGCCTAGTCATAGTGTGCCTCACGCCACAATGTCAATCATATTACCACCGAGCTAGAACCACTCCGATATTTTCTCCTGGGCCACCAGAACAGCCAGGGAGATCTGCATTGGAAGGTCAATCACGAATCATGGGCCATACTCAAGGTGTCATATTTTGTCCGACAGAAGGAGCAACGTAAGAGCCACCAATCTTTAACTGTATCTTGACTCCCAAACACGAGGCCACTCATTCTTCTTATATCCAACAGAAATCTGAACCAGGATTCCTGAGAAAAATGGCACTGAACAAAGAAACGGTATATATTCTACTGGACATGGTCACATAATGTGAACTGGCCGGCATCGCAAAACTCATCTCTGTTTCTCGAAGGTGCCTTAATAGCCATAGAAGGAAGTTGCCCTGTCAAGCAAGACATATCTGCAAGAATAAACACTCCGGTTAAAAATACGGTTAGTGTAGAACTATCAAATTCTTCCCTACATCTAAAAAACAAAAACCAATTCCCTTGGTCAGAAAATAACTGGAGCTATATACAGGACAAAAAGGAAATTAAACAAACCACATAAGAGCAAAGAGACAAAAAAATTACTTTCTAAATCCGGAGTTGGTCGACTTGACTATATATTATTTACAGAATTCATTGATCACCTGCATTATATTGCTGAACTGGTAACAGATAAAAATTATCTTGATAAAGTGACCAGGCATGAATAACAAAAAAAATCATGGTACTACTTGTAGCACGCTAAATTTAAAACATTAGTTTTCTCTTTGACTGTTGAGTTCTGCCTCCATTTACTTCCAATCCCATTGGTCTATACAAAGTGTTGTTCTGCTCCACTTATTATGCTTTGATTATATGTGTTTAGGAAAAACCTATGTTACTAATATTAAAGGAAAACCTATCATAAATCACGCCAAACTGATATTGCATGATGTTCTACAAATAGGAATACAAAGCATAATTGAACAACCATAGAGCATGTCTAAGTTACAGTAGGTTAGAGTATCCAGAAACTGGGTGTTCACTGTACCAAATACCAAACTATAAGGAATATAGTTGTTTCAAAGCTATATTGCACAAGTGCTTAGTCCCTAGACAATCTGGGGTCGCCATGCAGCCTCCCGCCTTGAGGAAATATACTAAAGAATGATGACCTGCAATAAATCAAGAAAATGCATCGCTTGTCACATATCGTGCTAAACCTCTATGTACTTGACTGTAGAATGCTTATTTTCAAGATTAATATGATATAATTAATCGAGAGGACATGTTTGTATCATAGTGCCGCAAATTACCTGGAACTTGCTAATGCCATTCAGAAAAATATATATCACACGATTATTTTAGAAGTTCTCAAGCAAGTTCCACATAAATGTTCTAATACACAATTAATTAGACAGATCTGGTAATCCTATTGAATTTTAGATGATCAACTTCTAATAAGTTTTCAATGTTAAATAGAACAACCACTCTCACATAGCACTTAAGCTCTAAACCATAAACCTTAGGCTAAAAAGTCCAAGAAAACTGTCAATAAATCTGAAGAAAACAGCAACTCACCAACCGATGTGTCTAGTAATGCATCAGGACAATTAGTATTTGATAGATTGGCATGAGAATTCTCACCCTCTGTCTTATGATCCAAATTTGTGGGTAAAATATTTCCTAATTCATCTCACGTGCAACTGAATTATGTGAGCCATATAGAACTCAAATAAATTTTCTGTTCATCACCTTAGGATAAAAAAGTCCAAGAAAACTGTCAATAAATCTGAAGAAAACATCAACTCATCGAACAGTGTGTCTAGTAATGCAACATGGCAATTAGTATTTGATAGATTGGCATGAGAATTCTCAACCTTTGACATATGATTCAAATTTCTCGGTAAAATATCTCCCAAGTCAATTCACGTGCAACTGAACAATGTGAGGAATATGGAACCCAAATAAAGCTTATGTTCATCGCCTTACCAGAGTGGCTGGAAGCCGGCACCTCCTACCGTGTCACACTCTGTTTCTCCGCAAGTTTCCGACACGGGAAGGATGGCAGGATCGCCAAAAATGTGTCACGTCTCCACCTTTCTGTACCCCATATCATGACTGACCTTGTATTGAGCCTCAGTTCCTTAATTTTGTCTTCGTTGATTGGTTCCTAGTGAGGATACATAATGTATTAAGGTTAAACTTAAACTGTGAGGACATATATTGAGACTCTATATTTTAGAAATACACATCTTCTTAGTTTTTGATAAATGTGTAGATATAAAAGCAATGAAGAGAATATTAAAATTGAATATACATGCATTAGTACAATAGCCAAGACTATTAGTATAACTTGTTTTTGATAGTATTATTAGTATTAGGATCCTAGGCGGGAACATCAGTACCACTGACTTAGGTGCCGAGCAAGCAATATATGTACCTTTTCTCGGTAGGATTCCAGCTTATTAACTGATCAGGCTGATTCCTTGTCTAAATGTTATTGAAACTATGATGTCCTCTCCTTCTTGACCCTTTTCCTTAATTCCAACAGCAAGAAAAAAACCAGCAATCAAAGAAATATAAATTCAGTGATTCTTACCAACAAGCACAGGTTTTAAGAAAAAAATTCGAACCTTACATGAGTTAGTAGATGAGGACTATTCACCTGACTAATTTTGGGGTGATATTTTGGAGTGTCGTGGAGTTGTTTGGCCTAGGCTCTCATGTGACGGACAAGAAGCAGTAGAGAAGGAACATTAACAGGCCTAATCTCCTCGATTCCATGCCAGAGAGCTCCCTAACACAACATCCACCGAATCCACCATATTCTCTATCAAGGCTTTACCAAAATCCACATTACACGTACACCCCATCCCCCTTGTAGTCTTCTAGACGACTGAACTCCTTCTCTTTGTCCCTGTCGTGGCTCACATCAATTGTGCTACCGGTACTCTCAGACAAGGAGCATGCTTGACACCAACATACAAAGATTGATTAAAAACTTATAAATTCAACGACATCTAAGCATAAGGTCCAAATTCCCTGGAGTATCATTACCATTGATATGTAACGGTAAATAGATAAGACACTACTTTGCTGCCGGTGTTCCTCAACAAATAGCAAGTCACTACTCTGAGATTATCTACTATACAAAGAAAGAATAATTGTAATCAGATAGAGGTCATACCTATGAAACCAATTGACTGCAGGGAGCTCATGACTCATTGCCGATCTTGGATACATCGTACATGCACACACATGAGTGTGCACACGGGAATCCTGGCCAGGCCTTGTTGCAGTCCACACCGACATAGCCGTTCAGAGAAGTGGCTTTGGCGGAGAAGTCCAAGAGGGTGGACGGGCAACCCTCAAGGCCTCAACCCTCCCACAAATGTCGGAAGGGCAGGGCTGCATCCTGGAGCCAGCGCTAGACCACAAGGAAGGAGGGCAGCCGGTTGTGCAGGAGATCTGGGGGAGAGAGCAAGTGGGCAGGAGATCTGTACACGGTTAGCACTATCGTTGGAAGGCGGGGAGGAAGCCAAACAAATGTGCGCCCCCGATCCACTTGACCTATAGGCCGCACAACCTCTTCTTCCGCTGCCAGATCCGCTGCTGGCATTGCCGCCTTGGACGTTTAAGGCATGGAGAGGGGAGGTGCGGGCCCCCTACGCGGTGGCTGTGGGAGAGCTTATTGCCGGCCACGAAGAAGAGAGAGCGATGAGCAGCGGTCACCGGCGCTGCTGAGGGAGACACAGTCAGGGATAGATCGGAGCGGGAGCGGTCGATGGGAGCAAGGGGAATTAGGAAGGGGTGGGGCCACACTACCAGAGGAAGAGGCGCGCGCAGAAGTACTGGAAACAGCGGAACAGGGCGAGGCACGACGAAAGCCGAGCGAAACGGTATCGCGCCAGGAAACGGAACGCTCCGTTCTTTTTAGGTAGTAGAGATTTTATATTTTTAATTTACTAGAAGCAAGGAGGAAGCTTATTTATTTTAGGTTAGGGATGTGCCCCTAAAACTCATTACATTATTACACTTTGATCTGATGATCCTAATTTAAAGTAAGGATAATTAGAAAATGGCAAAAGTTATAAGAGGGGTTTGGGTCCCTTCTTTGTTCAGCTAACCGACTAACCTAGTTAGGCTAATTTTGGTTTTTTACTCTACTGAGGGTGGTAAGTATTATAGTTACGACAAGAGGATAACGAAGAACGAAAATAAAATCACAGCAAGAGGACACAGATTTAACGGGGAAAAACCTCTCCAACAAAGAGAGAAAAAACTACGGACGTCAGCGAAACTTCACTATATCTGGGAGTGTTTACAAAACACCAGGAATTTCGCAGATGCAACTCATCCCAACCGGCGGCTTACAAGAGGTTTATATATCGGTGGAAAACTAGGTCTTCCACTCGGTCCAAGCATCCGGCGACGGGCCTCGCTCCACTCGTCAGAAGTTTTCCTATAATTTATAGAATTTGGATCAACATATAATAGTAAGGCCTTTGAGCATCTCTTTGTTCTGCAGGGAACCTATGACCTCCCCATTGACTAAAGACGTTCTACTGCGTGGTTGATCTACACGACACATCTTGCACACGTTTGATCTGCATGGTGCTAACAACCTTTCCGTGGATCTGAACGGGTCAGAGCCACAATTAAAGAAGAGTAAGAATTATGAAGCAAAAAGTGATCTGTAGATGGTCTAAAGCCTGACCTACCGGTCGGGAATGCCAACATTATGGGTCGTGGTTGCCACTAGGATCCATAGAGGCTTATCAGGTGCTCATTTGCTAGTTGGACACACCTGTCAGCGTGGGAAGTAGGGTATGAACTAAATTAGAATTAGTAAACCAGATTCATGACAAAATGAACAACGATGACTGAATTATCAAACATCTCAGTGGAATGCATGTGTGTATTTTACATATTGCTTCCTAAATAAAAGGCTTTTCTCGTAAAGTAAGGTGATCTAAAGTTTTTCCATGCAGTTCCAGCGCGTCGAACACAACGGTGCATGTCTCCTTAATACCTCTTCTCACATGAGAGCGACCTATTCTTCGGATTCATTATTTACTTGCAACCCTACCATCTTTCTCCTATATATATAAAGACCGAAAGAGACTCTCTATAGCATCTACCCCTCTCTAAGACCACGCCGTACACACCTTACTCCCCTAAAACACTCGCCTGGTCGGCGAGATGGAAGCTAACAAACTTCTTTTTTTCTTGCGGGGGGGAAGCTAGCAAACTTCTGGATGATTGGCGTGCTGTAATACAGATGACCTTGCACGCAACTACTCGTGTTGAGATTGAGTGCACCAGCGGCGTCGCGGGCCACACCCGTTCTTTACAATAGTGTAAAGATTTTGATCACGAATAATCTGGACAATTTATCAACTTGGTATTTTTTGTCGTGAAAAGTAATGTCACGAGTGGTGCCGAGGTAGGTCGATCTGGAAAAATGATTCAAGAACTTGAACAATATTAAAACAAATTGAAGATTAATTCTCCAGAGTAGGCCCAAGGTTGCCCGGCATACTGGGGTAAGGGGTAACGCCATAAAGGCGGCATTCATTCATTCAAGAAGCAGATACTATGACTAGGAAAGAAATGGAAAAAAGACGAAGGTGAGAAGTAGAGACAAAAGAACTCAATCAGTTAGCAGCAACAGATTAACAACAGGTGATTAATTAGAATACCCTCAGAAAACAGAAAACAGGTGATGAGAAGTTGGGAGCAAACGCACGCGTGCTATATAAGAAAATTAAGTTGGCTAATCGAAACGGAAAACACCATCCACAACACTCATGAACCCCTTATTATTGTCAACCCTATTATCTTCCACATCCAGGGCGGAAGTGTTCAAATCCAAGCAAAAAGGAGGACGCGATGGTTCTACTCCATTCTCCTTGGTGGCGTCTTGGTCGTCCTTGCAGTTGATAATTTGTGGATGGAAGAAGGAAGCCAGCATGGTCCTGGAGCTGGATCCTGCTTCTTCATCTGAGCTTAAGACGAAGACGGCGTCCTCCAAGTTGAGAATATAGCTGCCATTGCCCCCCATGATTCGCCCCGTTGCAATCAAGCTCTTGATAGCGTTTTCTGTCTCGTAATCCAGTTGGTTGACACCATCGATAAACACAACACGGTGAGGGTTTTGTAGGATCGCTTGAGACAATGTTGTCATGACACATTTCCTCTTCCTCGTCTTGATGGCGAGGTCGCGGGAGCTCACCAATAAGAGAAGCTCCGTGCTGCTGCTACTGCTGCACGTACCAAAAATGAGCCTTGAGAGCTCCTGGGCCACCGCCTTCTTGGCCTTGCAGTCGTTCCCTCGGAAGAGCAACCAAGTAGTGGAGGAGGTCAAGCTCCTCCTTGGCCTCCTCATCATGCCAGATCGGCACCAGAGCACGGTGCTCGCTATGCCGGGGAGGATATTCTGGTGCTGCGGGAAGGGGAGCTCAGCTAGCGCCTCGCAAATGATCTTGAAATTTTTGGCGGAGAGCTCGGCGAAGGGCTTGTGCTCACGCCGACAGGTCTCCTGAGGTCAACATGAGTTTGCAAAAGGAAGGCGATTATTGTACTCCCTCCAACCCATATTAGTTGACTTCATAAATAATGTAGCTACGGCGGCATATGGAATCGTCGGTACGTACCAGCTGGAAAGTAGTGCCACGGCATGGAAGGATTGCATCTTGGTGGCTTTGAAGCCACGACCACGACGGAAGGCTCGCCCTCTCTCTGGATTCACCGGAGGAGTGGACAAGAAGTTGAACATTTGCTTCCCTTCCATGATCCCTAATTAATTCATATATAATATCAAATGTTAGAATAAGTAGGTTGAGCTGAGATCCAGTATGTTATCCATGCATGCAATGGAACACTTGGTTAGTTCATTGGATGTCCATATATTATATATATTACCACTAACAACGTAGAATGAATGAATGAATGCATGCGCATCCATTATTCTATTTTACGTTCCAATAAATTACAAAAACTTATTAATATATGAGGACGTACGTACAGTATATAGTGTGTAGAGAATTAATAATACAAGGTTCTACTAGTAGATTGAATCGATCAATCAAACTTAAACATATACTACATATAGCAGTATAGACTGAATAATGCTAAATGAATCATGTGCATGCAGTTTTGGATTTAAGGAATCAGAGATTCAAACATGCATAATAAACTAGCTAGTAACACCAAAAGGAAGCAATAATGCAAAACTGGAAGCATTGCCCAGCCGGCCGTTAAGCGTACGTATTTCGTGGTGCATTGTTGATTATATTAAGCCAGTGAGTGAGATTACTACCCTACCCGCTGTCCGAGGTGAGGTTTCGTGGCCTGTCGAGTAGGCTCCCCACAGAGGAGGAGGATGGCGGCTGTCCAGCCCGGAAATCATTCAGCTGCTCGATGAGCTTGCGCTTACCCTGGGCCGCGCGCACTGCGCGGTGGACGCTCGGGTCGTGGAGGATGGAGGCGACGAGCTGCTCCAGCTCCACCTTGACGCCGGCCCCCTGCCGCCACCTGCTCCGGCGCCGGACCCGGACGCCTCCCGCGGAGAGCTGCTGCTGAAGCGTCTGCGCGCGCCTCAACAGGGCGACGAGGGCGTTAGACAGCTCCAGCGGGGCCCCGCGAAAGGGGCAGGCCAACGGGAGGTGGCTAAGAGCAGCCTCCAAGGACAGCTGGAGCTCCTCGTGCCGGAGTGGGTGGTGCCCCGACGACGACCTGAGAAGGACGCCGGAGGCCTGCGTGGAGAGTATGGCGCTCGCGACATGGAGCGGGGTCACGCGCGGATGCCCGTGACGCCTCGCCACGCTCTCCGCCTCACGCACTGTGGCCGCCACCTCTGCTCCCATCTCCTGCTGCACCAGCGCGTACCCTCCGGTCCCCATTTTAGTCTTGGACGACTTTGCTAGGCTCTTCTATCCATGGCCTCCATGCAATGCAACCCGGCACCATGGGTATGCGTATATATGGTAGGGTGGGGTCGCGTCATGATATGCATGTCAGCCGGCCGAAGTGTGATATATGTTAGAGACATATTTGTCTATTGTATTTTTTCTTCTAGTTAGGGAGCTTTCCTATATATTTATACCTATACATGTCTTATCTATTGTGGTCTTTGGTCTCTCTAAATATAAGTTGCTATTCCTTCAACATAATAACTTGTCCGCTAAACTCCACCGCCACCACCCACGATTTTTCGTCGGCAGCTCCCTGGCCACCGCTCGTCCGCTGCCCGGCTGTCCGCCGCTCGTCTGCCCGCCGCCCGGCCGCTGCTCTCTACTTCCCGGCCACTGTCTGGCCATCGCCTCTCTCCAGCCGCCGCCCGCCCGGCCGCGCGGCAGTCGCATCTCTTCGGCAGCCGTTTTCCTCTGGCTCGCATGCGCGTGCGCGCGTCTCCGGCTTTTCTCTGGCTCGCATTCGTACGTGCGTCTGCGGCTGCTGCTTCTCACATCTCTGGCTGCTGTATTGGAATAAACCCTGCGCAATCAGGTTTAGGTGTTAAACTTTCAGAGTCTATTTTTTTTCGACTGACTGTTTTTGTGTCAGTGGTGCAAGCAGTAGTTTCAGTTAGCGTCTATTTTTTACTTTCAGTTAGCCTCGTAATGGTGGAGACCGGTTCTATCGGGCTGCACGATTCCTCGTGGGATGGCGTGAGAAGTACGGATCTAGAGATCGATCACGATCTTTGAACTCTGAATAAAAGGAGAGAAGAAACGGAAAAGGCTGCGACGTTTTACGCAGCACAAATATGGGCTTATAGCTCTCATGCGATGTCTTTACGTGAAATTGAAAGGAACAGACATCGTTGTAAAGAATAACTCGCATGTGACGCTTGTGAGGCAGCTAATAGCCCAGGGTCACACAGGCCATAAAACGATCATTAAGGACACATTTAACTTTGTTCCAAGATTAGCGTTAAGCCAAACAGATCGGTTGGGACAGCTAGTCAAACCAACCGTTTCCGGCCGAGAGCGCACGTCACATTGACTATAGCTTCCCCGATGACGGCGGCGAACCTCACCCATCGTTCTCGGCGCCGGCGGTGGCGGCAGGGCAATTCTTTTATGCGGCGGCGCTTTCGTTCGACGGCGAAGGTGGTGAGTGCCATTTGAAAGCTAATTCCTCTCCCATTCTTCTCAATTCGAGATCTGAGCGTGCCTATTGATGCTAGATTGTGGAGGCCGGGGTGTGCTGAACGGGGCGAGGGGGGACGAGATGGAGCATGGAGAGGGGACTTCTAATCGGTATATCCTGTATCTCTGCACTTAATTTCTCTAAGGTTGAGCTCTTTGTTCGCTTCCGCTAGCTCACAGTGTCCGCCAAAAACAGGGGAGAAGATGTTGCACGCCAAACTTTTGAATTTCGCATCAATTTCTTTCCCTCTAGGGTTGTTTTAGTTGATGGCAACACGCATATCATTGAGAGAGACACGGTTGTCAAATGGGAGGTGGAATTAGAACATGTTGATCTCCAAGAGCTAATAAACATGGGAGAGGAGGCGGTGATGAAAATGGTGAAAAAATTGGGGATAGTGTGGTTTGGGGGCCAGAGCAAGAAGTTTCTTTGTTACGATATGATGATTACAAATGTGACTATGTTAGGGTTCAGACAGCGGAACATATAGTTAATAAAATTGATGAGCGAAATGATTGGACAAGAAAAACTCTTCTGATTTTAGCAGAGCTCATTGATCTGGAACCTGATTCGAGGGTTGGATATGTGGCCTCGAAGCTGGCTGCTCAGATGGTCGAGGATGATTGGGTTGTACAAAGGCAAGTAATGCCTATACTTACCTGAGTTGGAAGTGTTAACAGTGGAGGCTGATGCTAATGAACAAGGGGAGGCTGCAAATGCTAATGCACAAGGGGCTGCACAAAGGATTGTAACTGTTGATTAGAATTCAGTTGAGATAGATGACCGGACTGATTTTGTCATTGCACCAATAGATGACATTGAAATGGCAAAGCTTTTTGGCATTCCTATAGATGACAGAGACAAGGAGAATAAGAGAGATGAAGCTGCAAATGATGGTGACAACCATTTAAGAGATGAAGAGGCAGATATAGATCTAGAGATGTTGGAAAATGATGCAGTTCATGTAGATGATGCACATGATGATGAGTTAGTAACAGTATATGACAAAGAGGACTCAGTTATTGAAGTTGGGAGATTATTTCCAAGCATGGATGAATTCAGGATGTGTTTCAGGACATACGCAGTCAAACGTGAGTTTGCTACCAAGACTATGTGGACTGATAAAAAGAAGTTCTATGCAAAATGCATAGGTTATGATGGTGGTTCCAAGCCTCAAGTGGTATATATCTGCTAGACGCCAACCTAATGGAAGGACAATAAGAGTGAATCAAATTCCAAAACCTCCTACTTGCATTACAAGTTCTGAAATAGTTACAAAGATGACATCATAATTATGGGTTGCAGAAAATATCAAGCCTATTTTAGCCACAACACCAAACATCACTGCAAAGAAACTGAAAATAGACTTGGAAAAGTAGTACCCCATTAAGCTGAATTATACAACAGTGTGGAAGGCAAAGCAAAGGGCAATGAAAGAGCTATATGGTGCTTGGGCAAATACCTTTCGAATGCTTTATAACTTTAAAGCAGAAGTAGAGAAGAGGTCACCTGGCAGTGTTGTGGAGATAGATACTAAGGTAACAGCTGATGGGAAAGTCTTCTTCTCTAAATTCTTCATGGCTTTAAAGCCTTGCTTCGATGGCTTCAAAGTAGGGTGCCGTCCATATTTGAGTATAGACTCATCTTTCTTGAATGGAAAGTGGAATGGTCAAATAGCAGCATGCAATGCTTTAGATGGACACAATTGGATGTTCCCTGTAGCTATTGGCATGTTTCAGTCTGAGACAGAGGCATCTTGGACAGGTTTCATGATGCAATTGAAAAGATGCATAGGGCCAGTCTCTCCATTGGCAGTGCACACAGATGCATGTAAAGGTTTAGAAAATGCAGTGAATATTGTTTTCCCTCATGCTGAGCAGAGCGAGTGCTTCGGCCATATGTGGATGAATTTGGTCAAAAAATTCAGAGAAGATGATTTTGACGCATGTGGCCAGCAGCAAGATCTTACACCAGACAGACACATTCATATCACCTTGAGAAGATTAAGGAGGCATGCTCTAAGGAGGATAGGGTCATGTTTTGTACATGGTTGGAAACCTACCATTCTATTATATGGTATAGGTCAGGTTTTAACACTGCCAACAAATGTGATCATATCAACAATAATTTGGCAGAAAGTTTCAACAACAAAGTGAAGGTTTTAAAAGACTTGCCTGTCCATGACATGGTTGACCGGATCAGGATCATGATCATAAGGTTGTGGGAATGGAGAAGAAGGCTTGGTGATGTTCTTCAAGGAGATAAGCTTCCTGATGTTGTGCAGCAGGTGGTCAACAGGAGCAGAAATCTTGCACATTTGCGTGTTGAGAAATCCTCATTGTGGGGTGCTAAAGTCAGAGATACAAAGACTGGCAGGAGGCATGTTGTTGACACTCAATTGCATGAATGCACATGCCTTGAGTGGCAACACACTAGGAAGCCTTGTGAGTATGCCATACTTTTCTTGGCCTCCAAACAAAAGCTAAATATGCACCCATATTTGCATGAGTATTATTCTATAGAAAAATTCAAGGCTGCATATGGAACACCAATTCCAGCACTTACAGATCAGTCTCAGTGGCCTGAAGTGTACATTTAGTTCTCCCTGTGTCCTCCTTTGATGAAAAGAAAGGCTGACAGCCCCAAGTAGAGTAGATTCAAGGCTTGGTTTGAGAAAGGTGGGAGCAGAAAGAAGGGAAAGAAAGATGCCAAGCCAAAAAGGGCCCAAAAATGTAACAAGAATAGATGCAAACTCTATGAAGAACTTGGACACCGAGCTGGCTCTACCAAGTGCAGATACACTGCTGAAAATCCAAAGTATGTTTATCCAAAATCTATATATTTCTTGTTGATGATTTTTCTCCCCAAGCTAACTTGCTTGTTTTCAGGAGTAAGCGTGGAGAAAAAGGCCCACCTCTTGTTGTTGAAGAATGCTGGCCAGTGAAAAGGGCAAGAATAAATGGCAAAAGAAAGAAGAGAACTAACCAGATCATGTTTGGTGCTGCTGAGGTGCAATCTGAACATGTTTTAGAGGATGATGTGCAAATTGTTGAGGCTTTAGGGCACACCGTTTTTGATTTGGAAGCTCTGGTGCAAAATGAGGGGCAAAATGAGCATGTTGTTGAGGCTCTAGTGCAAAATGAGCATGTTGTTGAGGCTCTGGTGCAAAATGAGCATGTTGTTGAGGCTCTGGTGCAAAATGAGCATGTTAATGAGGCTGTGGTGCAAACTGACCATGTTGATGAGGCTCTGGTGCCAGATTGTGTTGTTGAGGAGGTGCAGGAGGTGAATTAGACTCTTGGACGTGCTGTGGGGAGGCCATATGGTTATTGTAAGAAAAGGAAGACCATAAACCTGTTGTGTGGTGTGAAACTTGTTAAGGAGAAGAAAACGAGGGGTAAGAAGAGCCAAAAGAAATAGACTTTGAATTTGGCACTTGTTGTTGTTGTAAACATTTGTTATTGTAATAATTTCGCACTTGTTGTTGTAAACATGTGTTATTGTAATAATTTGTCACTTGTTGTTGATGATTTGGCCGAACTTCAAATATGATGGTAAATTTTAATTTCAACCAATGTAGCTATGTGTACTTTTCTATGTGTGCATGAGCTTCCAAAGTTTTTCTCATATGTAGAGTACAACTCATCCTCACCCTGATCCCTTTTGTGAAGTACAACTCAACCTCACCCAAAATGTGGTAGAAATGGGCTCCAAAGCTAGGGTAAACCACCCCATTTCTAAGCAAGTTTTTTTCGACCATTTCTAAAACCAAGTTTGATATTTTTCCTCACAACTATGTCACATAACATGACACCATGTGAAGGTTTTGTATTTTTTTGATTTTTTTGAATTAGTTATGCACATTTGAATGTCTGGACAAACTTTTTGACGGGTTTTCATCAATAATCTTAGCTAGGGGATGAGGCTCACAAAACTAGCATTGGATCTCTGATGAAATAACATGTTGTGAACCTAAAAATTATTTTTACAGAAAGCTTATAGAAAAATCTGAGTCATGGCGCTCCTCTTCGTCCCACCGTAAGTTAGCCCTACCCATCGCCGGTGATCCCTCGCCGGGATCATCTCCTTCATCCCTCCCTCCCCCCTCTCTTGGTGCCCTCGGTTTTCTTGTGCGATCATGGTTTCTCCTACGTGGTGTTGGGAGGCCACGTATGTGTCCATTGTGGATCCAGATCTAGAGGTCGAAACTTCAAAAGGTATGATTAGTATCTGGTCTAATTGGATCACCTTGCAAACTTCCAAGGGTTTTGGGATCATCGGTCGCCCTCTTCGATCTGGTGAGTTGATCTCTCTGGGCGCGGAAGTTCTCTTTCAAACACATGTTGCCTTCGTGGGATTGTGTTCCATTTCTCCGAATGGGGACCACACATGCATGGTTGAGGATACCGAGGTACGTGATCCAGGATCTGTTTGGGATCTACTGTCTTCTTCTAGCCCCCGTGAGTTAGTCATATCTGATAACAATCTTGAGGATACCGAGGTACGTGATCTAGGATCTGATCAGGGTCTACTGTCTTCTTCTAGCCCCCACGAGTTAGTCACATCTGGTAACAATCTTGGGGTGATAAAATGTTGGAAGATCTGCTACTCTACGGTACATGATCTGGATCGTGGCACAATGAAGGCTTATGATGGTTCTCTTGAGATGTGTTCGAACAGTGGCAAAATTTCTCTTTTCAATGCTAAGGGCTACCGTGCTGGACATCTTTTAGTGCCTCCCAGATCCAATTTCAGCATTGGTGAAAAGCTTTATTTTCCTGAGCACGTGGTTCGTATTGGTATTATTTTGTCTGATTCGGTCAATGATCCGGACCATGTCTTGCATTCAGAGGCGATTACTGATAAGGGTCAGTAGCGTTCCTTTAATGTTGCCTCTTCCTCTGTTAATGATGCTACGATCTCTTTGGATTTAAATGTTTCTCATGGTATTAATTTCTCAAAAGATGTGCGGTTTAAATTCCACTCTGAGGTGCATCCGTCGGACAAAGCTAGACATTTCATTCTTGTGATCTCTTTTGGTCGAGCTTGTTTCAATTTGGATGAGCTCACGGTCAGTTTGGCTCTGGAGTCAATTATTGGTGGGGTTGGCAAGCTTTTGAAGGTTTCTTTGCTTCGTGATAGAGTTTTCTCTTTCTGTGTGGCTTCTAAGGTTGTGGGTTTTCACATTCTCAAAATGAGTAAATATGTTTGCTCCAAGTTTAAATTTTTCTTTCACCTTTGGGGCCGTGGTGGGCCCAGCTGGATAAGAGAATTCAAAGAGTGGCAATTGGAATCTGATATGGAGTGGACTTTAGTCAGTCCCTCTAAAAGAAGGGTGCAACTTGGACTTTAAGCTCTTTTTAAGGGAAAGCCTCAATCTATTATTAAGTCTAATGCTTCATGTTCTAGGCGTCTTAACTTTGCTGAGAATCTGTCTTACCCTTCCTACAAGGGTTATGCTCATAAAGTTCTTGAAAACAAAAGTGATCCGGTCTCTTCGGTCAGTCTAGATGAAGTTGTTTCGAAGATTTCAGCTCAAATTCCTAATTCCACATCTGCTGTCACCAATATGGATGTTTTAAATGAGTCTAATGAAGATACTTATTCTGATCCCACGGGATTTGAGGATGTTGTTGATGATATCGTGTTTAGAGCTTGGGACTCATGTAAATGCTTGAGTATGGGCCATAAAGTCGATGTTTGTAAGCGTCAAATCAGGTGTAAACAATGTTTCAATTATGGTCAAGTTAAACTGGCCTGTCTGAACCGTTTCTCTTCCAGTTTGAAAATATGGGTTCCTAAAAAATCTTGTGCGGACCGTCCTGACTCTGACTCTGGAGAGTTCGTGCTGAAGACCCTGGTCGTTACAACTTCTACAGTTTTTGTCGCTTCTGAAGCGTGTCCTCCGCAGAACTCTCCGCCGCCCCTACCTTCTCCTCTTCCTCTAGATCGCTCCGTGCCTTTGGCGAGTTGGGAAGTGGGTCCCTTGGTCTGGCTACCATGGGGACATGATATCATTGACGATGGAGTAACCAGTTCGCTCTTTCTACTATTCTACGCAAGACCCCCACTCCCCTGCATCCATCTTGGGTGGTTGCCATTGTGGAGCCGAGGCCACCTGCAGCTCTTTTTGATCATTGGAGGAATCAGGTACATCAATTTCTGGTTGGTGCACTTAATCGTCATGTTGTGGAGGATCAGCTTAGTGTTTTTGGTGTTGGTCTGTTCCAACTTAGTGGCAACAATGCATGCCATGCTCTTGTATCATGGTCATTATCAGTTGAACGATAGCTTTGTCAGATTTGTTTTCTCTAATGATGCGGAGAACCATAGAGCTGAACATGGTTTTAGACATGGTTGGCTGATGTTTTTAGGGGTGCCACCAGATTACAGAACTGATGAACATATTGCTAATGATGTCTCTACTTTCAGAAAGTTTCACTACTGGAATAATAATGACCCAATCAAGGATAGGATTCTCATTTATGCTTCTTTCCCTGACCCTGATTTGGTGCCTCGTGATGTGTACTATGGTAAATTTGCCTCAGTGGGAGGGGTTATTGAGTCTTGGACTGCTGCTGTTTTTATTCTCTCGGCTCACTTTGCTGATAACCTGCCTCCTGATGTGGATCAGATGCCTCCTGATGGCAATCCACACCCCCTCCTTGGTAATTTGGTTGCTAATAACAATTTATGGGTGGGACCTCAATTCCCAGAAATTGGTTGGGATCATGCTAATTGGCAAGATAATAATCTGAACCATGGAGCTAATGGGCAGGATCCATTGCATCAAAATAATATGGAAGAGGATCAAGAAGTTCAGGAGAATCTATTGTGGTTTAGGACTCTGTACAAGCAAACTCCTCAGAAGTGGTTCCTGTTGGGATGGAGTTTCAGTTGGGTTTGGTGCAAGTGGCAAACAACAACCCTTTGGGGCCAATTGGACCTAACCAAGTTTTTTATGATTTTCTGCATGTGGGACATGTACATCATACTGTTGGACCTGTTCTGCCCCATGATATGTTATGGAGAAGGCTCTTTGATGGAATGCTCCCATTGATTTTGTCTTCTCAGCTGCCCTTAGCTTTGCAATTACCTCCTTTTCAGATGTTCAAAGCTAAGAGATCTTGGTCTGCAGCTTTCTTTCCCTGGTCTGATCTGTTTCAACAAGATTGGGTTCCTCCAACCTGTGCTAAACTTCCTTCAAATGAAAAGGTTTTTAAGATTTACAAGCAAAAGCCAGTTGAGACTCAGATTGATTTGCAGGTGCAGCATGATCTGAGGGATCCAATTTTCTCAGCATCTTCTGAGATTACTCCTAAAGCCAAGATTCAGAAGAAGAAGAAATTGATTGTTCAATCTTCTGAGAGAAGATTTACCAGAAGTTTGCTTGCTTCTCAAGGGATGAGGCCAAAGTCTGTTGCTGATACTCCTGCAAGACCTAAGAAGCGTGGACGTGCGGCCATGCTTGTTCCACGTCTTTCAGATCCAAGTTCAGAGGGGGATGATGACATAGATCAGTCTTAGGAGGTGCCTTTGCCGGTTACCCCTTTGCATATAATGCAAGCAGTGGGGTCACATCTTGGAATTAATCAACAGGAACTCACGAAGGAGAAGCTTGAAGCCAATCCTGATGCCAAGAAGGACAAAGTTTAGTAGTGTGTTGGTGCAGCTTTTGGAGGGTTAGACCATTATCCATAAATGGTTCTTTATAGTCTGTCTGTTTTTATTTGGAACCAAGTTTATCCATTCAGTATTTCAAGTCAGTGTAGGAGTTTTATGTCATTGTTATGTGTCAAGTTGGGACAGTTATGTCATTATCAGTGTCAGTAATCCAACCTGTTTATGGTTGTGCTATGTGGTCAGTGGTATGTGGTGCTTGAAACTATGTCTCAAGTCATGTCCTCGAACAGCTTTTGTTTTTAATGAATCATATTACTAAGAGGAAATGGCGTGTACTTTGTTGGAATGTGGGAGGGCTTAATGCTGATGTCAGGCAAAGAGCAGTTTTTAACAAGATTAATGAGAGTGAATGTGACATAGTCTGTTTGCAAGAAACCAAATGTGAATCTTTTGGTTGGCGTTTTATTCGCAAATTTTGTCCCAAGAGTTTTGATAATTTTGCTTATGCACCATCTGTTGGTGCCTCAGGGGGAATTATTATTCTATGGAACTCTGCAATTTTTATTGGCCTATTGGTTGATACTCAGCGTTTTGGTGTGGTCATCAGATTCACATCATCACACAATAATGATTCCTGGACGCTTGTTTCTGTGTATGGGCCATGTACTGGGGTAGAGAGAGATTTGTTTGTTTCCTCGCTATATAACTTACATATTCCTTCAAATGAGGATTGGTTGCTTATTGGGGATTTTAACTTAATTAGAGCACCTGATAAGAGAAATAGACCTGGTGGAGATTTAAATGATATGTTCCTTTTTAATGAGATCATTGGACACTTGGGACTTCTTGAATTGCCTTTAAAAGGTCGTGCATACACTTGGTCTAATATGCAAAGCATGCCTTTGCTAGAATAGTTGGATTGGTTTTTCACTAGCACTAATTGGGTATCTGTTTATCCTAATTCTATGGTCCTACCTTTGGATAGAACTGGGTCTGATCATACTCCCTGTGTGGTTAATATTGATACCAACATAATTAATGCCAAGATTTTTAGATTTGATAACTTCTGGGTTGATCTACCTGGGTTCCAAGCTTGTGTGACAACTTCTTGGAATAAGCAGTCCTTTAAAGCTTATAGTTCGGCCATTCTAGTGGATAAACTTAAAACTCTGGGACATGATTTGAGGAAATGGCACACCAGTCTACCTAAACTTAAATGGCTAATCAAAAAAGTCAATGAGGTTATTTTTTATTTTGATTCTCTCGAAGAGCTTAGGCCTCTGTTTCGGACTGAGTTCAACTTCAGGAAGATTGTAAAGGTGCATCTAGATAGGTTATTACTTGCAGAGTGTAATTATTGGCGCAAAAGATGCACAATCCATTGGATACAGCAAGGGGAAGACAACACTAAATTTTTCCATGCGATGGCTACGGAACGATATAGAAGAAATGCCATTTTTGTCTTAATAGATTATAATGGGGTTGAACACTCTGATCATGAGTCTATGGCTGGGTTGTTATAGCAGAGCTATAAAGATAAAATGGGATGTTCTGAGGGGATATCTATGCAGTTTGATTTAGGTAATCTTTTACAAAAGGTGGAGGGGTTGGATGAACTGACTGTTCCTTTTAGTAAGAAGGAGATGGATAAGGTGGTGGCCTCAATGCCTGTTGATCGTGCTCCTGGGCCAGATGGTTTTAATGGACTTTTTGTCAAGAGGTGCTGGCATATCATCCAGTCTGACTTCTACCAAATTGCCAAGGATTTTCATAAAGGAACTCTGTAACTTGAGAATATTAATGGTTCATATATTACTCTTATTCCTAAGAAGCATGCTCCTATTGAGGTTAATGACTTTCGACTAATATCTCTAACAAATGTGTGTCTCAAGTTCCTTACTAAACTGGTTGCCAATAGGCTCCAGGATAAGATTTTGGATTGTATCCACAAAAATCAGTATGGGTTTCTAAGGAATAGGTCAATTCAAGATTGCCTGGCTTGGTCTTTTGAGTATTTGTTTCTCTTCCATACCTCTAAGAAGCCTATTATTATTTTAAAACTGGATTTTGCTAAGGCTTTTGATACAATTGAGCATGAGGCTATCTGGCAAATTATGAAGCATAAAGGTTTTAATTCAGTTTGGATCCACTAGATGAAAGCTATTCTGTCATCTGGTAAGTTTGCTATCCTGCTCAATGGGATCCCTGGTAAGCAGTTTAAATGCAAGAGGGGTGTTCGACAGGGAGACCCTTTGTCTCCAATTTTATATACACTAGGCTCTGATCTGCTCCAATCTGTAGTGAATGAGCTATTATGCTCTAATGGTATCAGTTTGCCTATTGCTACTAATGAGAATGACTACCCAATAATACAGTATGCAGATGACACATTGATGATTATGCCTGCTGATATGAATCAACTTAGAGCATTGAAGGATTTATTGCATAAATTTGCACTATCTACTGGTCTTAAAATTAATTTTAGCAAATCTATGTTGGTTCCCATCAATGTCCCTAAAGACCAGGTGAAGGAGTTGGCATAGGAGTTTGGCTGTCTTGTTGGGTCTATGCCGTTCACCTATTTGGGGCTACCTTTGGGAACTACTAGACCAACTATAGTTGAAATTCAACCTTTGGTGTGTAGGCTTGAAATGAAACTCACGTATATCTCTAGTTTTTTATCTCATGGGGCTAGATTACAGCTCATTAATTCTGCTTTGTCTTCTATGCCACTACACTTTCTAAGTTCCCTGCAATTGGCTAGAGGATTAACTAAGCAGTTAGATCGCATACTTAAGCAATATCTTTGGAGGCAGAAACATGATGAGCCAAAGCCTGCTTTAGCTGCATGGGACATTGTTTGTTTGCCAAAGGAAAAAGGTGGACTTGGTGTTATCGATTTTCAGAAGAAGAACACATCTCTGCTCATTAAATTGTTGGATAAATATTACAATAGTAAAGATATACCTTGGGTCCAATTATTGAAACATGATTATTACACAGATAAGGTGCCTCACCCTAAGAACTTATGTGGTTCTTTTTGGTGGAAAGATGATCTGAAACAAGTGGATAATTTTAGAGGGGTGGCGGCAGTGCACCAAGGTAGAGGGGATTCTTTTCTTTTTTGGTCAGATAACTGGAAACTAAATGGATCCACCAGACCTTTAAAAGAAAGATATCCAAAACTTTTCTCCTTTGTGCTCAATGAGAATTTGTCAGCTACCCAGATTTATTCTTCTGATGATATCCATGACTTGTTCTATTTGCCTCTATCTGTTGAGGCTTTTCATGATCTGAGAGATCTCCAGAATGTGATGGTGGCTAACCCACTCTCTACACAGAAGGATATCTGGACTTATAGATGGGGGGATAATTATGCCCCAAGTAAACTTTATAAGTGCATTTTTGAAAATATAATGGTCCCTAAGGTTTATGTTTTGTTATGGAAATCTTGTTGCACCATGAAGACTAAGGTGTTTGCTTGGCTACTTCTGAAGGATAGATTGAACACCAGAGATTTATTACAGAGGAGACATTGGAATATTACTAATGATATACATTGTGAACTTTGCCCTACCAGTGCAAATGAGGACAGATTCCATCTTTTCTTTGAGTGCAATTTTAGTGCTAGAATATGGAATTACCTACAGATCGTTTTGCTACCACTTGGGGATTCGCAGCTGATTGTAGCAGCAGCTAAAAAGTCTTTTGGTCATCAGTTTTTCATGGAGGTCCTGATCACTGCTTGCTGGAATATTTGGTTAATCCGAAATGATAAAAATATTGAACTATCAGAGGCCATATTTCTCTCAATGGAAATCAAGATTTATTCATGACATCAATCTTCTTGAATATAGAATTAAGAAGAAATGGAGAGCATCTCTGTTAGCTTGGTTAGATGGTTTACACCAGGGATCAAGTCAGATGCTTATTGATCCTGTTTGTAATTAGTAGCTTTTGCTTTTAGCTTTTGTAAGTATTTCTTTTGACTTTGTATCCTTTATATTTAATAATAAATTGCTGTGGGGCTTTTGCCTCACAGTCTTGCAGTAAAAAAAATATTTTTACAAAAAATCATCTGCATGAAATCATGTACATGTAGTTCATATCTTACCCACTTCCAACCGATTCGGCATGATTTGTCTTTTTCACCAGGGATGGAATAAAAGGTTTGAGATACTCAAGTCAGGACATTGTACATGATAGGTGGTCTATTATTTTTGAACAAATAGGATGTTACCATTTTGAAACTTCAATTTGGTGGTTTCTTCACAAATCCCCCCTCTTTCGGCACTCAGAAAATAGAAAATGGATTTTCTGTGCGTCGAAAAGGAAATCTTTGTACTACAACATTGTTAGTCATCACATTATACACATGCATGCCCAATATCGGCACATTATCACAAACTATGCCTTTATTCTAGTCATATCAATGGTCATTTGACCCGAAAGCCAGAAAACCTCGGAGAAGATAGGTCATTTTGTGATGGTTTTTTTTGAAATATGTTTAATATACCAAGTTTGATATTTTTCCTCACATCTATGTCACATAACATGACACCATGCGAAGGTTTTGTATTTTTCTGATTGTTTTTGAATTAGTTATGCACATTTGAATGTCTGGTCAAACTTTTTGAAGGGTTTTCATAAATATACTTAGCTAGGGGCTGAGGCTCACAAAACTAGCATTGGATATATGATGAGATAGCATGTTGTGAACCTAAAAATGATTTTTACAAAAAATCATCAGCATGAAATCATGTACCTGTACTTCATATCTTACCCACGTCCAATCGATTCGGCACGATTTGTCTTTTTCACCAGGGATGGAATAAAAGATTTGAGATACTAAAGTTGGGACATTGTACATGCTAGGTGGTATAGTATTTTTGAAAAATAGGATGTTACCATTTTGAAACTTCAATTTGGTGGTTGCTTCATAAATCCCCCCTCTTTCCGCAGTCAGAAAATAGAAAATGGATTTTCTGTGCGTCGAAAAGGAAAACTTTGTACTAAAACATTGTTAGTCATCCCATTATACACATGGATGCCCAATATGGGCACATTATCACAAACTATGCCTTGATTCTAGCCATATCATTGGTCATTTGACCCGAAAGCCAGAAAACCTCGAAGGAGATAGGTCATTTTGTGAAGGTTTTTTTGAAATATGTTTAATATACCAAGTTTGATATTTTTTCCTCATAACTATGTCACATAACATGACACCATGCGAAGGTTTTGTATTTTTTTGATTTTTTTGAATTAGTTATGCATATTTGAATATCTGGTCAAACTTGTAAAAACCCCGTTGACTGCATCCTAAACCCAGCTAACCCTAAGGCCGAATGAAGATTGTAGATCTAACCCTAGCGCGACACTGTGGCCGTCTGATCGCGTCTTCTAGAAGGATTCCGCGGGTGGATCTAGGCGATCCGTGGGAGGGCTTGTTCTGCAACCTGATTGGTTTGCGTCTCTTCGAAGGATTTCGCGGCTAGCTCTTAGCGATCCGTGGGATGGATGATTCTGGAAACTGATTGGCTCGCATCGTTTTTCCATAAACAGATAAGGTACAACGTGGCACACTCCATTGACCGTTGGATCGAGCGTGGCATGCGAGGGCGCTGGACGGTACGGGCTACACCATGCATGCATGTCATGCAGCTGCCTCTCGCGTCGCAGTCTAGCTATTTTGCGTGCAGCCAACCGACGCAGCAGCGCTGCAACGTATTTACTCCCTCCGTCGCATTAAATAAGTGTACGTCTAAAAACTTTCTTCAGTCAAACTTACTGCCCTTCGGTTCATGCGCCATAGAAAAACATGTAATTCCAAAAAAATTACTCCCTGATTTATGCATTAATTGCCTCCATTCTACTCCGTCTCTCCCAAATTACTCTGCGTTTTGTGTTTAGTAAAAGTCACTATTTATAAACTTTTACTACGTATATAAGAAAAAATATCAAAATCTAAAATATGTAATAAATATAATTAGATTCATCATAACACATACTTTTATATTATATAAAATTGATATTATAAATGCTAGTATTTTTTTAAAACATAGCTTCATACTCCCTCTATTCCGGATTATAGGCTTATATATGCATTGATTGCTCCAATTGACATCCCTCTGATTACTCCCACCGATTTTTCTTCTCACCGGTTGAGTTTCCATGTGTGAGTTTGTTGCATGCGGTGTGTAAAAACAAACGAATTTGCTGCATGTCGTGTGTCAACTACCTTGGTCCTAGATTCCTGCATTTATTACCAAGCAAATCAAGGCCAAATTCTATTTTCTCTTTTATTTTTCACTACCAATGAACAACTACCTTGGATGTTTTTTCTCTCTTTCCCATTAATGCATGCATGCATACATGCAGGGGAGCGCGGTGCAGGGCAGTGTCACGTCGCATCCTAGCAATTTTTTGCACTGACCGCATTGATCACACGCGCGGCTACGCCCGCTGCCCACACGCAATGCAGCGCACGCGGCTGCGCCAATGCAGGAATCCCACACCGCCGTTCACGCTGAGCCCTCAATAAATAGGCAAAATTCCTTTGCCTCCTAATCTTCAACCTCGAGACTGAGTCCCTTTGCCTCCTCCCAGCCGCAAAAAAACACCTCTCCAGCGACCATGGCGACCTCCCCCCCCCCCCCCCCCCCGCTTCCCTTCGAAATCTGAGTTCAGCGACGAGGACAACCACCCGGACCACATGCAGGTCTAGGAGATGGAGGCGCCCACGCGCCCGAGGCGTGGCAACAAGGGGGGGCGAAGCAAAGCCCCGGTCTACCCCTGGGCCCAAGGCCACTTCGTCCACAACCCCCTCCCCAGCGGCGGCGGTGGCAACCTCCCCGACTCCGGCCCCTCTGACGAGTATTGGAAGGCGGTGGAGGAGGAGGAGGCGAAGGAGCTGACTGCTGCCGCAAAGTGGGAGGATAAGAAGGTCGCGCGCTCCCTGAAGAAAAGGCGGAAACAGGAGGAAGAGGACCTACGGGAGGCAGCTTGCTAGGCCTTCCAAGAGGAGCAGAGACGGCGGGAGGCACGGGAGAGGGCGGCGGCGGCGGCTTGGAGGGCGGCGGCACCACCCCCACCGTCGATGAAGTAGGGCAGCCTCCCAGCGGCGAGGTTGGCCGGCAGCCGGGCTAAACCCACGTAGTATCTAGGGTTAGGGTTTAGTCGAGGGTTTAGGCATCGGGCCCTTAGGATTAGTTTCCCTTAGGATTTATGCAATGTGAGGCCCTCTATGTAATGTGGAGCCCCTCTCTATATTGTACCCCTTGTGTTTTATTGTAATGTTATCTAATATATGTAATGTTATCTAATATATTATCTATGTGATCGACTTGCGTTTTATTGTATTGTCATTTGTCAAAACACCCAAAACAACAAGTGCATAAAAAAAGACACAAAAAAAGTTCTCATATAATACTCGTGCAATATTTATAAAATGAGTGAAATTATAAACGCTCAAAAGGAAGAATAAGTAAAGTTATGATGGTTGATTATTTTCAAAAAAAACATGCAACACATGGTTCATTTTCAAACAACACATTTACATATTTACATAAGTTAAAGGGGCGACCAAGTTAAAGTGCTCGGCTTGTTAGTTAAATGGATGCCCTTGGCCTTCATTTATATATTTACTTTTGCAAAAAATAAAAGATTGCGACCTGAGCACGAGTATCTGCAGATCCACACGTACCTAGTTAGATTGTAACGTGAGTACTATTTTTTTTGCCCAGTCTACAAGAAGTTACTATTGGGCCTAGATACGACCATTTTGTCCTGGCTAAGTTCTATTTGGGTCTGGCCTTTTTCAATCACTCCTCGTCAATTGTTTTTTTAACTTTTCAACCCCTTCCCCTCCCCTGCACACTGATGAAACTAAACGAACACTGACGAAACTGAAGGAACACGGATTTCGGAAACAGAGCAACTCAAAATTTGCCCGAATTTGTGTTGCATTTTATTCAAGCCAAAGACATAAACCATTACATCCATCTCCGCAGGTTCTACGATAACAAAGCATCACTCGAACACTAATTTCACTATCTAATGACTAATGAGGAGATAAATAAACCCGAGAGAAATTACACAAAAATAAAAAAACCGGCCATCGGATTGTCCTGCTTCTTCAATTCGATGATTTTCCTTAGCTGCTGGTTCATCTTCTTTAGGTCGGTCCTCACTTCCACATCCATCGTAGTACCAATGGAAATGGGTTGCCAGATCCCAATTTCTCCACCACGGACGGGTTTTCGAGCTCTCGGGATGCTACCTCCACCCCAATTCGCTCGATGTACTCATGAAGCCACTCAGAATGCCCACATTTTGGCAGTTCCTGAAATCGTAGAGATGAACCCTCAATCCCAAATTCGATGAAATGCATGAAATTTCGAAAGAAAAGCGAGAGATTGGCGTTCGGAACACTCAGATCTCACCTTTCCCGGCTCGGGCTTGCTCTCACACTTCGCAAATTCCCGGCCAATGTTGTCGTTCTTATCGGTGGATGTGACAAGCCGCTTTAGGGGTGAGGTACGGGGGCAATAGGGGCACCTCCTCATCGGCACCGCACCATACCGAGGCCATGAGCGGAGGGAGGCTGAAGCAGAGCTCGACATCCCTCGTCGGCGTTGCCGCACTTGCTCGCCGTAGAAGAAAACAGAAGGGGATGAGATGCTGGAATGGTGGCGGGAGGGCTCGGGTGCAGGGACGGATTGGGCCAACGTCTCTCTTCTACCACAGCATGGGTCCCACGATATGAGTTGGACATCAGGTGGGTTTCACCGTGACGTGGAGAGGCTGTGGGTCCTGCTTTGCTTAGCTGATTCGAATCCGTTGACAGTTTCATGAGGTTAAGTGGAAGTGTCGCACAAGAGCTATTTGCCGCTTCAGAAGTGTCGTATGCGAGCTATTATTTTCAACGATGTCGTGTTCCTTCCAATTCCTCGTAAAGAAGTCGCATGGGAGCTATAAGCCCGCACAAATATCCTTGTCTCTGTGTTATGGTTGTTTCTAGTTCCTCTTCTGATTCATAGCGATCTGAAAGATATCCTAGCTAACACGTGGTATCAGAGCCATGTCAACCACACCATAGGGGAAGTGGAAGGCGGCAGACGCAGCATCGGCGGTGGAGATTGACAAGGGGGCGCAAGGTGGCTTGACGGGCGGCTCCAGGCTGCCGGCAGCGTGTCACACTTTCGTGTCCCCGATCTGTCGTGGGTGTAATATGGCGACGCGCGGCGGCGGAGAGGTCGTCGTGCGTGAGCATGTCATGAGGGAGAGCGACGCCTCTTCCCAATACCCAATGCTCACCCGCACCAACTACGCCAAGTGGGCCACAGTCATGCGCATCCATCTGCAAGCCGCTCATCTTGGGGACGCGATTGAGTTCGGGGTCAATGATCCGCTCGACGATCGTGTGGCACTGTCCACACTCCTCTGTGCGGTTCTGTCAGAGCTCGTGTGCACGCTGTCGGCGAAGGACAACACCAAGGGCGCATTGGAGAGCATCCGTGAGGCAAAGGTCACACGAGTCACCGCGGGTACGAGAACTTCGCGTTCAAACAAGGTGAGGGGATTGAGGAGTTTGCAATTCGACTAACCAATTTCCTCAGTGATCTCGAGCTCCTCGAAGACCCCAGCGATGAGTATAAAGCGGTGCTCAAGTTCCTCTGCTGCATGCCGCGCAAGTATAGGCCCATGGCGATGCCGATCGAGTAGACCCAGCGTATCCAAGACCTCACCATCGAGGATTTGTGCGGGTGTCACCTCACGGCAGAGGAGGGATACGACCTCGATTACGCCAACGATGGCGTCAACAAGCTTCTTCTCACAGAGGAGGAGTGGGAGGGAGGGAGAAGGCAACTCAAGAACTGGGGAAATTATTCCTCTAGCAGCACCATCGGCGGTAGCAAGGCCACACCCAAGCTATGGAAAGGCAAGCATCAGGCCAACGGCGGACGTGGGGGAGAGGACCTGGACCGCGACCGCTGCAGGTACTGCAAGAAAATGGCCACTGGGCCCGCAAGTGCCGCAAGAAGAAGCGGGATGAGGAGGCGCACTTGGCGCAGACCGAGAACGCTGATGTAGACGACGACGCACACATGATGATGGAGCGCGTGGTCGAGGTCACAGAGCCGATCAGGTCAGACTACGTCCATGTAGAGTTAATCTAGGAACGCGTCGAGGCACACCTAAATTAGGTGGATGGCGACCACGACAGGCGCTGGTTCCTGGACACAGGGGCTAGTAACCACGCGTCGAGGCAAGCTTCACCAACATGTACCGGTGTGTGGGCGACACGGTCAAGTTTAGGGATGGCTCCGTCGCTGACATCCACGGCCGCGTGCATGTCATATTCCTCGACCAGGACGACGACCATCGCTTCCTCGGTGGGGTATACTACATCCTACGCCTCAAGAGCAGCATCATCAGTGTGGGGCAAATGGACACACTATAAGAATCTGGGCGGTCTAAGGATTTTTATGACGCTCCCTAAAAACAGGGATCCCTGACGTTTTATTTAATTTCATCGGGAGACGGTCGGAGGACCTTCGGCATTATTCATGACGTTTCGCGATTTCGTCGCGGATTTCGTCCCCGGCCCGTAAGCCCTGTCTCCCGTTTCGTGTTGTGTATAATCATCGAGGATTTCGTCAGGGTGTTCATTTTTTCAATGAACA
The DNA here is from genome assembly GCA_910589765.1 of Avena atlantica. Classification (NCBI taxonomy): domain Eukaryota; kingdom Viridiplantae; phylum Streptophyta; class Magnoliopsida; order Poales; family Poaceae; genus Avena; species Avena atlantica. The sequence continues at coordinate 23,625,536 of OU342736.1, forward strand.
CGCACTACTAGGAAAACAACTATAGGTAATCCAAACATCCGTGGCGCACGTGCTAGTGATGCCCCATGGGTAAAATAGGCGTGGCACACTGCCCACAGGTGCCCTATGGCTAACTATCGTAAGCATGGCGCACATCGGGGTGGTACACCACGGCTGTGTGTGGGCCAGGGCACAGGTGGCCGCAGCACACATACCCGTAGCGCACTAGGTCACGGTGCGCTAGGGATGTGAAACTTAGCCGTAGCGCACCTTAACCTAGTGCGCTACGGACGTGTGTGATGCAGCAGCTGGATCAACTTAGCCGTAGGGCACTATGTCCTAGTGCCCTACGGCTAAGTGGCCTGCACCACCTCCACCCCCCTGGATTGACTTTTTAGGCTTTGCAAAAAATAAAAGTAAATGATAAACACTTCAAAAAAATAAAATCATTTCATATGTAGATAGGTAATGTGGTATAGTTTGTAGGAAAATTAACAAACAATAATTTCGACTTTTTTCTGCAAAAAAAGTCATGCCACGGTAAAATGGCCGTAAATTTTGCATACGATTTCAAAAAAAATCGTATAATATACCAAAATGACGAGAACGAGATTTCGCATCGGCTCGCAAAGAGTAAAAAGTTACGGTCAAATGACCGTTTTTCCTGTAGAAAAAAATAGAGGGCAACTTACCCGTAGCGCACCACCACCTAGTGCTCTACGAGTAAGTTGGGCGGGTTTCAAAATTTGAATCCCCACCCCGCCCACCTACCTCTCTTCTCTTTCCTCCCTCTTCTCCTTTTCATTCTTCTCCCTCCTCCTTTTCCTTCTCTCTTCTCCTCCTCCTCCTTTTCCTCCTCCTTTTCCTTCTCCTTCCCCATCTCCTCTCTCTGGACTCCTCCTCTCCTTGCACCGACGACGGCGATGGAGGCCTTCTCCTCCTCCTTGCTCTGGCATCCTCCTCTCCTTGTAGTGACGATGGACTTCTCCTCCTCCTCACGACGAGCGACGACGACATCCTTCTCCTTGCGGACTCCTCCTCCTTGCAGTCATGACGAGCGACGACGAGCGGTGATGATCTCCTTCTCCTTGCGGTGACCTCCTCCCTTCTCCAGCCATACCTCCTTCTCCCTCTCTTCCTTGATGCCGGCGAGGACTAGCATGGCCACGGCCTCCCTACTCCAGCGAGGTGACACGATGACGGCGGCGATGTGGACCCGATTGCTTTTGCAATTCAAAATGAGGGTGTTTTGCATTTTTTTTTGTTTTTTGAAAAAAACATACGTGGCGCACCTATACCCCTACCCGTGGCGCACCTGGTAGTGCGCTACGCCTATCGCCATATAACCGTAGCGCACCAGGGTAGTGCGCTACTGGCACTTTTTAGCCGTAGCGTACGCTTAGTGGCGCACCACTAGTGTGCCACAGATGGGATTTTAGGTGCGCCACGAACAACCCTTTTCCTAGTAGTGACGCTATCCATGGACTGGCCCCACCTGTCAACATGGTTTGTGTGGTTGAACTTCATGGTGGTTTTGGCCGGTCCTATGTGTCAGTTTGTTTGATAGATGAAATTAAAAGAGATAAAAATTGGTTTGGTGAAATAGAGATGACCATGTTATTGAGGCTATGGTGCAAAATGAGCATGTTGTTGAGGCTCTGGTGCAAAATGAGCATGTTAATGAGGCTGTGGTGCAAACTGACCATGTTGATGAGGCTCTGGTGCCAGATTGTGTTGTTGAGGAGGTGCAGGAGGTGAATTAGACTCTTGGACGTGATGTGGGGAGGCCATATGGTTATCGTAAGAAAAGGAAGACCATAAACATGTTGTGTGGTGTGAAACTTGTTAAGGAGAAGAAAACGAGGGGTAAGAAGAGCCAAAAGAAATAGACTTTGAATTTGGCACTTGTTGTTGTTGTAAACATTTGTTATTGTAATAATTTCGCACTTTTTGTTGTAAACATGTGTTATTGTAATAATTTGTCACTTGTTGTTGATGATTTGGCCGAAATTCAAATATGATGGTAAATTTGAATTTCAACCAATGTAGCTATGTGTACTTTTCTATGTGTGCATGAGCTTCCAAAGTTTTTCTCATATGTAGAGTACAACTCATCCTCACCCTGATCCCTTTTGTGAAGTACAACTCAACCTCACCCAAAATGTGGTAGAAATGGGCTCCAAAGCTAGGGTAAACCACCCCATTTCTAAGCAAGTTTTTTTCGACCATTTCTAAAACCAAGTTTGATATTTTTCCTCACAACTATGTCACATAACATGACACCATGTGAAGGTTTTGTATTTTTTTGATTTTTTTGAATTAGTTATGCACATTTGAATGTCTGGTCAAACTTTTTGACGGGTTTTCATCAATAATCTTAGCTAGGGGCTGAGGCTCACAAAACTAGCATTGGATCTCTGATGAAATAACATGTTGTGAACCTAAAAATTATTTTTACAGAAAGCTTATAGAAAAATCTGAGTCATGGCGCTCCTCTTCGTCCCACCGTAAGTTAGCCCTACCCATCGCCGGTGATCCCTTGCCGGGATCATCTCCTTCATCCCTCCCTCCCCCCTCTCTTGGTGCCCTCGGTTTTCTTGTGCGATCATGGTTTCTTCTACGTGGTGTTGGGAGGCCACGTATGTGTCCATTGTGGATCCAGATCTAGAGGTCGAAACTTCAAAAGGTATGATTAGTATCTGGTCTAATTGGATCACCTTGCAAACTTCCAAGGGTTTTGGGATCATCGGTCGCCCTCTTCGATCTGGTGAGTTGATCTCTCTGGGCGCGGAAGTTCTCTTTCAAACACATGTTGCCTTCGTGGGATTGTGTTCCATTTCTCCGAATGGGGACCACACATGCATGGTTGAGGATACCGAGGTACATGATCCAGGATCTGTTTGGGGTCTACTATCTTCTTCTAGCCCCCGTGAGTTAGTCATATCTGATAACAATCTTGAGGATACCGAGGTACGTGATCTAGGATCTGATCGGGGTCTACTGTCTTCTTCTAGCCCCCACGAGTTAGTCACATCTGGTAACAATCTTGGGGTGATCAAATGTTGGAAGATCTCCTACTCTACGGTACATGATCTGGATCGTGGCACAATGAAGGCTTATGATGGTTCTCTTGAGATGTGTTCGAACAGTGGCAAAATTTCTCTTTTCAATGCTAAGGGCTACCGTGCTGGACATCTTTTAGTGCCTCCCAGATCCAATTTCAGCATTGGTGAAAAGCTTTATTTTCCTGAGCACGTGGTTCGTATTGGTATTATTTTGTCTGATTCGGTCAATGATCTGGACCATGTCTTGCATTCAGAGGCGATTACTGATAAGGTTCAGTAGCGTTCCTTTAATGTTGCCTCTTCCTCTGTTAATGATGCTACGATCTCTTTGGATTTAAATGTTTCTCATGGTATTAATTTCTCAAAAGATGTGCGGTTTAAATTCCACTCTGAGGTGCATCCGTCGGACAAAGCTAGACATTTCATTCTTGTGATCTCTTTTGGTCGAGCTTGTTTCAAATTGGATGAGCTCACGATCAGTTTGGCTCTGGAGTCAATTATTGGTGGGGTTGGCAAGCTTTTGAAGGTTCTTTGCTTCGTGATAGAGTTTTCTCTTTCTGTGTGGCTTCTAAGGTTGTGGGTTTTCACATTCTCAAAATGAGGAAATATGTTTGCTCCAAGTTTAAATGTTTCTTTCACCTTTGGGGCCGTGGTGGGTCCAGCTGGATAAGAGAATTCAAAGAGTGGCAATTGGAATCTGATATGGAGTGGACTTTAGTCAGTCCCTCTAAAAGAAGGGTGCAACTTGGACTTTAAGCTCTTTTTAAGGGAAAGCCTCAATCTATTATTAAGTCTAATGCTTCATGTTCTAGGCGTCTTAACTTTGCTGAGAATCTGTCTTACCCTTCCTACAAGGGTTATGCTCATAAAGTTCTTGAAAACAAAAGTGATCCGGTCTCTTCGGTCAGTCTAGATGAAGTTGTTTCGAAGATTTCGGCTCAAATTCCTAATTCCACATCTGCTGTCACCAATATGGATGTTTTAAATGAGTCTAATGAAGATACTTATTCGGATCCCACGGGCTTTGAGGATGTTGTTGATGATATCGTGTTTAGAGCTTGGGACTGATGTAAATGCTTGAGTATGGGCCATAAAGTCGATGTTTGTAAGCGTCAAATCAGGTGTAAACAATGTTTCAATTATGGTCAAGTTAAACTGGCCTGTCTGAACCATTTCTCTTCAAGTTTGAAAAGATGGGTTCCTAAAAAATCTTGTGCGGACCGTCCAGACTCTGACTCTGGAGAGTCCGTGCTGAAGACCCCGGTCGTTACAACTTCTACAGGTTTTGTCGCTTCTGAAGCGTGTCCTCCGCAGAACTCTCCGCCGCCCCTTCCTTCTCCTCTTCCTCTAGATCGCTCTGTGCCTTTGGCGAGTTGGGAAGTGGATCCCTTGGTCTGGCTACCATGGGGACATGATATCATTGACGATGGAGTAACCAGTTCGCTCTTTCTACTATGCTACGCAAGACCCCCACTCCCCTGCATCCATCTTGGGTGGTTGCCATTGTGGAGCCGAGGCCACCTGCAGCTCTTTTTGATCATTGGAGGAATCAGGTACATCAATTTCTGGTTGGTGCACTTAATCGTCATGTTGTGGAGGATCAGCTTAGTATTTTTGGTGTTGGTCTATTCCAACTTAGTGGCAACAATGCATGCCATGCTCTTGTTAATCATGGTTATCAGTTGAACGATAGCTTTGTCAGATTTGTTTTCTCTAATGATGCGGAGAACCATAGAGCTGAACATGGTTTTAGACATGGTTGGCTGATATTTTTAGGGGTGCCACCAGATTACAGAACTGATGAACATATTGCTAATGATGTCTCTACTTTCGGAAAGTTTCACTACTGGAATAATAATGACCCAATCAAGGATAGGATTCTCATTTATACTTCTTTCCCTGACCCTGCTTTGGTGCCTCGTGATGTGTACTATGGTAAATTTGCCTCAGTGGGAGGGGTTATTGAGTCTTGGACTGCAGCTGTTTTTATTCTCTCGGCTCACTTTGCTGATAACCTGCCTCCTGATGTGGATCAGATGCCTCCTGATGGCAATCCACACCCCTTCCTTGGTAATTTGGTTGCTAATAACAATTTATGGGTGGGACCTCAATTCCCAGAAATTGGTTGGGATCATGCTCATTGGCAACATAATAATCAGAACCATGGAGCTAATGGGCAGGATCCATTGCATCAAAATAATATGGAAGAGGATCAAGAAGTTCAGGAGAATCTATTGTGGTTTAGGACTCTGTACAAGCAAACTCCTCAGAAGTGGTTCCTGTTGGGAAGGAGCTTCAGTTGGGTTTGGTGCAAGTGGAAAACAACAACCCTTTGGGGCCAATTGGACCTAACCAAGTTTTTTATGATTTTCTGCATGTGGCACATGTACATCATACTGTTGGACCTGTTCTGCCCCATGATATGTTATGGAGAAGGCTCTTTGATGGAATGCTCCCATTGATTTTGTCTTCTCAGCTGCCCTTAGCTTTGCAATTACCTCCTTTTCAGATGTTCAAAGCTAAGAGATCTTGGTCTGCAGCTTTCTTTCCCTGGTCTGATCTGTTTCAACAAGATTGGGTTCCTCCAACCTGTGCTAAACTTCCTTCAAATGAAAAGGTTTTTAAGATTTACAAGCAAAAGCCAGTTGAGACTCAGATTGATTTGCAGGTGCAGCATGATCTGAGGGATCCAATTTTCTCAGCATCTTCTGAGATTACTCCTAAAGCCAAGATTCAGAAGAAGAAGAAATTGATTGTTCAATCTTCTGAGAGAAGATTTACCAGAAGTTTGCTTGCTTCTCAAGGGATGAGGCCAAAGTCTGTTGCTGATACTCCTGCAAGACCTAATAAGCGTGGACGTGCGGCCATGCTTGTTCCACGTCTTTCAGATCCAAGTTCAGAGGGGGATGATGACATAGATCAGTCTTAGGAGGTGCCTTTGCCGGTTACCCCTTTGCATATAATGCAAGCAGTGGGGTAACATCTTGGAATTGATCAACAGGAACTCACGAAGGAGAAGCTTGAAGCCAATCCTGATGCCAAGAAGGACAAAGTTTAGTAGTGTGTTGGTGCAGCTTTTGGAGGGTTAGACCATTATCCATAAATGGTTCTTTATAGTCTGTTTGTTTTTATTTGGAACCAAGTTTATCCAGTCATTATTTCAAGTCAGTGTATGGAGTTTTATGTCATTGTTATGTGTCAAGTTGGGACAGTTATGTCATTATCAGTGTCAGTAATCCAACCTGTTTATGGTTGTGCTATGTGGTCAGTGGTATGTGGTGCTTGAAACTATGTCTCAAGTTGTGTCCTCGAACAGCTTTTGTTTTTAATGAATCATATTACTAAGAGGAAATGGCGTGTACTTTGTTGGAATGTGGGAGGGCTTAATGCTGATGTCAGGCAAAGAGCAGTTTTTAACAAGATTAATGAGAGTGAATGTGACATAGTCTGTTTGCAAGAAAACAAATGTGAATCTTTTGGTTGGCGTTTTATTCGCAAATTTTGTCCCAAGAGTTTTGATAATTTTTCTTATGCACCATCTGTTGGTGCCTCAGGGGGAATTATTATTCTATGTAACTCTGCAATTTTTATTGGCCTATTGGTTGATACTCAACGTTTTGGTGTGGTCATCAGATTCACATCATCACACAATAATGATTCCTAGACGCTTGTTTCTGTGTATGGGCCATGTACTGGGGTAGAGAGAGATTTGTTTGTTTCCTCGCTATATAACTTACATATTCCTTCAAATGAGGATTGGTTGCTTATTGGGGATTTTAACTTCATTAGAGCACCTGATAACAGAAATAGACCTGGTGGAGATTTAAATGATATGTTCCTTTTTAATGAGATCATTGGACACTTGGGACTTCTTGAATTGCCTTTAAAAGGTCGTGCATACACTTGGTCTAATATGGAAAGCATGCCTTTTCTAGAATAGTTGGATTGGTTTTTCACTAGCACTAATTGGGTATCTGTTTATCCTAATTCTATGGTCCTACCTTTGGATAGAACTGGGTCTGATCATACTCCCTGTGTGGTTAATATTGATACCAACATACCTAATGCCAAGATTTTTAGATTTGATAACTTCTGGGTTGATCTACCTGGGTTCCAAGCTTGTGTGACCACTTCTTGGAATAAGCAGTCCTTTAAAGCTTATAGTTCGGCCATTCTAGTGGATAAACTTAAAACTCTGGGACATGATTTGAGGAAATGGCACACCAGTCTACCTAAACTTAAATGGCTAATCAAAAAGTCAATGAGGTTATTTTTTATTTTGATTCTCTCGAAGAGCTTAGGCCTCTGTTTCGGACTGAGTTTAACTTCAGGAAGATTGTAAAGGTGCATCTGGATAGGTTATTACTTGCAGAGTGTAATTATTGGCGCAAAAGATGCACAATCCATTGGATACAACAAGGGGAAGACAACACTAAATTTTTCCATGCGATGGCTACGGAACGATATAGAAGAAATGCCATTTCTGTCTTAATAGATGATAATGGGGTTGAACACTCTGATCATGAGTCTATGGCTGGGTTGTTATAGCAGAGCTATAAAGATAAAATGGGATGTTCTGAGGGGATATCTATGCAGTTTGATTTAGGTAATCTTTTACAAAAGGTGGAGGGGTTGGATGAACTGACTGTTCCTTTTAGTAAGAAGGAGATGGATAAGGTGGTGGCCTCAATGCCTGTTGATCGTTCTCCTGGGCCAGATGGTTTTAATGGACTTTTTGTCAAGAGGTGCTGGCATATCATCCAGTCTGACTTCTACCAAATTGCCAAGGATTTTCATAAAGGAACTCTGGAACTTGAGAATATTAATGGTTCATATATTACTCTTATTCCTAAGAAGCATGCTCCTATTGAGGTTAATGACTTTCGACCAATATCTCTAACAAATGTGTGTCTCAAGTTCCTTACTAAACTGGTTGCCAATAGGCTCCAGGATAAGATTTTTGATTGTATCCACAAAAATCAGTATGGGTTTCTAAGGAATAGGTCAATTCAAGATTGCCTGGCTTGGTCTTTTGAGTATTTGTTTCTCTTCCATACCTCTAAGAAGCCTATTATTATTTTAAAACTGGATTTTGCTAAGGCTTTTGATACAATTGAGCATGAGGCTATCTGGCAAATTATGAAGCATAAAGGTTTTAATTCAGTTTGGATCCACTAGATGAAAGCTATTCTGTCATCTAGTAAGTTTGCTATCCTGCTCAATGGGATCCCTGGTAAGCAGTTTAAATGCAAGAGGGGTGTTCGACAGGGAGACCCTTTGTTTCCAATTTTATATACACTAGGTTCTGATCTGCTCCAATCTGTAGTGAATGAGCTATTATGCTCTAATGGTATCAGTTTGCCTATTGCTACTAATGAGAATGACTACCCAATAATACAGTATGAAGATGACACATTGATGATTATGCCTGCTGATATGAATCAACTTAGAGCATTGAAGGATTTATTGCATAAATTTGCACTATCTACTGGTCTTAAAATTAATTTTAGAAATCTATGTTGGTTCCCATCAATGTCCCTAAAGACCAGGTGAAGGAGTTGGCATAGGAGTTTGGCTGTCTTGTTGGGTCTATGCCATTCACCTATTTGGGGCTACCTTTGGGAACTACTAGACCAACTATAGTTGAAATTCAACCTTTGGTGTGTAGGCTTGAAATGAAACTCACTTATAGCTCTAGTTTTTTATCTCATGGGGCTAGATTACAGCTCATTAATTCTGCTTTGTCTTCTATGCCACTACACTTTCTAAGTTCCCTGCAATTGGCTAGAGGATTAACTAAGCAGTTAGATCGCATACTCAAGCAATATCTTTGGAGGAAGAAACATGATGAGCCAAAGCCTGCTTTAGCTGCATGGGACATTGTTTGTTTGCCAAAGGAAAAAGGTGGACTTGGTGTTATCGATTTTCAGAAGAAGAACACATCTCTGCTCATTAAATTTTTGGATAAATATTACAATAGTAAAGATATACCTTGGGTCCAATTATTGAAACATGATTATTACACAGATAAGGTGCCTCACCCTAAGAACTTATGTGGTTCTTTTTGGTGGAAAGATGATCTGAAACAAGTGGATAATTTTAGAGGGGTGGCGGCAGTGCACCAAGGTAGAGGGGATTCTTTTCTTTTTTGCTCAGATAACTGGAAACTAAATGGATCCACCAGACCTTTAAAAGAAAGATATCCAAAACTTTTCTCCTTTGTGCTCAATGAGAATTTGTCAGCTGCCCAGATTTATTCTTCTGATGATATCCATGACTTGTTCTATTTGCCTCTATCTGTTGAGGCTTTTCATGATCTGAGAGATCTCCAGAATGTGATGGTGGCTAACCCACTCTCTACACATAAGGATATCTGGACTTATAGATGGGGGGATAATTATGCCCCAAGTAAACTTTATAAGTGCATTTTTGAAAATATAATGGTCCCTAAGGTTTATGTTTTGTTATGGAAATCTTGTTGCACCATGAAGACTAAGGTGTTTGCTTGGCTACTTCTGAAGGATAGATTGAACACCAGAGATTTATTACAGAGGAGACATTGGAATATTACTAATGATATACATTGTGAACTTTGCCCTACCAGTGCAAATGAGGACAGATTCCATCTTTTCTTTGAGTGCAATTTTAGTGCTAGAATATGGAATTACCTACAGATCGTTTTGCTACCACTTGGGGATTCGCAGCTGATTGTAGCAGCAGCTAAAAAGTCTTTTGGTCATCAGTTTTTATGGAGGTCCTGATCACTGCTTGCTGGAATATTTGGTTAATCCGAAATGATAAAAATATTGAACTATCAGAGGCCATATTTCTCTCAATGGAAATCAAGATTTATTCATGACATCAATCTTCTTGAATATAGAATTAAGAAGAAATGGAGAGCATCTCTGTTAGCTTGGTTAGATGGTTTACACCAGGGATCAAGTCAGATGCTTATTGATCCTGTTTGTAATTAGTAACTTTTGCTTTTAGCTTTTGTAAGTATTTCTTTTGACTTTGTATCCTTTATATTTAATAATAAATTGCTGTGGGGCTTTTGCCTCACAGTCTTGCAGTAAAAAAAATATTTTTACAAAAAATCATCTGCATGAAATCATGTACATGTAGTTCATATCTTACCCACTTCCAACCGATTCGGCATGATTTGTCTTTTTCACCAGGGATGGAATAAAAGGTTTGAGATACTCAAGTCAGGACATTGTACATGATAGGTGGTCTATTATTTTTGAAAAAATAGGATGTTACCATTTTGAAACTTCAATTTGGTGGTTTCTTCACAAATCCCCCCTCTTTCGGCACTCAGAAAATAGAAAATGGATTTTCTGTGCGTCGAAAAGGAAATCTTTGTACTACAACATTGTTAGTCATCACATTATACACATGCATGCCCAATATCGGCACATTATCACAAACTATGCCTTTATTCTAGTCATATCAATGGTCATTTGACCCGAAAGCCAGAAAACCTCGGAGAAGATAGGTCATTTTGTGATGGTTTTTTTTTTAAATATGTTTAATATACCAAGTTTGATATTTTTCCTCACATCTATGTCACATAACATGACACCATGCGAAGGTTTTGTATTTTTCTGATTGTTTTTGAATTAGTTATGCACATTTGAATGTCTGGTCAAACTTTTTGAAGGGTTTTCATAAATATACTTAGCTAGGGGCTGAGGCTCACAAAACTAGCATTGGATATCTGATGAGATAGCATGTTGTGAACCTAAAAATGATTTTTACAAAAAATCATCAGCATGAAATCATGTACCTGTACTTCATATCTTACCCACGTCCAATCGATTCGGCAGGATTTGTCTTTTTCACCAGGGATGGAATAAAAGATTTGAGATACTAAAGTTGGGACATTGTACATGCTAGGTGGTATAGTGTTTTTTGAAAAATAGGATGTTACCATTTTGAAACTTCAATTTGGTGGTTGCTTCATAAATCCCCCCTCTTTCGGCACTCAGAAAATAGAAAATGGATTTTCTGTGCGTCGAAAAGGAAAACTTTGTACTAAAACATTGTTAGTCATCCCATTATACACATGGATGCCCAATATGGGCACATTATCACAAACTATGCCTTGATTCTAGCCATATCATTGGTCATTTGACCCGAAAGCCAGAAAACCTCGAAGGAGATAGGTCATTTTGTGAAGGTTTTTTTGAAATATGTTTAATATACCAAGTTTGATATTTTTTCCTCATAACTATGTCACATAACATGACACCATGCGAAAGTTTTGTATTTTTTTGATTTTTTTTGAATTAGTTATGCATATTTGAATATCTGGTCAAACTTGTAAAAACCCCGTTGACTGCATCCTAAACCCAGCTAACCCTAAGGCCGAATGAAGATTGTAGATCTAACCCTAGCGCGACACTGTGGCCGTCCGATCGCGTCTTCTAGAAGGATTCCGCGGGTGGCTCTAGGCGATCCGTGGGAGGGCTTGTTCTGCAACCTGATTGGTTTGCGTCTCTTCGAAGGATTTCGCGGCTAGCTCTTAGCGATCCGTGGGATGGATGATTCTGGAAACTGATTGGCTCGCATCGTTTTTCCATAAACAGATAAGGTACAACGTGGCACACTCCATTGACCGTTGGATCGAGCGTGGCATGCGAGGGCGCTGGACGGGGCGGGCTACACCATGCATGCATGCCATGCAGCTGCCTCTCGCGTCGCAGTCTAGCTATTTTGCGTGCAGCCAACCGACGCAGCAGCGCTGCAACGTATTTACTCCCTCCATCGCATTAAATAAGTGTACGTCTAAAAACTTTCTTCAGTCAAACTTACTCCCCTTCGGTTCATGCGCCATAGAAAAACATGTAATTCCAAAAAATTACTCCCTGATTTATGCATTAATTGCCTCCATTCTACTCCGTCTCTCCCAAATTACTCTGCGTTTTGTGTTTAGTAAAAGTCATTATTTATAAACTTTTACTACGTATATAAGAAAAAATATCAAAATCTAAAATATGTAATAAATATAATTAGATTCATCATAACACATACTTTTATATTATATAAAATTGATATTATAAATGCTAGTATTTTTTTAAAACATAGTTTCATACTCCCTCTATTCCGGATTATAGGCTTATATATGCATTGATTGCTCCAATTGACATCCCTCTGATTACTCCCACCGATTTTTCTTCTCACCGGTTGAGTTTCCATGTGTGAGTTTGTTGCATGCGGTGTGTAAAAACAAACGAATTTGCTGCATGTCGTGTGTCAACTACCTTGGTCCTAGATTCCTGCATTTATTACCAAGCAAATCAATGCCAAATTCTATTTTCTCTTTTATTTTTCACTACCAATGAACAACTACCTTGGATGTTTTTTCTCTCTTTCCCATTAATGCATGCATGCATACATGCAGGGGAGCGCGGTGCAGGGCAGTGTCACGTCGCATCCTAGCAATTTTTTGCACTGACCGCATTGATCACACGCGCGGCTACGCCCGCTTCCCACACGCAACGCAGCGCACGCGGCTGCGCCAATGCAGGAATCCCACACCGCCGTTCACGCTGAGCCCTCAATAAATAGGCAAAATTCCTTTGCCTCCTAATCTTCAACCTCGAGACTGAGTCCCTTTGCCTCCTCCCAGCCGCAAAAAAACACCTCTCCGGCGACCATGGAGACCTCCCCCCCCCCTCTTCCCTTCGAAATCTGAGTTCAGCGACGAGGACAACCACCCGGACCACATGCAGGTCTAGGAGATGGAGGCGCCCACGCGCCCGAGGCGTGGCATCAAAGGGGGGCGAAGCAAAGCCCCGGTCTACCCCTGGGCCCAAGGCCACTTCGTCCACAACACCCTCCCCAGCGGCGGCGGTGGCAACCTCCCCGACTCCGGCCCCTCTAACGAGTATTGGAAGGCGGTGGAGGAGGAGGAGGCGAAGGAGCTGACTGCTGCCGCAAAGTGGGAGGAGAAGAAGGTCGCGCGCTCCCTGAAGAAAAGGCGGAAACAGGAGGAAGAGGACCTACGGGAGGCAGCTTGCTAGGCCTTCCAAGAGGAGTAGAGACGGCGGGAGGCACGGGAGAGGGCGGCGGCGGCGGCTTGGAGGGCGGCGGCACCACCCCCACCGCCGATGAAGTAGGGCAGCCTCCCAGCGGCGAGGTTGGCCGGCAGCCGGGCTAAACCCACGTAGTAGCTAGGGTTAGGGTTTAGTCCAGGGTTTAGGCATCGGGCCCTTAGGATTAGTTTCCCTTAGGATTTATGCAATGTGAGGCCCTCTATGTAATGTGGAGCCCCTCTCTATATTGTACCCCTCTCTATATTGTACCCCTTGTGTTTTATTGTAATGTTATCTAATATATGTAATGTTATCTAATATATTATCTATGTGATCGACTTGCGTTTTATTGTATTGTCATTTGTCAAAACACCCAAAACAACAAGTGCATAAAAAAAGACACAAAAAAAGTTCTCATATAATACTCGTGCAATATTTATAAAATGAGTGAAATTATAAACGCTCAAAAGGAAGAATAAGTAACGTTATGATGGTTGATTATTTTCAAACAAAACATGCAACACATGGTTCATTTTCAAACAACACATTTACATATTTACATAAGTTAAAGGGGCGACCAAGTTAAAGTGCTCGGCTTGTTAGTTAAATGGATGCCCTTGGCCTTCATTTATATATTTACTTTTGCAAAAAATAAAAGATTGCGACCTGAGCACGAGTATCTGCAGATCCACACGTGCCTAGTTAGATTGTAACGTGAGTACTATTTTTTTTGCCCAGTCTACAAGAAGTTACTATTGGGCCTAGATACGACCATTTTGTCCTGGCTAAGTTCTATTTGGGTCTGGCCTTTTTAATCACTCCTCGTCAATTGTTTTTTTAACTTTTCAACCCCTTCCCCTCCCCTGCACACTGATGAAACTAAACGAACACTGACGAAACTGAAGGAACACGGATTTCGGAAACAGAGCAACTCAAAATTTTCCCGAATTTGTGTTGCATTTTATTCAAGCCAAAGACATAAACCATTACATCCATCTCCGCAGGTTCTACGATAACAAAGCATCACTCGAACACTAATTTCACTATCTAATGACTAATGATCAGGAGATAAATAAACCCGAGAGAAATTACACAAAAATAAAAAAACCGGCCATCGGATTGTCCTGCTTCTTCAATTCGATGATTTTCCTTAGCTGCTTGTTCATCTTCTTTAGGTCGGCCCTCACTTCCACATCCATCGTAGTACCAACGGAAATGGGGTTGCCAGATCCCAATTTCTCCACCATGGACGGGTTTTCGAGCTCTCGGGATGCTACCTCCACCCCAATTCGCTCGATGTACTCATGAAGCCACCCAAAATGCCCACATTTTGGCAGTTCCTGAAATCGTAGAGATGAACCCTCAATCCCAAATTCGATGAAATACATGAAATTTCGAAAGAAAAGCGAGAGACTGGCGTTCGGAACACTCAGATCTCACCTTTCCCGGCTCGGGCTTGCTCTCACACTTCGCAAATTCCCGGCCAATGTTGTCGTTCTTATCGGTGGATGTGACAAGTCGCTTTAGGGGTGAGGTACGGGGGCAATAGGGGCACCTCCTCATCGGCACCGCACCATACCGAGGCCATGAGCGGAGGGAGGCTGAAGCAGAGCTCGACATCCCTCGTCGGCGTTGCCGCACTTGCTCGCCGGAGAAGAAAACAGAAGGGGATGAGATGCTGGAACGGTGGCGGGAGGGCTCGGGTGCAGGGACGGATTGGGCCAACGTCTCTCTTCTACCACAGCATGGGTCCCACGATATGAGTTGGATATCATGTGGGTTTCACCGTGACGTGGAGAGGCTGTGGGTCCTGCTTTGCTTAGCTGATTCGAATCCATTGACAGTTTCATGAGGTTAAGTGGAAGTGTCGCACAAGAGCTATTTGCCGCTTCAGAAGTGTCGTATGCGAGCTATTATTTTCAACGATGTCGTGTTCCTTCCAATTCCTCGTAAAGAAGTCGCATGGGAGCTATAAGCCCGCACAAATATCCTTGTCTCTGTGTTATGGTTGTTTCTAGTTCCTCTTCTGATTCATAGCGATCTGAAATATATCCTAGCTAACACGTGGTATCAGAGCCATGTCAACCACACCATAGGGGAAGGGGAAGGCGGCAGACGCAGCAGCGGCGGTGGAGATTGACAAGGCGGCGCAAGGTGGCTTGACGGGCGGCTCCAGGCTGCCGGCAGCGTGTCGCACTTTCGTGTCCCCGATCTGTCGTGGGTGTAATATGGCGACGCGCGGCGGCGGAGAGGTCGTCGTGCGTGAGCATGTCATGAGGGAGAGCGACGCCTCTTCCCAATACCCAATGCTCACCCGCACCAACTACGCCAAGTGGGCCACAGTCATGCGCATCCATCTGCAAGCCGCTCATCTTGGGGACGCGATTGAGTTCGGGGTCAATGATCCGCTCGACGATTGTGTGGCACTGTCCACACTCCTCTGTGCGGTTCTGTCAGAGCTCGTGTGCACGCTATCGGCGAAGGACAACACCAAGGGCGCATTGGAGAGCATCCGTGATGCAAAGGTCACACGAGTCACCGCGGGTACGAGAACTTCGCGTTCAAACCAGGTGAGGGGATTGAGGAGTTTGCAATTCGACTAACCAATTTCCTCAGTGATCTCGAGCTCCTCGAAGACCCCAGCGATGAGTATAAAGTGGTGCTCAAGTTCCTCTCCTGCATGCCGCGCAAGTATAGGCCCATGGCGATGCCGATCGAGTAGACCCAGCGTATCCAAGACCTCACCATCGAGGATTTGTGCGGGTGTCACCTCACGGCAGAGGAGGGATACGACCTCGATTACGCCAACGATGGCGTCAACAAGCTTCTTCTCACAGAGGAGGAGTGGGAGGGAGGGAGAAGGCAACTCAAGAACTGGGGAAATTATTCCTCTAGCAGCACCATCGGCGGTAGCAAGGACACACCCAAGCTAGGGAAAGGCAAGCATCAGGCCAACGACGGACGTGGGGGAGAGGACCTGTACCGCGACCGCTGCAGGTACTGCAAGAAAATGGCCACTGGGCCCGCAAGTGCCGCAAGAAGAAGCGGGATGAGGAGGCGCACTTGGCGCAGACCGAGAACGCTGATGTAGACGACGACGCACACATGATGATGGAGCGCGTGGTCGAGGTCACAGAGCCGATCAGGTCAGACTACGTCCATGTAGAGTTAATCTAGGAACGCGTCGAGGCACACCTAAATTAGGTGGATGGCGACCACGACAGGCGCTGGTTCCTGGACACAGGGGCTAGTAACCACGCGTCGAGGCAAGCTTCACCAACATGTACCGGTGTGTGGGCGACACGGTCAAGTTTAGGGATGGCTCCATCGCTGACATCCACGGCCAAGTGCATGTCATATTCCTCGACCAGGACGACGACCATCGCTTCCTCGGTGGGGTATACTACATCCTACGCCTCAAGAGCAGCATCATCAGTGTGGGGCAACTGGACACACTACAAGAATCTGGGCGGTCTAAGGATTTTTATGACGCTCCCTAAAAACAGGGATCCCTGACGTTTTATTTAATTTCATCGGGAGACGGTCGGAGGGCCTTCGGCATTATTCATGACGTTTCGTGATTTCGTCGCGGATTTTGTCCCCGGCCCGTAAGCCCTGTCTCCCGTTTCGTGTTGTGTATAATCATCGGGGATTTTGTCAGGGTGTTCATTTTTTTCAATGAACACGCACTACTAGGAAAACAACTATAGGTAATCCAAACATCCGTGGCGCACGTGCTAGTGATGCCCCATGGGTAAAATAGGCGTGGCGCACTGCCCACAGGTGCCCTATGGCTAACTATCGTAAGCATGGCGCACATCGGGGTGGTACACCACGGCTGTGTGTGGGCCAGGGCACAGGTGGCCGCAGCACACATACCCGTAGCGCACTAGGTCACGGTGCGCTAGGGATGTGAAACTTAGCCGTAGCGCACCTTAACCTAGTGCGCTACGGACGTGTGTGATGCAGCAGCTGGATCAACTTAGCCGTAGGGCACTATGTCCTAGTGCCCTACGGCTAAGTGGCCTGCACCACCTCCACCCCCCCTGGATTGACTTTTTAGGCTTTGCAAAAAATAAAAGTAAATGATAAACACTTTAAAAAAATAAAATCATTTCATATGTAGATAGGTAATGTGGTATAGTTTGTAGGAAAATTAACAAACAATAATTTCGACTTTTTTCTGCAAAAAAAATCATGCCACGGTAAAATGGCCGTAAATTTTGCATACGATTTCAAAAAAAATCGTATAATATACCAAAATGACGAGAACGAGATTTCGCATCGGCTCGCAAAGAGTAAAAAGTTACGGTCAAATGACCGTTTTTCCTGCAGAGAAAAATAGAGGGCAACTTACCCGTAGCGCACCACCACCTAGTGCTCTACGAGTAAGTTGGGCGGGTTTCAAAATTTGAATCCCCACCCCGCCCACCTACCTCTCTTCTCTTTCCTCCCTCTTCTCCTTTTCATTCTTCTCCCTCCTCCTTTTCCTTCTCTCTTCTCCTCCTCCTCCTTTTCCTTCTCCTTCCCCATCTCCTCTCTCTGGACTCCTCCTCTCCTTGCACTGACGACGGCGATGGTGGCCTTCTCCTCCTCCTTGCTCTGGCATCCTCCTCTCCTTGTAGTGACGATGGACTTCTCCTCCTCCTCACGACGAGCGACGACGACATCCTTCTCCTTGCGGACTCCTCCTCCTTGCAGTCATGACGAGCGACGACGAGCGGTGATGATCTCCTTCTCCTTGCGGTGACCTCCTCCCTTCTCCAGCCATACCTCCTTCTCCCTCTCTTCCTCGATGCCGGCGAGGACTAGCATGGCCACGGCCTCCCTACTCCAGCGAGGTGACACGATGACGGCGGCGATGCGGACCCGATTGCTTTTGCAATTCAAAATGAGGGTGTTTTGCATTTTTTTTGTTTTTTGAAAAAAACATACGTGGCGCACCTATACCCCTACCCGTGGCGCACCTGGTAGTGCGCTACGCCTATCCCCATATAACCGTAGCGCACCAGGGTAGTGCGCTACTGGCACTTTTTAGCCGTAGCGTACGCTTAGTGGCGCACCACTAGTGTGCCACAGATGGGCTTTTAGGTGCGCCACGAACAACCCTTTTCCTAGTAGTGACGCTATCCATGGACTGGCCCCACCTGTCAACATGGTTTGTGTGGTTGAACTTCATGGTGGTTTTGGCCGGTCTTATCTGTCAGTTTGTTTGATAGATGAAATTAAAAGAGATAAAAATTGGTTTGGTGAAATAGAGATGACCCCACCTATGAGCGTGGTTTGCAGGGTTGAACTTCATGGTGGTTTTGTCCGGTCCTTCATGTTAGTCTGTTTGATAGAAGAAATTAAAAGAGATAAAAATTGGTTTGGTGAAATAGAGGTTACAGGGATTCAAACTCACAACCTCACCTTCTATTGTGAACAACTCTAACCGCCATATCACCAAACATTGTTCATTAAAGAATGTATTTGAACATTCTTATACATATAATGCTAATAACAAAAATTTAAATTGGCAGTTCCTCGACCGCGCGTGTAGTGGTTGTCAACACCCGGATTTTTAATCCCAGATGCCTGTTATGCCATACATCGCAATCCTAGGATTACCATTTTTGCGAGACATAACAGAATTGGATACCACAGTACATCATCCATTTCAAACCATACATAAGGTCTTACACAAATAAGGATATCATGATCCAGTTCTTAATACAACACAAGCAGCGGAATATGTAATAATGATGGTAGCGTAGGCGAAGCTCCATCTTCGGGGTCATAGGCAATGCTGATGATGGGAGATGATCCTAGATGTCGTAACCTTCCTGGGGTCCATCCTCCAGGTACTCATATTCATAGTCTGGCCACGGGAATAGCCAGGGACAAAGCCATGAGTACTCTTTAAGTACTCGCAAACTAATACTAACAAGTAAAAGGGTTTTTGGATAATAGGAAACTAGGCTCTAGGGTTGTTTTGCAAAAAGCCAGATTTATCTCTACTAGGCTCAGAAACAAGAGAGCTAGTTGAGGTTTATAACACCTAAGTGGGAAGTTGTATTTCGTGGCACAACCCTGTTGTGGTCAAGTCAAAGTTTCAATTCATTTCACAAGTCATTTTGAAAATATCTGACGGGGGAACAGTATGGACACTCCAACTGTCCATAACTGCGGACGCGGCTATTCGAATAGTTTGACACTCTGAAGAGGTTGTACACTTTCACCACAACATTCGATACATCCGTCAGGAACAAATCCTGAATTCACCATACTTAGTATCCGGATAATCAATCCTAATCTTTCAATTACACGCCCTAGTATAAGCACCTCTCATGTGAGTTTGGCCTCCCAACCATGACGAACTGTCATCTTGGGTACTACACAGGTGGACAATCTTCACAAGGTATCCTCAGCTCAGACCTTGGCCGCGAGAGAACTAATACTAAGGTATATAAGTTTCCAGTCAAGCCCAACCCAATCTTCGGGTATTTTGGTTGTACGATAAAATTGGAATGGTATCGCATGCAGACAACCATCAGTTTTATAAAGGGCTAAGGCTCATGCCTCAACATTTTCATCACCAAAATCATCCGGTGTTCAGAAACACATGTCAAAACATCTCAGTAGAATGATCCATCATTCTATGGTATTCATAACCATTTTCACCAAGTATTCCCATCTAAAGTTGATCAAGTTTTATGCTTAGCAATAGCATCTACAAGTGGGGATAAGTACTAATGAGGGGTGGTAAACTAGTGGAGTTTCAACTAAGTACAACCTTATATCTCAGGATGATATCAAGGTTCCTAACTTAGGCCAAATTTTATGCTCTTTATGCAACCTTCAACTATATCTTTCTAGAATCTACAAGTCACTTGTGTACTCTCTAAGGAAGTAGCTTTGATAAGGAAATAAAATAGAAAGCTTGCAAATAAAACTAGGATTGGGTTATCAAGTGGGTAATATCACATATGCTTAAGGCATATAGTGCGCATGGTAACAAGTAAGGGTTTGTTTGCATCAGTAGAATATCTTGCAAGTGTTAGCTTGCACAGATCCACTTGATTAGTAAAGCTTTTTAAATTGCAAGTGTTAGCTTGCACATTCACTATTAGCATTAGGTTGCCTTGTGAAGAGAAGTGGTTGAAGTTCTCCTCGGATTCTGCTTCGTAGTATCCTCCTTCCTCCTCGTATCCTTGGTCGGTACTAGCGTCTATGAATAAATACGATGTACACAATCACCAAACAATACTTAACTACTTGCAATCATCACACAAAAGGGTCCTATAGATGATCTAGCATCATCACTAACATTACAAGGTTAAAGGTTGGTTTAATTCCTTTTATTTTTAGAAAAGTAATTTCTACTCATTGAAAAACTACTTAAGATTTAATATTCTCCAAACCAAATATGGGATCATGTTGACACATGTCATCACGTCATATTTTAGTCCATGGGAAAGTGATTTAAAGTGGTGTCACAATTTAATAAGGTTTTACCCTTTTATTTTAATTAATTACAGTGGCTATAAATGCCTATGTAGCATTCTTTTATTACTTGAACATTATTTCTATAAGTAAACCTATATATTTTTATATATTCTGTTAAATGTGATATTTGAGAGTTGGAATCAACTCAAAAAATATTATGGTTTTAATTTGAAAAATGTTTGAATGTAGAAAAACCTCTGCCTTATTATTTTTACCAAGGATGATCTATAGATCCAAATGACTTAAATCCAACGGGCTTGGATTCAGCATTTCCAGACCTTTGTAACAAAATTGGTTTCATTCAATTTGGTGCACTGAATCGATTTGGATTGATTTTTGAAACTGGGTACAGAAGTGTGTTTGAAATAAAATGGAAAAGGTTTAATTCAAATAACTAGGTTACGCGGGAAGTGATACTGGAACGGCCTGCTAAGCGCAGTGCTTCTGCGGGCTGTTTAAGTGGCTGTCCCCACGCGACAGTGAGACAGGGGGTGCGTAACGGTATGGGGCGATGTGGTGCGTTCGATCTGGTTCTAATCCAACAGCTGAGGGTCATCATCGACGTTGGGCAACGCCGGCGAGATAGAAACCTAGCGCGGCCAGTGGGGGTCGTTGGGGGCTCACCGGGGTGCAGGCGAGGGTCGGCGAGGCGGGCGAACGAAGAAGTCGACGACGGCGAACTCAGGGGTGGTCGCGGCAGCTCCTGGGATGGACGAAATCGACGGCGCCCTTCTTCTCCAGAGGCGGCCTGCTTCGGCCCGATTCCGACGATGCGCTGCTCGCCTTGCTCTGGGACTAAGGTGGGGTGGTTCTGGGTGAGAGAGGAATGGAATGGTGTGAAGAATTCGAGCGGGGGTGGCCTCTATTTATAGTCTCGACGACGAGACCAAACGGCATAGGAAGGCGACAGTGGCGACATGGCTACGTGCGGCTAGAGGCATGGCCGGCGGTGGCGATCGCTTGGTGGTCTCCTGGCGATGCTCTACGGCTTTAATGCACGCGTAGGGGCGGTGCGGTTTGGTCTGGAACACGCGACGCTCTGCGCGGCAGAGGCGGCGTCTTCGACGGCGAGCGGTGGCTATGAGGCATGGGGCGGCGAACGAGGATGTCTAGCAGTCTCCTGGGTTGGTGGCGATCGTGTATGCACGCGGCGAGGGCGGCGCGCGGTCTGTGGGCGTGTGTCGAGGGTGGCGCTCTGGCGCACGCTCGGCATGGTTGACAGAGGCACGGGCGCGGCGTTCCTGGGTGCTCTGGTCGATGTCTTCGAGACAGGGCTGGTCGAGAGGGGGCGGTGAGGCATGGGTGATCTTCTAGACAAGGTTGGCACGGCTAGTTTCTCTCCTAGATTGCTGTCTACACTGGGGTGGCATGGTGTTCTTCGGCTGTTCACCGTTGATGGCATTGGCGAGCTCATAGTGGTGCTAGTGATTAGTTAAGTTCGTTAGATGATCTACTAAGGCTATTGTGAGCTAGAGAGGGAACCAGTTAGGCTCAAAACACTACACACTATAGTGCTTTAATTTTGTTAGATTTGAATCTGTAAGGTGTTTGATGAAATGGCCGCGAGAACTCAATTTTGAATTTTGAAAAGATTTTTGGTGGGTGTGCCAAGTTGGTGCTGGTGAGTCTGCAGATGCTTGGGTTTTGAAAGTTGAGCTTGTTTGAGTGGTTTTTGAAAAAGTGGGATCTTCCCACATGATAAAGATTCAATTTTGAATTGTCATTTAAACTATGCATTTGAAAGTTTCTGGATGTTCACAAAGTGGGCCTTGATACTTTGTTATGAGTACTATGTGTAAAGATCCAAACAAATTTCTGTTAAGTTCTGAAAGTTTGAGACAACCAAAGTAGGCATGGGAGTTAAATTGCTCAAAATGACCATTCCCTTATTTTTATTTTTTTTGATTTACTTGTCTTTGGGAAAAGTGTGGGAAATGTTTAGATGATGTTTATTTCACCTAAGCATCCATTTACAAGCAAAGGAACACACAAACAAGGTGGTTCAAAAGAATTCAAAATGAAATGCATACTCACATGCATGTTTCCATAATTTTAATTAGAAAAGTTTTTGTTAACCCTAATTTTGATGATTAGAGTTTGATGATCCAAGTTTAGTATTTTTGGGATGTTACAAACCTTCCCCTCTTAAACAAAATCTCGTCCCGAGATTTGAAAAAGGACGAAAAAGATTACCTAGGATTTGAAGAGATCGGGAAACTCCGTCCTGATGTGATCTTCGCACTCCCAGGTAGCTTCGTCTTCTGTGTGGTTGCTCCACTGAATCTTGAGAAACTTGATGCTTCGGGTTCGGGTAGTTCTGAAAGATTCTTCCAAAATACGGATGGGTACTTCGGGATAGGTCAGGTCATCATTGATCTCTATGGTCCGATGGTCGATGTTCTTGAAGACTTCGGTCTTCTCTGGGACTTCGAGACACTTGCGAAGTAACGAGATATGGAACACATTGTGCACGGCTGACATCTCTTCGGGTAGTTCCAATTGATATGATACTTCTCCTCGACGGTTCAAAATCTTGAAAGGTCCGATATATCTGGGGGCTAACTTTCCTTTGAGTTGGAAATGCTGCATTCCCTTCAATGGCGACACTTTCAGATAAACAAAATCTCCTATGTTGAAGGCGAGGTCTCGACGTCTCTTGTTGGCGTAACTCTTCTGTCTGGATTGGGCAGTCTTGAGGTGCTCACGAATCTTGTGAACCTTGTCTTCTGCTTCTCGTAGGATGTCGGGTCCGAAAATCTGACTCTCTCCTACTTCCGACCAGTTCAAAGGGGTGCAACACTTTCATCCGTACATAAGTCCAAATGGGGCCATTTGCAAACTAGCCTGATAACTGTTGTTGTATGAAAATTCTGCAAACGGCAGACAGTCTTCCCACCTGGATCCATATTCTAACACACATGCTCTCAGCATATCTTCGAGTATTTGATTTACTCGCTCCGTTTGTCCATCTGTCTGAGGGTGATACGTGGTACTGAAATCTAGGCGGGTTCCTAAACCTTCTTGTACTTTCTTCCAGAATATCGAGGTAAACATAGTTCCTCGATCCGATACAATGTTCTTGGGGACTACATGCAAACTAACTATTCTAGCGATGTACAACTCTGCTAGCTTCGAACTCTGATATGTGGTCTTGACGGGCAAGAAATGGGCGACTTTGGACAATCTGTCCACTATGACCCAGATAGAGTCATTTACCCTACTAGAAGTAGGAAGTCCAGTGATAAAGTCCATTCCAACTGAATCCCATTTCCATTATAGAATCTGCAAGGGTTGCAACAATCCAGCGTGTCTTTGATGTCCTTCCTTGACTCGCTGACATATATCACACTTGGCGATATAGCTTCCGATTTCTCTCTTCATCTTATGCCACCAAAATTGCTCTTTCAAATCCTGATACATCTTCGTTCCTCCGGGGTGGATAGAATAAAGAGTATCATGAGCTTCCTTCAAAATAACTTCTTTCAACTCAGAATCTGCTGGTACACAAAGGCGTCCTTTGTACCACAGAACTCCTTTCTTCGTCGTCTGTGAATCCAGGTACTTTGCCTGTACCGATACGACGCTTGATTCCGTCGATACTAGCATTTCCTTTCTGCGCCTCTTTGATCTGGCTGATCAAAGTGGGTTGAAGTTCTATGCTAGCCAAAAATCCTTGACTTACTAATTCTATTAGAAAATCTTCCATTTCCTTGTGCAGGCTTGGTTGCTCCTTCAAAATCATGGAGTTCAAGCGGCACGACAATCTGCTAAGGGCATCTGCTACCACATTGGCTTTACCAGGGTGATAGTGAATGTCCAGGTCGTAATCCTTGATTAGCTCAATCCATCTCCTCTGTCTCATATTTAGCTCCTTTTGAGTGAATATATACTTCAGGCTCTTGTGATCCGAATAAATCTCACAACAGTTTCCCATCAGGTAATGTCTCCATGTCTTCAGGGCTAGAACTACGGCTGCAAGTTCGAGGTCATGAGTTGGGTAATTTTGCTCATGTTGCTTCAGTTGTCGGGATAGATAAGATATAACCTTGCCTTCTTGCATTAGCACACATCTGAGACCGATCTTGGATGCGTCACAATACACATCGAAGGGCTTCGTGATATCCGGCATGATCAAGATTGGGGCTGAAATCAATCTCCTCTTGAGTTCTTGAAAACTCGCTTCACACTTGTCTGTCCATTCAAACTTCTTTTCCTTCTTCAGTAATTGGGTCATGGGTCTGGCGATACTCGAGAATCCTTCTACGAATTTGCGGTAGTACCCCGCCAATCTGAGAAATGCACGAACTTGGGTTTGAGTGGTTGGGGCTTGCCAATCTTTGACATCTTTTACTTTGGCAGGGTCAACGACAATTCCTCCGGTTGATACAATGTGACCTAGGAATCCTACCTCCTGTAACCAGAATTCACATTTGCTAAACTTGGCATACAACTGATGCTCTCTAAGGGTTCCAAGAATGGTCCTTAGGTGTAGCTCATGTTCTTCTTCTGATTTGGAATAAATCAGAATGTCATCGATGAAAACAACGACAAACTTATCCAGGAAGTCCATAAAAATCTTATTCATGAGGTTCATGAAATAAGCGGGGGCGTTGGTTAGTCTAAAAGACATGACAGTATACTCGTATAATCCATATCTGGTGGTAAAGGCAGTGTTTGGAATATCCTCTGCACGAATCTTGAGTTGATGATAACCAGTTCTAAGATCAATCTTAGAAAACACTTTGGCACCGGTCAACTGATCAAACAAATCTTCTATTTTGGGCAAGGGGTATTTGTTCTTGATAGTGACATCATTCAACTTCCGATAATCCGTACACAAACGGTTACCTCCATCCTTCTTGTCTACAAATAAGACAGGTGATCTCCATGGTGACGCACTTGGTTGAATCAATCCAATTTCCAGCATGGCATCCAGTTGCTTCTTCAGTTCTTCTAGCTCCGACGGGTTCATACTATAGGGTCTCTGGGATATGGGTGCTGTTCCGGGGATTAGTTCGATGATAAACTCGATATCCCGATCTGGGGGCATACCGGGCAAAACATCTGGAAATACATCGGGGTATTCATAGTCTATCCGGACTTGGTCAATGGTAGGTTGGGCTATACTCTTGTTACACTTGAATTGGCGAGGTAAGGTTTCAGATATATGCTCAACTGATATTCCGGCGGTACTGGTCATGGTTATGGCTTTCTTGGCACAGTCAATCAATCCTTTATGTTTGGACATCCAATCCATTCCTAGTACTACTTCCAAACCTTTAGTTCCGAGTACTATCAGATTAACATAAAAATCTATGCCATGGATTCAAATAGGGACGGCGTTGCAAATTTGCCTAGCCTTGGTGGTTGATCCGGGAATTTGAACAATCATCACATGCTTCAATTTGGTTGGTTGAATTTTACTAGTGCATGCAAATTCTTCGGTGACAAATGAATGCGATGCACCAGAATCAAACAACACTCTTGCAAGTACTGAATTAACAGAAAACATACCCAGCACGATGTCTGCGCTTCATAAGCTTCTTCAACATGCATGAGAAAAAGCCGGCCGTTGCGGTTGAGTGAATTCCCTGGGGCAAACCTTCTTCTGGGATGAACACGACACTGCTGCTGAGCTGGGGCATTGGTATTGGGGGCTGTGGCATTCTTCTTGTTGGGGCACTCGTCGTAACAAGTCACTTGCTACTTGTCCTTTGCTGCTACAGGCACAACATTGCTTCTAGTCCTCGGGGCAGTGTTGGTGTTGGTGGCAGCATTGTTGTTGAACTTGGGTGGGGCACGGTTGAAATTGCTAGAGTTGTCGGGGTTGTTGTGATTCCCTCCGGGTCTAGGGTTTCCACGTTTGGGATAGGTGGGACGGTTCATCGGGGGTATGTTGGTTCTTGGGGCAAATCCAGGAGATGGGTTAGGGCGATACTTTGGGGTCTGATGGGTTCCTGGCTGATGCATCATACGACGCTTGCGGCTCTCGTTGGCTTGGTTGATCTTTCCTTCCATCTGGATAGCAGAATCTACAAGGGCTTCAATATCAGCAAAGGGGATATTGACTAACACTGTCTGCATCTCATCATGCAGACCATTCAGGAATCTTTCTTTCTTCTTGGCTTCGGTGTCAATCTCATCTGGGGCATACCTCGCTAATGACAAAAAAAATTCACGGTATTCTACTACAGTCATCCTTTCTTGCTTTAGCTCTCTGAACTCATCTCTCATCCTCTTGATCAAACCCGGTGGCACATGGGTTCTGCTAAACTTGACCTTGAATTCCTCCCAGGTCATCATCTGGCCTCCGGTCATTGCACGAACACTGTTCCACCATGCCCTGGCATCTCCGGCTAGATAGTGGGTGGCGAATAGAAATTTCTCGTTGGCTTCCACTCCGGTGACTTCTAAGTTATTTTCCACGGTTTGCAACCAATCATCGGTGTCTAGGGGCTCTTCTGACTTAGTGAAAACAGGTGGGTTGGTATTCTGGAAATTCTTGAGGTTAGATCCATGGTTGTCCTGATTTCCGTGGCCTTGGTTGTTGTGGGCAAGCTGAGCTATCTGTTGTAGGGTGGCTAGGTTGGCTTGACGTTCGGCTCTTTCAGCTTCACGGTCAGAAGTCAACATTTGCAGTATCTGCAACATTGGGTCCGGGGATAAACCACTTCCTCCGCGTGGCATCTGAAGATTGAGATAGATCATGAGAAAAGAGGGAAATTTCTAAGGTTCTGGGATTTCAAAAAGTTTTTAAAGTTTGACTCAGATTTTTCTAGCAACTTGCTTTTCATTCATTCACTCATAGCACACGATACAACACACACCACAACAAAGAAAAACAGATGGTTTTAAGAACCATTCTGAAAACTACGATACAGGGGGACCGAATACTACTCACTACGCTAGTGCTCAAGTGCTACTACTCTTCTGAATCGGTGGCTTCATCATCTTCATCATCATCGATGAAGGCGAAATCATCCTCATCGGTGAAGAAATCCATAGCCTGATCCTCCAGAAAATCATCATCATCGCTGAGATAGGAGTAGGGGTCTCCACGAAGATCCTCTCCGGCATTCTCCCTTTCCTCCAACTGCATGTCTCTCTCGTGGATGGTCTCCTCCAAAGATGAGATGCGGTGGCGAAGACGGGCAATGATGCACTCCTTCTTGTCGAGCTAACGACGACAAGACTTGCGATCCTTTGCTAGCATGGCGATGGTTTGATCCTTCGTCTTGATGATGGCAGACTTGTGGTTGGAGTAATCACGACAATTATCCAACTCCTGCTGACGATAGTGGTATGGGGCTAAGGTGGTCCAATTGAGTCTTCAGCTCGGGATGGTATGGGGCTTCCAGTGGTTGTCCATTTGCATCACGCCTCGGGCAAAACTCAAAGCGGGTTCCCTTGATCTGATTGATGCTCTGCCCACATAGACGGGAAAGAGCTTCCTGCATGGCTCTGGCAAGTCCATCTAGCCAGTTGTTCTCTCTCAAGGTAAACTGAATTCCCTCAGCAGTGGGAGGTTCAATCTTTCCTCGGAGACTTGCAACAATTAGCCACTGCAGATCTTCTCCTCCTCATTGAGCTGAGCTCCGAAGAACTCGGGGTGCGGACGCTCCAGAAGTTCCGAAAGCTGGTCCAAATCCCCCTCAAAGATAAGGTCTCCTCCATTCCCCAACTGATAAAACTTGCTGTACTTCACGTCCATCTATAAGAATATAGGATGAGTAAGTTAGTCGAGTGATCAAGTGTGTCAAATTTTTATGTATTTTGCAAGAGTTTTTGAGGAACATGAATTTTCATGAAAGAGTCAAAGGGATAAGAATGAGAATAAGTTTTTGTAAATATTTGCTTCCGTTGGTTTTGAAACTAAGTTTTTGATTCAACGTCCGGTCTAACTAGGGTCTCCTATGGTCAGGATGGCTCTGATACGAACTTGTCAACACCCGGATTTTTAATCCCAGATGCCTGTTATGCCATACATCGCAATCCCAGGATTACCATTTTTGCGAGACATAACAGAATTGGATACCATAGTACATCATCCATTACAAACCATACATAAGGTCTTACACAAATAAGGATCTCATGATCCAGTTCTTAATACAACACAACCAGCGGAATACGTAATAATAAAAGTAGCGTAGGCGAAGCTCCATCTTCGGGGTCACAGGCAATGCTGACGATGGGAGATGATCCTAGTTGTCGTAACCTTCCTGGGGTCCATCCTCCAGGTACTCTTCTTCATAGTCTGGCCATGGGAATAGCCAGGGACAAAGCCATGAGTACTCTTTAAGTACTCGCAAACTAATACTAACAAGTAAAAGGGTTTTTGGATAATAGGACACTAGGCTCTAGGGTTGTTTTGCAAAAAGCCAGATTTATCTCTACTAGGCTCAGAAGCAAGAGAGCTAGTTGAGGTTTATAACACCTAAGTGGGAAATTGTATTTCGTGGCACAACCCTGTTGTGGTCAAGTCAAAGTTTCAATTCATTTCACAAGTCATTTTGAAAACATCTGACAGGGGAACAATATGGCCACTCCAACTGTCCATAACCGCGGAAGCAAGAGATTTGAGATGTCATATGTTGAGAAGCTTCAAGTGCAGCCACTTGGCATTATGGGCTCTTCCTGGATCATATAGGTTGCAATAACTTAGCCAAATGGACAGTTGGTGGTAGGGGATGATAGGTTGGAACGCGTCCATTCTGGTGTAAGGGAAGGCTTCTGAAAGATCTTGTCTTGGTGAAACCAAGTATTGTGGGGGAAAGTGCACCACCTCTGTAGAGTGTAAAATCTAAGTACTTAGCCATGTCCCTGGTAAAGGACAATTTGAGCATCAAGACATGGAAGCTATCAAGAATCTCCTCAACCCAATTTCTAAGTAAAAACTTGTGGGTGAACAAGGGTGAAGGTTCACCAATTTCTATTGGTGATTCCTTGGGAAAGTTTTCTCAAAGAAAAACTTAGTGTTTTCAAAAGATAAGGAAAATCTATTTTGAGCAAAGCAAGCCTAAGCTCCACTTAGCCAAATGCATATAGATGATAGACTCCACTATACTACCATAGTATCACTTTCCAATACAGTTCAAATGTATTGACCCTTGTGGCTGTAACTTATTATGTTGCATGTTTGTTTGATGTTAGTGAAGTGTGTTGATTAGGATTACAAGTCTACAACCAACATGACTGCATGTGGCACTTTGAAGATGAAGGACCCCATGCTATGGTTATATTCTGCTGCATTGTAATGAAATAGCCAAATGAGCTATGTAAGATGTAATAAATTATTTTATTCCTGGTTATAAAGTTGTATTATGACCCTTGTTTCTTGATATTACATCTTAATTGTGGATGCTAGCTATTGATCCAGGGACTAGCATTGTAAACACAGGGATCTCTACCTTATTAAAGGTTGGGAACCTTATAGATGGTATCAGAGAACTGTGTTGCCTGTAGGATTGTAACCCTAGGATTGGACAAAACCCCTTAGAAAAATAGGAGTTGTATTTGTTCCAAAACTTATTTACAAACAATCTTTTAAACTCTTTCCTCAACCTTTTGGTTTTGACTGTGCATCTCTTCTATTTCAAACTTGATGGATAAAGCCTACCCCATGGCCAAAGACTCCACCATGTGCAAAGGACTTCATCAACTCAAATGACTTCAACATCAAACATCATCAAAGACTTCAACTTTATTCTCAACAAGGACTTCAAATTGGATATCACTAAGGACTACAAGTTAGACAAGAAATATTACTCAAGACTTTAAGACTAAGGAAACACAATTTAGAAGGAATCATCGTCACCTTTCAAGTTTGTGACCAAGATACATGAAATTTTCCCAAGGAAACCATGATCTCATTCAAGAAGAATCAACTAAGAAGGATGGAATGATCTCAAGTGAACCATATAGTTGGACCACCATGTTTAGTTTAAATCAAACACACCAACTTATGTGGTGTAGCAAAAATATTTTGTTGCCTAAGAATGTGCTTGAACTTTGTTGTTTGAGTGAAATGTTTGTTTGTGATTGCTTGCACATTGCTTGTGTGAATTGTGATGTGCGTGATTATAATTATTTCCTTAGAAATATCTTGCCTATTCTAATCCCAATCCAACCCAAACAGATGACTACTGCAAGGAACTCCAACATCAAGAATGGTGATAACAACAACCAAGAGGTCAACATGAGGGAACAACTACTAGTAAACCAAACCCATTTGAATCAGATGATAACTCAGTTTTTAGCCAACAACAAGGAGTTAGACCCAACCATGCAAAAGTTTTTGGAAATTCAATCCCAATTGTTGCAACGGATGACCACTCAAATGATCAACATGGGAGACAACTCTTTCCAAGGAGATTGTGACAACAAGGATGTCAAGGATGATATTCTAGAAGGAACCCAAGCTTGTAATATTTGTGGAGACAAGGATCACACTTCCAAGGAGCATGAAGATCAATGCCCCAATTGTGAAGAGAAACATCCAACTGATCAATGCCCCACATCTCAAGCTACTTGTTTCCTATGTGAAGGAAATGATCATATCCCTATCCAATGCCCCATCTATTCCATAGATCAACAAAGGAAACAAGGTGGAGTGAATCAACAGTATGTAAACCTTTATGAAGTAACAACTTCTACCAAGAAGGATGACGGAAAAGTTAGAACCATGCCTCATAAGTATGAAGAGCATGAATTAGAAGAACTCCTAGCTTTGGAGAGACCCAAAAAGAAGAAGAAGGACATAAGATAGTTGCAATGTTACAATTGCAAAGAAATGGGACACTATGACAGTGATTGCCCAGAAAAGAAGAACAAACCAAGGAAACAAACAAGAGCCAATGATACCAAAGGAAAAGAAAGATATCAGCCAAGTGATGTGTTTCAAATGCAAAGAGCTAGGACATTATGTAGACAAGTGTCCAGAGAAGCTTCATCAAAACCCCAAGCAAGCCAAGATGTAATCTAGTTGGAAAAGTTTTAAGGGTGATAGTACCCTAGTTGCTTTGAGCCAACTTGTATGCCGTACAACTGTTATACCACTCGATTTCTTTTCAATTAAATCATTTTAATTCATCTCTCTGACCATCTCTCTACATCAAATTCTTCATATATATAATCGATAGAGTTTTAATTATATACACTCATTGTTTTCCAAAACTTCATGAAGAAACATTGTTTTCATCACAAGATACACACATGAACGGAATATGGGCGCATTAAAGCACACTATGACATGGCTGTGGTCATGACTTAGCTCATTTTCCTTAAAAGCCATGAATCCCCTCGAAGGCGGTAGGCGATTTCTGTGAACACTTTTTAAGAATAATCCACATATGCAATGTGTGTTATTTTTGCCTCCAAGTAGGCAACATAAAATGACAATATGTGGAGGTTTCACATTTTTTCACTTTTTTTGAATTTCTGAGGCCTGCTTCTAAATTCTGCCGAGATCCTCTCTGCAGTTATGCTAGGGTTCCTGTGTATGTGCTTGGTCTTGATAATCTCTTGTTGTATCTATGTGAAATGCCATCTTTTGTACCTAGAAATGACCTTTTGGAAAATTCCTGAGATAGCTATGAGGTAGCTCCAGGTTAAATTTTTGCCCCTCCAGCTAGACAGGTGGAAACTTGTTTATATTGCGGGGTTGTACCGGAAGGTTCTAGCTGAATCCAATTTGTGAATTGGATACTAAATTCCCTCTTGTATTTATAAAAAATGGGTGATTCATTTTCACAGCAGACCCATGGTGGCTGCTTCACAAAAGTAAGCCCTTTTCGTCACCGAGAAAATGGAAAATGGATTTTCATACATTTTTTCCAAAACTTCATGAAGCAACGTTGTTTGTCATCACAAGATATAAGCGTGTGCGAAATAAGGGTGCATTAAAGAAAACTATGACATGGTCGTGGTGATGACCTAGCTCATTTTCCTTGAAAGCCATGAATCCTCGAAAGCGATAGGTGATTTTTGTGAACACTTTTTTAGAATAATTCTTGTATGTCATGTGTGTTATTTTTGCCTCCAAGTAGGCAACATAAAATGATAATGTGTGAAGGTTTAGCATTTTTTGAATTACTTCTGAATTTCTGAGGCCGGTTTCAAAATTCTTCCGAGATCTGCTGCGCAGTTATGCTAGGGTTTCTACCTATGTGCCTGGTCTTATTAATATCTTGATGGATATCTAAAGAAATGCCATGTTTTGTACCTGGAAATGATTTTTTGGATAATTCCCGATATAGCTACGTGGTAGCTCCAGGATAAATTTTAGCCCCTCTAGTTAGATCGACGGAAACTTGTATATATCGTGGGGGTTGCGCCGAGAGTTTCTAGATGAAGCCAATTTGTGAATTGGCCATTAAATGCCCTCTAGTATTTATAAAAAATGGGGTACTGCATTTTCACATCACAACCTGGTGGCTGCTTCACAAAAGTAAGCCTTTTTCGGTATCGGGAAAATGGAAAATGGATTTTCCGTGCATTGTTTTACAAAACTTCATGAAGCAAAATTGTTTGCCATCACAAGATATAAGCTCGTGCGGAATATGGTTTCATTAAAGAAAACTATGCCATGGTAATGGTCATGACCTAGCTCATTTGCCTTGAAAGCCATGAATCCTCCAAGGCGATGGGTGATTTCTGTGAACACTTTTTTAGAATAATCCTCGTATGCCATGTGCGTTATTTTTGTCTCCAAGTAGGCAACATAAAATGTCAATGTGGAGAGGTTTCACATTTTTTGAATTTTTTTTATTTCTGAGGCCGGTTTCGAAATTTTGCCAAGATCCGCTGCGCAGTTGTGCTAGGGTTCGTGTCTATGTGCCTGTTCTTGCTAATCCCTTATTAGATCTGTGAAGAAATACCATGTGTTTATACAAAGAAATGATTTTTTTGAAAATTCCCAAGATAGCTACAAGGTATCTCTAGGCTAAATTTTAGCCCCCTCCAGCTAGACTGGCGGAAACTTGTTTATATCGCGGGGCGCCGGGAGGTTCTACCTGAAGCCAATTTGTGAATTGGCCAATAAATGCCCTCTAGTATTTATAAAAAATTGGGTGATGCATTTTCACATTACACCCTTGGTGGTTGCTTCACAAAAGTCGTCTTGGAAAACAATGTACAGAATCTCCCGCCTCCAACGTCGAGGGCAGCTAACCCCACCTGGGTCACCTTCCACGAGCAATCCACAAGAACAACCTCCTCGAGCATCGGCTGATGGCGGTCGCGAGGAATATATCTAACCATCACATGTGTCCTGGACCACACCATAGAAGCCAAGCGAGCCCTCTGAATAGCTTCTGAGGCTGACTAGATAGCCTCCTGCAACTGAGCCTGCGAAACCCATGGTGATGATGAAGTGCCCTTACACGAAGCAGGTAAGGCTTCCACCAGTTCCCTTCCTCGAGGGGTAGATGGATTAGCATTAAAGGGAGTGACCTCAAGGACCACCTCCGTCTCCTGCCTAGAAGAGGATGGCGCTGAAACCCCCTGCCTAGGCAAGGCCGAAGAAGAACCAGACCCATCATCCTGCGTACCATTAAACGGATCAGAAGTATCCATAAAATCATCAGAGGGCTTCCCATTGGCATCATCATTTGTATCATCATCCCCTTTCCTCCACAAGAAAGGAACAAAGTCAGGCTCTGAAATATAATCCTCAGATTCCAACCGGAAGCGAAACTCATAGGCCTTAAGGTTAAGCACAGCATCAGTCAAGATATAATGACCTAGCGCATCATGTAACTTCAAGAAAATCT
Organism: Avena atlantica; assembly: GCA_910589765.1. Classification (NCBI taxonomy): domain Eukaryota; kingdom Viridiplantae; phylum Streptophyta; class Magnoliopsida; order Poales; family Poaceae; genus Avena; species Avena atlantica. The sequence goes on from OU342736.1 coordinate 23,659,877, forward strand.
TGGTATCAACCATAGCACCAAGAATATGGATGACCCCACGCTTCCGCAAGCTGAACAAATCAATATCCATAGTAGTCCCCATGAGACCTCCAACAACCCATAAACCCAAAAAAGGTCACAAAGTATGTGCTACCCCTTCGACATGTAGCCAAACCTACTAAAGCTCACATTTGTGTGGCACTTCCTGCGTCCTGTATGCAGAAAGAGTAAGCCGAGAGGTACTCAGGGGCACTTACATCACAATCCCATAAACTATGTCTAGGTCCTCAAAAAACGAAAAGATCACTAAGAAGGCAGTTTCCCCATAGGGCAAAGCCTCCCACTTCCACTGATAACAAACAGAGAATCTCCTGGCAATTGTCGTTGAACAACATCTGCGGATACCATCTATCCAGAAACTTGCACAAGGGCAATAGGAGACTGGCTCGGTGCCAACTGATCATGAACCACACTATCAGGGAATTGGGTGAACAGAGTTTGTTCATTGCCAATGCCATCCATATAGGGAGTAAGGCGCTTGCTCAAGAATAGGACATCTCAATGTAGGATGGGTGGAAACATCGTAGATGTAACAGTAATGTACTACCTTATAGTCCTTAGACGCATGAGTATTGACTGCATACTTCCAACAACAAACAAACTATTTATTCTTCTTACTAACAGTATCGACAACCGGATCAGGATCTATAATTTGCGGAGTGACAACAAGTGCTTGTGGTGTAGTACTCTGAACAAGCTGCTACTCCTGCAAATTGTACGGGTACGGATATTGCCGACCCAGAGCTGAGCAAGGGGCACCATACGCACTACTGGAAAAACCATCTTCGGTTAGATGTGAACAAGGCCAGCAGTCCCGGCCTGGCACAGCCCGTGACTAGTGGGAGCACTAGTCCAGGGCCATGAGGCCTCTAACGGCTAGAAACGGCCGTAGTCACTAGTCCCGGGCCGGACCAGGTCATTAGTCCCGGTCCATAATACGGCCCGGGACTAATAACCTGGAGCAGGCCAGCTGGTCCTTTCATGGACTATTAGTCGCGGGTCGTATCACGGCCCGGGACTAGTTGTCCACCACTATATATTCTGCCTCCTGTCCTGCTGCCCTAAAGCATATGGTGGCCATTTTTCTCAAAGAAGAAAGAGAGTTCATGCCATTTTTTTCTCAAGATTTGTCAAGATTTAGTTTGAAACACCTAAATCCAAAGCTTTAAAAGGTTAGAACTTCATTCTTTCATCTCTTATTGCTACTTTAGCTCTATAATGCTCTAGAAGTATAGAGATATGGATCAAATACATGCATGCTCTAGAAGTAGCTAGAAGGATTTATATATATATGTGTAACAATTTTTGATTAGGCACATAGTTACTAAAAATTGAAATGTGTAATTTTAGAGTTTCAGAGCTTAGAATGGAATGAGGTTTTCACTGATAGAACAATAATAAAAAACTCCACATTTATCATGTTGATTGTTTTCTCCAATTCACAAATTGGTGCATGTAAATTGTTCAAAATTCAAAATTAATGCTCTAGAAGCGCTCAATATAACTTGTAATAATTTTATCATGTTGTGTAATGGTTTTTGATATACTTTTACTATAATGCAGATGGTCCGGGAATGGATGTACGGTACTGACCGACGCTCTGGCGAGTTCATTAATGGGGTGCATGAATTCATCCGTGTTGCTGATGCAAAAAAGCACAATGGTTTTGTATTTTGTCCATGTAATGGATGTAGGAATCAGAAGGATTACTCTGACTCAAAAACCCTTCACAGCCACCTGTTGAAGTTCGGCTTCATGCCCAGTTATAATTGTCGGACCAAGCACGGAGAGAGAGGGGTTATAATGGAAGACAATGAAGAAGAGGAGGAGGATGACAACTATCATGGTTTCCCTAAGTACGGAGATACTTCCATGGGGGATGCTGAAGGGGAGGATGAAGAAGAGACACATGATGAACCCGCTGATGATATTGGTCGGACCATTGCCGATGCACGAAGAGATTGTGAAACTGAAAAGGATAGGGAGAAGTTCAATCACATGTTAGAGGATCACAAAAAGTTGTTGTACCCAAATTGCGAAGATGGTCTGAAAAAGCTGGACAGCACACTGGAATTGCTGCGATGGAAGGCTGAGTGTGCTATACCTGACTCCTCATTTGAAAAGTTGCTGAAAATGATGAAGAATATGCTTCCAAAAGATAACGTATTGCCCTCCAGTACGTACGAAGCAAAGAAGGTTGTCCGCCCTCTAGGTTTAGAGGTCCAGAAGATACATGCATGCCCTAATGACTGCATCCTCTACCGCGGTGAGGAGTACGAGAATTTGGATGCATGCTCGGTATGCACTTCAGTTTGGTATAAGATTAGACAAGATGACCTTGGTGACGTTGAGGGAGAGCCCCTCCGGAAGAGGGTTCCTGCCAAGGTGATGTGGTATGCTCCTATAATACCACGGTTGAAACGCTTATTCAGAAACAAAGAGCACGCCAAGTTGTTGCGATGGCATAAAGAGGAACGTAAGTCAGACGGGATGTTGAGACACCCCGCTGATGGGTCGGAATGGAGAAAAATCGATAGAAAGTACCTGTTCTTTGTAGATGACGCAAGGAGTTTAAGGTTTGGTCTAAGTACATATGGCATGAATCCCTTTGGGGAGCAGAGCTCCAGTCACAGCACCTGGCCCGTGACTCTATGCATCTATAACCTTCCTCCTTGGTTGTGCATGAAGCGGAAGTTCATTATGATGCCAGTGGTGATCCAAGGTCCGAAGCAACCCGTCAACGACATTGATGTGTACCTAAGGCCATTAGTGGAAGAACTTTTACAGTTGTGGCACGAACCCGGGATACGCGTGTGGGATGAGCACAAGCAGGAAGAATTTAACCTCCGAGCATTTCTTTTCATAACAATCAATGATTGGCCTGCTCTTAGTAACCTTTCAGGACAGTCAAACAAGGGATACAATGCATGCACACACTGTTTAGATGAGACTGAAAGTATATATTTGGAACATTGTAAGAAGAATGTATACAATGAGCATCGTCGATTTCTTTTGGCCAAGCATCCCTTAAGAAAGAAAGACAAGCATTTCAATGGTCTGGCATGTCACCAGACGAAGCCTAAGGAGCGTACTGGTGCTGATATATTTGATATGGTCAAAGATTTGGATCAAATGGTAACCTCTGGAAAGGGTCCTGGAGGAAAATCTGTTCCAAAGGACGCTGAAGGACACGCACCCATGTGGAAGAAGAAATCCATATTTTGGGAGCTACCATATTGGAAATTCTTAGAGGTCCGCTCTGCCATCGATGTGATGCATGTGACGAAGAATCTTTGCGTGAACCTGCTAGGATTCTTGGGCGTGTATGGGAAGACAAAAGATACACCGGAAGCACGAAAGCACCATTAACGTATGAAAGACCCAGATGGCCTGCATCCAGAATGGTTTCAAGGTCATGCCAGCTACGCTCTTACCAAACAAGAGAAGGAAATATTTTTTGAATGCCTAAGCAGTATTAAGGTCCCGTCTGGATTCTCATCGAATATAAAGGGAATAATAAATATGGCAGAAAAAACTTCCAAAACCTAAAGTCTCATGACTGCCACGTGATTATGACGCAAATGCTTCCGATTGCATTGAGGGGTCTTCTAACAGATAATGTTCGAGTACCCATTGTGAAGTTATGTGCACTTCTCAATGCAATCTCTCAGAAGATAATCAATCCTGAAGATCTACCACGGTTACAGAATGATGTGGTCCAATGTCTTTTTAGTTTTGAGTTGGTGTTCCCACCATCCTTCTTCAATATTATGACGCACCTGCTGGTTCACCTAGTCGAAGAGATTTCCATTCTCGGTCCTGTATTTCTACACAATATGTTTCCCTTTGAGAGGTTCATGGGAATCTTAAATAAATATGTTCATAACCGTGCTAGGACAGAAGGAAGCATCTCCAAGGGCTATGGAACAGAGGAGGTCACTGAATTTTGTGTTGACTTCGTTCCTGACCTTAAGCCGATTGGTCTTCCTCAATCGCGGTATGAGGGGAGACTGAGTGGAAAGGGTACTCTAGGAAGGAAATCAATAATATGTAGGGACGGACATTCTTACACCGAAGCACATGACACCGTTCTACAGAATTCTAGCTTGGCAGCCCCATATATCGAGGAACACAAGAAAATCTTACGCTCCAACATCCCTGGAAAGCATGACTCTTGGATTAGATATGAACACATGAAGAGTTTCGGCGGTTGGTTGCAACATCTCATCAAAAACAACACTCTTGGAGATCAGTTATACTTGTTGTCTAGGTCACCATCTTCGACTATATCGACTTTCCAAGGGTACGAGATAAATGGGTATACATTTTACACGATAGCCCAAGATAAAAAGAGCACCAACCAAAACAGTGGTGTCCGCTTTGATGCAACAGACAACAATGGGTCAAAGACCACATATTATGGTTACATAGAGGAGATATGGGAACTTGACTATGGATCTACTTTTAAGGTCACCATGTTTCGGTGCAAATGGGTCAAGCTGACAGGAGGAGGGGTTGAGGTAGACAAGAAATACGGAATGACATCGTTGGATCTCAACAATCTTGGGTACTTAGACGAACCATTCGTCCTAGCCAATGATGTGGGTCAGGTTTTCTATGCGAAGGACATGTCACTACTAGGAAAATGGCTATAGGTAATCAGCACATCCGTGGCTCACATGGTTGAAGTGCCCCACAGCTAAAATAGGTGTGGCTCACCTATGGGCAGTGCCCTACTCGTAACTAGAACAACCATGGCGCACATGACCATAGTGCACCACAAATATGTATGGGCCAGGGCCCTGTTGACCGCATGCCAGACATCCGTAGCGCACATAGGGTAGGTGCGCTACGCCTGTTGGTGTTACCCGTGGCGCACTTTGGGGGGGGTGCGCTACGCCTAAGCGCATGCCCCTCTACTCTGTAAAACGGTCAGACACATCCGTGGAGCACTATGGCATGTGCGCCACGGATGTTACTAGTCCATGTGGAGCACTAGGGCCGAGTGCGCCACGGATGTGGCGATTTTTTTTGCCAGCTACACTTTGTGCACATGTGTGATCATCCACCACGCCACACTTCACTTTCCCCTTCTTCTTCCTCCTTAGATCTAGTCGGGATCCTTCTCCTTCCCACCTCAATTTCTCCACTCATTCACCATTTTTAGCATGTAGAACTTGCCTTGGATGTTACATAAGTAATAGAGGAAGCTCTCCGGTCTCTCATCTCCTTATCCGGTCTCGCGCGCACCTCTCCTTTCCATCTTCTCGCGATTGGTCTCTCATCTCGGTAAGTTGTCCATGTAAGCATGTGTTCATGTGTATATGGATGATATGCTCATATGTATGTAGACGATCGATGCTCATGATGTGTGTATGGAGAGGATCGATGGTCATATGTGTGTATATATGGAGAGTATCGATGATGCATGCTCATGCATGTGTGTATGGAGAGGATAATGATATGTTCATGTCTGTATGGATCGGTCTCTCTCTCTTGTGTTTGTATGTGAACAAGTTGCCTTTTGTTTTGCCAAAATGTTGATTCATTTCCATCGTAGCATATTCCTGTGTCGAACAACCTAGTTATATATGAGGCATGCGTTTTGAGTTTAGTCTTTTTGATTTAGGAGTACTTTCTATAAGTGTATCTTCATATGCGACTTTAATTATAAATGTTTTTTTTAAACATCGGTTAATTATTATTGTCAACTTATAGATGACGTTGTACGTCGTGTACAAGGGACGGGTTCCCGGAGTCTATGATGATTGGGAAGACTGCCGGAGACAGGTGCACCATTTCAGCGGCAATAGCTACAAAGGGTACAACACTATGGCGGAGGCGGAAGCTAGATACACGCGCTATCTAGCGGGAGTTAGAATGAGGAACCGGATGAAGACATACACCTGCGTCGCGGCGGTGATCATGCTTATCTTCTTTGGTTGTTTATCCCGCATTTGTGTCTAGCTAGTTTAGATGTCTAGGCGAGCTTCCGAGCTCTAACTTGTTCGATTGACACATGTATTCGCATGTCACCAACTACTTTGTAACTTGATCGAAACAATGTATAACTTATGTATTCATGTATGAAACTTATTTATATGTATTTGTTTCAATCTTGTTTTGCGAATTGTGTATTTATATATATAATTGTATATCTTATATCTGTGTGTATCTGCCTATATAATCTGTATTGTATATCATCTGGCCCTGAAATTAAAAAAATACACCCGTGGAGCACATGGCGCAGCTTCTGTGGCGCACTGCAACTAAAGCGCACCTGCGCAGCTTAGTGGCGCACTGCAACGTGCGCCACAGAAGATCTAAGGCGTAGCGCACCTGCCAACATATCTGTGGCGCACTAGCAGGTGCGCTACGCCTATCTCCACATAACCGTGGCACACCAAGCAGTGCGCCACGGCTAGGAGATAACCGTAGCGCAAGGCCCGTGGCGCACCACTAGTGCGCCACGGATGGTCCTTTTAGGTGCGCCACAGACGACCATTTTCCTTGTAGTGTGTCTACCAAACCTAGAAAAAGAAAAAAAATAAGAAAAAGAATACATCAGACGATGAGCCAAAGCGCCAAATAGTTCTTTCAGGAAAAAGAAACATCGTGGAAGTGGAGGACAAGACAGACATGTCAGAAGATTGTGATAAGTTTCGGGAAATTCCGCCATTCGCGGTGAAGGATGACCCAAGCATCATGTTAATGAATGAATATGCTCCATGGATACGACTGGATCAGAAAGGAACACACGTGAAGAAATGATATGTAATAATTGTAACATTTTATGAGTGAAGATGCTCCATGTGTCCATTTTTATAGTGTTGTCTGCAAACAATCTTGAGTGTGTTAGTCCCGTTTTGTGGCTGGACCGGGACTAAAGGAGGGCCTTTAGTCCCGATTCATACTTACCGTTAAGAACTGATCTCCAAACGCGTGAGGTCACATATTAGGGAGTGCCTCTATGACCAGTTTCTTGGAGATGCCGGAGGACTGGGCTCCGGCGTCATCTCCCTGAAACTGGCCGTAGTGGTGTCCCTGCTCTCGAAAACCATCTTGCAGCTTGTAACTTCTTTAACTAGATCAATACGCCTAGGAGCTAACTAATTTCACATATTAGGGAGTGCCTCTATGACCAGTTTCTCGGAGATGCCGGAGGACTGGGATCCAGCGGCATCTCCCTGAAACTGGTCGTAGTGGTGTCCCTTCTCTCGAAAACCATCTTGGAGATGCCTCAAACTAGCTGGAAGAGTGGACTCACAAGGATGCCTATTTATAGTACAAGCAGCTGGGCATAATGTCGACACTCACGACATAATTTCGACACTCACCCCTATTATTAGTGCTGACTCATGTTTTGTCCCGGTTGGTGTCTCCAACCGGGACTAAAGGTTCATCTTTAGTCCCGGTTGGTGGCACCATCTGGGACAAGGTACAAGCCACGCGACATAATGTTGACACTCACCCCTATTATTAGTGTGGATTGGCCCAGTCTACCGCAATTCCTTCAGTTGCGGTTGGTTTCTCCAACCGGGACTAAAGATGAACCCTCTCTTTATAGGCATTTCCCTCTATTTATAGGATGCTCGATCCAGCCTGCTCTATTTATAGGCCTTTTCCTCTAAATACAACATCTTCATATTTAGGTAACACTCAAGACATTTATTAATATTAAAAACCAGGACAAACCGGGACTAGCTAACACTCAGGACTAAAGCCGCCCCTTTAGTCATAATCATTCCTAGTCCTATAGTACGCAGCTTCACGGCCTTCTTCGTCATCGTCATTGTCACCTGCCACTCCGGGGATCCTCAGCCCATCCATGGCATACACCAGGGGCCATTCCAGCCTCGAATTCACGGCGGGCGGGGAAGGGGTCTCCTGGAAGACGATGTTGCTACCGCCGGGCCGGTGTGGGGCCTTTTTGTGGATCTGTGGCGGGTGGACTCATGGGCACTGCAGGCGAGGATGGTCTTCCCCGACGATGTAGCGCATCACTCCGATGATAGTACGGTTCGCCCACCACAGACGACGGCCGGCTTTGTTGTGGTTCACCGGGGGTGGGCCATCACCCTCGTACCTGGTGTGCTCCCTTTCCCGCCTATAAGTGAAGGCATTCCAGGTGTCGTAGTTGTCGGGATCCCACTGGGATCCATCCGTTGCTCCGACGTGAGCTCGTGGTAGAAGTGTTTTGTGATGGCCGCTTGGCGTGCGGAACCTTGAGGGACAGGAGGGACAGGAACCCCTCCAGCGCTCAGCATCCAGCTGGCGGGCGGCCGGTAGCCCGGCGGACAAGGGTAGTTGGAGGCGCACAGCGCCTCGGTCTCCTCGAGGGTAAGCGGGAAGCGGTGGGAAATGGCGAGAAATATCTTTAGTCCCAGTTTGTGACTACAATCGGGATTAAATGGATATTATATTAAGATTATTTATATTTTCTGATAATAATAGACATATTATTTGTATTATTTGGATTATTATAATAAAAGATATGATTTTCCAAATTTTTTATTTTTTATTTGAATTAAAAAAAGAATATTTACAAATGAAATAATTTATAAATGATGCAAACAAATAAATGGATATTATATGAAGATTCTTATATTTTTCTGATAATAATAGACATAATATTTGTTTTATTTGGATTATTACAATAAAAGATATGATTTTCCAAAGTTTTTATATTTGTTTTGAATTAAAAAAGAAAATTTACAAATGAAATAATTTATAAATGATGCAAACAGATAAACGGATATTATATTAAGATTCTTTATATTTTTCTGATAATAATAGACATATTGTTTGTTTTATTTGGATTATTACAATAAAAGATATGATTTTCCAAAGTTTTTATATTTGTTTGCAATTAAAAAAGAAAATTTACAAATTAAATAATTTATAAATGATGCAAATAGATAGATGGATATTATATTAAGATTCTTTATATTTTTCTGATAATAATAGACATATTATTTGTTTTATTTGGATTATTACAATAAAAGATACGATTTTCCAAAGTTTTTATATTTGTTTTGAATTAAAAAAAGAAAATTTACAAATGAAATAATTTATAAATTATCCAAACAGATAAATGGATATTATATTAAGATTCTTTATATTTTTATAATAATAATAGACATATTATTTGTTTTATTTGGATTATTACAATAAAAGATATGATTTTCCAAAGTTTTTATATTTGTTTTGAATTAAAAAAAGAAAATTTACAAAAAAAACAATTAGTTGTGGGTTGTGGCTGGACCCAGGACTAAAGGGTGTCGTGCCTTAAGCCGCGACAAAAGGGGGGTCTTTAGTCGCGGGCTAAGCCACGACCCGTGACTAAAGACTCTTTAGTCCCGTCCTGTGGCTTAGCCCGGGACTAAAGGGTTGACCCTTTATATACGCGCGCTCGCCCCTGGAGTGCCGAGCCATCACTTAGCAAGATTTGACGACGAAGACGAAGACGAGGCGCCATCGACGCAGAGAACTGGGGAGGTGCTGCCCGCCGGCCGATTCCCGCGCCGCCGCTCTCGTCTCCGACCGCCCCTCCGTACCGCAGAGCCGTCGCACGCCGCGCCGCCCGCCGAGCCTCCGCGCCGCCCACCGTACGTGTCGCGCGCGCCATGCCGCGCCGCCTCGCCGTGCCGCGCCGCCTCGCCGCGCCGTTGTTCCTCCGGCCGCCCACCTCGCCGGAGGTGGTTATTTAATTTTATAGTTAGGTTTTTGTATATAATTAGTCTAGTAATTAGTCTAGTATTAATTAGTAGTATATTTAGGTTTTTGTAGTAATTTTTATAGTTTTTTATAGTTTCTTGTTATATTTTTTATAGTTTTTAGGATTAGTTATTGTTTTAGTTATTAGGATTATTATAATTAGGTTTATTAGGGTTTTTTGTTATAGTTTTTTTCTATATTTTTTATAGTTTTTTATATTAGGGTTTTTTTGTTTTATTATTAGGATTATTGTTTTAATTAAAATATTAGAATTAGGATTAGGATTATTGTTTTAGTTATTTTGTTGTTTTATTTATTAGGATTATATTGTTTTATTTATTAGGATTTTATTGTTTTATTAGGGTTATTTTTTTGTTTTAGTTATTATGATTATTGTTTTAGCACAAATAATATTGGGATTATTATAATTAGGATTATATTGTTTTAGTTATTAGGATTATTGTTTTTTCTAACCTGTTTAACTCTCTTTTTGTTATAGATAATTAAGTCATGGATCCATCCGAAGATCCTGGTCGCATCGGTGAAGGTTTTCTTCAGGGCATGATAAGAGGTGAAATTCCTCTTATATTACTACCGGCGAAGATATTTTGCTCGAGGAAGAGATATCCTCATATCTGAATCCATTCGGTGATGGACTAGAGGAAAACCTAATGTACCAAAGGGAAGACCAGATGGACGAAGGGCAAACAAATAACAACAATAATGATGGCCCCTCGACATGATCCGGCGAGGTACATATATATATATAAAGTCTCATGTTATCTCTATTCATTAACTGATCTAGATATATATTAACCACTCTCTCTTCTTCTTTTAGCCCACTGGATCGAAGCAATCGACAGCTCGAACGAAACGAGGGCCGAACAAAAAGTTGGATGGTAATCAGAGGTTCACCATCGAAGAAATAGATGATGATGGTGAACCGATTGCTCCAGAGAAGCACCGGAGGATGTTTATAAATCAATGCGGGGTGCTTGTTAGGGACAACCTTGCGATCACCATCCAGGAATGGAATAAGTCAAAGAAACTCGGTGAATAATCCAACAGCTATGTCACCGATGATGCCAAAGATGACCTTTGGCAGAAGCTCATAGAGCATTTCATACTACCTCCAGAGTATGAGGAATTTGAGGTAGATGGTATTACCCCAAGGCTGGGTGGGCTTGAAAATAGAGCGAAAGCCAAGGAGTGGGCACTGAGCAAGATGGCTGAACTGTACCGGAACCACAAGAAAAGTTTATACGCGAAATATGTCGCGAAAAAAAACTCCAGACTTCAAAGGAGTAAACGAGAAGTTGAGAGAACAGTGCCCGATTTTGTACAGTACAAGCAATCTGATAAAGCAAAGGAAAAGTCGGCAAAGAACGCGTAAATGCTGACAACAAGAAATACCATCATAAAATGGGGATAGGTGGCTACAAGAGTGTCGTCCCTAAGTGGGAAACTATGGAGAAGACCATGAGGGCTAGATGCGTTACTCCTGGTATAGATGGATGGCCCGAGAGGTCAAAGCACTGGTGGTACGGGAACGGGGGATCCTTGGACCCAGAAACAGGGAAGACATTATTTCATGATAAAATTCTAAAACCCTCCCAAGACCTTATTAAAGCAATGAACGATGCTCAATTGGGATTGTTCCGTACCGAGAGAGAGAGAACGACGAGCTGACACGCGCCCTAGGGAATCCTGAAAAGGGAGTACGAACACGAGGCAAAGGCGCCGGTTTCTCGTGGAAGAAAGGGTTTCCTCAGTTCGATGCCAGTTACAGGATCCGTCAAAGAAAGAAGGACCGAGAGGCAGACCGGATCTCCAGGGTAGAGCAGGACCTAGCTGATTGGAAGAACCTCATGCATGAAATTAACCAAAGGCCGTCGTCATCAACTCACCCACGGTCTGATGATCCTGCATTGGATCTTAGCCAGCGGAGAAGCAGCGTGGCTTCCACGGAGGTCCGGGCTGATGATCAAGCACTGCTGGATGATGCACCGGCTCCTCACTACCCCGTGGATGATGTCAGAGAGATGGCACAATGTGAGCTACATCATCCAATGAACAACCTATCCTTCAAGGTGGCATTCGGCACTGCTTTACCTTGTCTACTTGGAGCACTCCACCATTCACTTTCGATTCCACCAGGCTATGCTCGTGTCACGGTGGATGACATAGTGGAGGATTTTGCGGACCTAGAGATTGAAATCGCTACGCCTGAAGGCCTTACGAAACTAGGAGATGTCAAGCGCAACATCATTCTATGGAATAAGAAGTACATCAAGTTTCTAGGCTCGGCGCCAAGGCCACCGACTCCGAGGAATCCAAGTCCACCCCGCATCGAATATCGTCAACCTCCAAGTCTACCCCAACCCGATTATCGCCAACCTCCAAGTCCACCCCGCCCCGCTGACGATCGGCGCCAAGGCCAACCTCCAACTCGATCTCCGCCTCCGCGCAATACTCAATCCCCGCCTCCGCCTCCATTCAATACTAGAATCTCGTCGAAGAAACGGAATTTCGACGGTCCCCCGCGCCCCACATCGAAGAAAGGTCAAACGCCGAAGATAGTCGACATCCCGCCGGCTCTTCCAAAGAGACCATATGACAAGACCGATGAGGAAACTAACGCGATGTGGCTGCCCAAGTTAAGGCGCATTTTGCACCCAAAAAGACTGAGCCAAAGCCAGTATATATTGAAAAAACAAAAAAGTGGGTTAAGTCCTTTCTTGAGCAACCATCCCAGATATCGATGAATCTGGAATCAGACTATGACCAGGAGATTATTAAGCAAGCACAGAATAAGAAGAAAATCACAAGTGCAAAAAGCGGGAAGCAAGTTGCCCAGCTTAGAGCATAGAAGAATCAATCGGTCGCCCCATTCAAAGTCATTTCAGACCTCGACAAGGCCTTCAGAGCTGAAATGGATATGGACATGCAAAAAATGGACCCTAGAGCCCGTAATAATGCTGCACTTATGGGAATCACTCTATCGCAGGCCAAAGCACTTGCTAACGAAGCAAATATGTCTCTTGGTCAATATTTAGGCTATGAAGATACACCAGTGGGTTCGATAGTATGGCAGTATGTCCAAGAGGAGCCTCTAGTCAGTAATGAGGAGCTCGCGCATCTATCCACACATATGCGAAATCTGCACGAATGGTACATGTCGCAAGCAGAAAAAAGCATCAGAAAGATTGGTTTCCGGTGGACGTTAGAAAGGAGCATCACTTCAAACCATACTCGATACAGGTTCAAATGACCGAACAGTTTCAGTTATACAACCAGCGCGTCCTCGACAAATCTATCATCGGTTGCTACTGTGTGTAAGTTATTTATTTCTATAATTAAGCTTGTAGCTCAGCTCGTTCATTGCATTTAATATATTATCCTAACTATATATCCTTTTGTATGATGATATTATATTCTGCAGAATGAAGATGCTTGAATGCAAAAGAGCTAAAGGTTACGACGTTGGGTTCATTGACCCATATATCATTAATGAATATACGTTAAAGAATCACCCCAAGGACGTGGAGGAAGACCTGTGCAGGTTCTTAACCGAGCATAATTTTGTTAAGGAAATACTATTTCCTTACAACTTCAAATGAGTGTTTATATCTTGTACACATTTTATTTTTTCTTACTGGATGAGCTATGCATGTATGCTTATGTAAACGTCCGCAGATTCCACTGAATCTTGCTAAACATTCAAGTTGACAAGTCCCTAGTTCAAGTCCACGACTTATTAAGTTGGGACCAAAAGCAGTGGAGCGACATGAAAGCAATACTCCATAAGTAATTTCAATCATTATCGCATTATATCGTCCTCTGTCATTCATTTCCTGATATTAAGTAACTAATAACTCCTTTGTTCATTTTCTTTGCCGAGCAGGTGTTGGACATAGTTCAGACAGAGAATACCAGGTCCATTCAAAGAGGAGCTAACTTATAAAATGGTGAAGAGTTTACAGCAGCCACCGGGAACTCATTTATGTGGATACTACGTCTGCGAGTACATCCGCGAGTTGACCAGTGAGCGGAAAGTTGACTCACATTATATTTATGATTTGCGGGAAAAACTAGAGCCAGACCAGCGCATAAGAGCAATTCAAGAGGAGCTGGCGGGATTTATGATGAAGGAAGTCCTTGATGTACATGGAGAGCATTATGCGGATGACGTGGAACTCGATTTGCCTTAATCATCTTCATGTAGCTGATATGATATATATATTCATCAATGACCATGTAATTTCAAAACATTTCTTCCTTTTGATATGATTGATTATATGTATGCTTGCAAGGGATCAATTAATTATATAAATGCATCGACGTGTAGTGTGTATGTAGTAGCGTATAATATGTATACTGAAATATATGTTTGAATTATAGTGAAACACAAAACGAAAAAGGAACGAAACGGCAAAAAAAAGAAAATACACAATCTCTGCTGCGGCAGAGAAACGGTAAACCTTTTAGTCGCGGGTGGTGTTACAGCCCGGGACTAGAGGGTTTCCGCCCCCGCGGCGCTGAAACAGCCACGTGGCTGTTATCAGTCACGGGCCGTAGCGAGCCGAGACTAGAGGGGGGGCTCTAGTCCCGTTTTCGCAGTCCCGGGCCCAAAATCGGGACTAGAGCCAATTGCAGCCCGGGACTGGAGGCCATTTTTCCACCAGCGACGCCCCGGGCAGCTGAACCTGTTGATACCCAGACTGACTAGATGACTTCTGAAGATTAGGGTCAAATTGTTGCTGAACCGCCATTCCCTGATTCCCCTTCGCCTGGGACAACTTCTTATTTCTTTTCGGTAGAGCAGCAGAGGCAGCGCCAACCCCAACCGCGAACTGCTGCCCCGACGGCTGCACCGCTAGGTTGGGCTGCATCGGCACAACCCCACAAGGGCCTTGAAGGCTACCGGGGAGCCTTGCATCCCGCAGTAGCTCACCGGCTGCGGTACATGATCCGGTGGTTGAAGCGGGCGGAGCTGGCCTTGGTGTACGTCGCATTGAAAACAGGGGGCGGGGTCTACGCCCGCGGCGGCACCCCAGTCTGTAGCGAACTGGACGGGTGCACTCCAGGCGCCGCTGGAGGGTACGGTGCATGCATCCGCAGCAGGATCCCGGGTTGCAACGAGCCATCTGGAGGCATCCCAGGCGGTCCCGAAAACGGTGGAGGGCCACGGTTGCCCGACGCGACATTGGAGGGAGGCCTGGCGGCGGGGGCCCGTAGGGTTAGGGGCAGCCATGGGCACGGGAGTGGCTGCGACGTCCTCGAAGGAGCGGCGCTGCGGCATGGATGGCGAAGCTTCTGGCGATGGCGAATTCGACGAGCGAGTAGCACCCAGAAACACGAGACTCGGAGGCGGCGATAGACTGAATTAGGTCAGTCCAAAGCCTCGTAGCGTGTAGTCTATGAGCGACTGCTGTCCAGGAGAATCTCGGCTCGGACTCCGACGCGGTGGTCCCAGCTGCGTGCACCAGGTCAGACGCCACGTAGTCAGACCGCAGGAATATCGAATCAGGAGCCAACCTCGACTGCGCATGATCCGCAGCCTCCGCCATGAACATCCCCAAAACTGGCGGAGCAAAGAACCTGCACGGCCGAAGAGGGCCCCTCCAAGGCTGCACCCTCGGACCCTGGTGGAGCAGCACGCCCGTCGGGGAGGCCGTAGCTCCACGTCACAACGACAATGGAGATTCAGATCCAAGCCACGCAAAACGCCATCCGGAGCCGCCCCGCCGTCGGCGAGGAGAAGATCGGCGACGTAAGGCCCCCGGGGAGCCAACGTCAGTTGCCTACCTCTCATTATAGTATAGACCACGATCCAACCTGGGTCTGAATACCAAGTATTCTACCGGCCAAATTAACTCAAAAAAATTAAAACTATAACCTCCTACCTAAGTTCACCACAAAGTGGCGATTGGATTGCGGTTAGAACATTCCACTTCCATTATTAGCGAGGGGTAATTCCGAATCCCCTCCATGCTAAATTATTTTTATTCGAGAGCAGATCTCAAACCTACAACAATGCCTTGGCGTTTATAAAATTCATAATGTTTTGGGCCGGTGTCAACTTTTTCAGGTCGACAACATTTGATCCCGTTGGACGGTACATGTAGAAGGCATATGTGCAAGATTAATAATGGTCCTATAGTCCTCAACGTACTAGCAGGAGGGGCATGCAGTTAAAAAGCAGGCCATGCAGTTAAATCATAGAGTACTTGAGTGTTCTCCACTGTCTACATCACTACTACACCCCTTACAGTAGATCTTCGACGTCGCAGCAACTGTGCTGGCATCACACCTTAATGTTCTTTTTTACTAGTGCACCCTCACTTTTTAGCACTACGCAGTGCTCCGTCAGACAGTGACAATCACCCCAAAACCTACGTGCCCCACTACTTGACATCTGCCCCTGGTCGCCAACAGAACTATTATTGCATGATTTCCTGCTCTTAAAATTACATCTAAACACTTTACGTTAAGGATACGATTCAAAACTCTAAGCCAATATGATGGACCCCCAGTCCCGAGGAGACGCTTTACCCATGCATACACGTACAGTTACTCCCTCACTAATTGAATAAGATGCACCAATTGAACATATGTGGAGTAGAAGGTTGTCCTTTGTAGCATTTAAACTTTGTTTTTGGTTGTAGCTTTAAACTTGGTGGACCAATTGTAGTAGTAATATTATTCTAATTAAAATAGCCGTAACAGTGTAATCAGGCTGTAGTAATGTGCAGGCTAGTATTGTCCTCTCCTATTTCTTCCTTACTTACAAATATCAGCTAATCATTTTGTTTTGTTTTACATATGGTAGTCAAATATCAGCTAATCATTTTGTTTTGTTTTACATATGGTAGTCTCGCATGCATGCATATATGGCACTGGCTCCGTTACCAGCCAACAACATTTGGGCATCTGGGCAAGCCTTTAGAGTTGGGTCGTAGTGTGTACCCAGCTCCAGATGCATCTTCCTTTTCGCTGTGTTGATAGATACAGAGCAGTTGGCAACAAAGTAGGGCACAGCGTCGTAGCATGTGGGCGCTAGCTAGCTGCTGTAAAAGTACGTTTGTCTTGGATGCAGCCTGCGAGTAGTAATCAAGAGACTCGTTCGCTCGACGACAAGTATGTGGCTCCACCAGTCTGAACAGTTGCTAAGCCGTGCGTGGGTACGTTAGTGCTGCCCGATCGATATAGCAGCCTCGACGTACAAACATCCATCAAATGTGAACTCGTATCGTATCGTATATATGGGCCCTTGTCGGGTGGCAGTGGCGATGCATTCACGACAATGCATGCCTAGGGAGAGGGCGCCCCCGCACTAGTGGAAATGACGACTTTAGTTGAGATCTAAATTGGCTTTTAACACCAGTTCTGTCACAAACCGGTGTTAAAGGGACTGTCCGTACCAGCGTGGTTCAGAAAGCAAAAAGGCCCTCTTTAACACCG
This sequence comes from Avena atlantica, assembly GCA_910589765.1. Taxonomy (NCBI): domain Eukaryota; kingdom Viridiplantae; phylum Streptophyta; class Magnoliopsida; order Poales; family Poaceae; genus Avena; species Avena atlantica. Next base: position 23,677,097 of record OU342736.1, read on the forward strand.
GTTCGAACGTCCCTGCCCCGCGCAGGACCCACTCCCTTTAACACCTGTTCATGGCTTGAACCGGTGTTAAAGGGTGTGTGCCTATATATAATACACCGCAGCCCACCCCCTCTCTCTCATTGTTTTACTCTCTCATTCTGGAGCTTAGCAAAGAGGGTGAGAGGGTGCTAGTTTGTGTTTTCTTCCTATGCACAAGAGGTGTTCGGTGAAATGCCCGAGAGCTCGAATTAAGTTTTCTCGTTGCTCTTTCCTCCTCGGTCGAGGTCGGCAACTTTATCCTTTCATGTGTCATTGATGTACTGTAAAAGTGGTCATATCCCTATTAATTCATGATGTACTGCAATGATTTTTGATATATGTAATTAATTATATAATGCAGATGAACCGGCAATGGATGTACGGTGACCGACGCACTTCCGAGTATATTACGGGCCTCCAAAATTTCATCGTTGTGGCTAAGACAAACCGTTGTCATAATGGTTTTATGTGATGTTCATCTGTTCACTGTCAGAACAAGAAAGACTACTCAAATACCAAAACCATTCACCCCCACCTGCTTCGGTCTAGTTTCATGCCCAGCTATAATTGTTGGACCAAGCACGGAGAAAGAGGGGTTATGATGGAAGAAAACGAAGAAGAAGAGTATGATGACAACTATCATAAAATTTATCCTGAATACGATGATACTGCAACGGGGGTAGATGAAGATCAAGAGGAAGCAGATGGGCCCGCAGATGACGATCTTGGTCGGGCCATTACTGATGCAAAGGAAGAATGTGAAACTGTAAAGGAGAAGGAGAAGCTGGAGCAGATGTTAAAGGATCACAAAACATTGTTGTACCCAATTTGTGAAGATGGCCACAAAAAGCTAGGTACCACACTGGATTTGCTGCAATGGAAGGCAGAGAACGGTGTGACTGACAGCGCATTTTGAAAGTTGTTGGTAAAAATGAAGAATCCGCTTTCAAGAAATAATGAATTGCCCGATAGTACATACCAAGAAAAGAAGGTTATCTACCCTCTAGGATTAGACGTGTAGAAGATACATGCCTGAATTAATGATTGCATCCTCTACCGCGGTGAGAAGTACGAGAATTTGGATGCATGCCCGATATGCACTACACTGCGGTATAAGATCAAACGAGACGACCCTAGCGATGTTGAGGGCGAGGCCCCTAGGAAGAAGGTTCCTGCGAAGGTTATGTGGTATGTGAAGGGAATATGCCCTGAGAGGCAATAATAAAATGTTTATTATGTGTATTCCAAGTATATGATAGATGTTTATTTTGCATGCTATAATTGTATAAATACAGAAACGTTAATACATGTGTGTTTAATAAACAAACAGAAAGTTCCTAGTTATGCCTCTCTCATAAACTAGTTCGTTGATTAACAAGATGATCACAGTTTCCTGATCATAGACATTGGATGTTGTTAATAACGAGATCACAACATTAGTGTAATGGTGTGATGAACATTCATCCGAAGTATAGCATTACGATCAAAGTCATAGAGTTTATATTGCTATAAAAAAATTACGAAGTAGTTCTAATCCTTAGACCATGAGATCATGCCAATCACTAACACCGAAAGAGTTTCTTGTTGACATCAAACGTCACACCGTAACTGGGTGATTATAAAGATGGCTTCAAAGCTACTAAAGTGTTATGATGAGAATCATGGATCAAGAGTGGAATTTGTTCATCCTGATGATGGATAGATATACTCTGGGCCCTCTCGGTGATATCACATTGATTAGCTTGCAAGCAAGTGATTTGATCACTAGAATGTTATATCACGGGAACGAGAAAAGAGTGCATGTCCGTAACGAGATCAAACTAGGTATGGAGATACCGATGATCGAATCTCGGACATGTAATATATCATGAAACAAAGGGATTAATATACAAGAGAAAAAGGTTCTGACGATCACAAGAAAGTCATCGTTGAATGTGTGGGAGTCAGTATGGATCTCCAGGTCCCGCTACTGATTATTGATCGGAGAAGGGTATCGATCATGTCCGCATTATTCGCGAATTGTACGGTGACACACTTAAGGGACACAGACATCCAATTGGAGCAAATGTTTCATGCCGAAAGAATAAACAAGCGCAGGAATTTATTTCACTAGATATCGAAACAGGTTTTCGGGTGAAATTGCATAAAGAGGTTATGCATGTGAAATGGAATTCTAGCAAGGGGTTATTTGTGAATGTTTGTCATTAAAGTAATTGACAAAATTCTGAATAAAATAAAAGAGTTTTATTTAATGAGAGTTTGCATTAAATTTGGTGGAAATTTAATGGCAAGTTTGAGTGGGATTTTGAGAGGAGGGATTTCAATGGATTTTTTTGAGTGGAGTGTCCACCCACATGAATGAAGGAGGGGAGGGGACAGCCCCATGGCCGGAGGCTACCCCCTTGGGTGCCCCCCTCCTCCTATAAAAGGCACCCCTCTCCTCTCTCTCACTCACACCTCCTCGTGAAGGATCTCTCTCCCCCTCTAGAATTTATCCCCCATGGTCTCGGACTAGAGAGATACATGTTCACGGTGGCTATTCGGCAAGAAAGGGTTGTGCTTCCGCTGCATCGCTCGAGCGAGGAGGCGGAGGTTTCTCGGTGTCTTGTACGTGTGTGCGAGCACGGATGCGCTGCTGCTTTACCGCGCTAGGACTTCCTCTTGATCTTGAGATCGGCAAGAGATCGTCTACATCAAGCACGAGTTGAACTCGTTAAGCTCTGTCAGTATTCAAGGGTATGTTCTCTACGGATATACATCTGCCCGTTGTTTGTATCTAGTAGATAGATCTTGGTACATAGTTGTTCCCATCGTATGAAATTTTTTGTTTTCTATGCTGCGAACCCTATAGTGGTATCAGAGCCGGATCTATGCGTAGATGCTTTACACGGGTAGTACACATATTAGTATGTGGGTGATGATGATAATGTTGTTGCTCCTTAGTTGTAATTTTGGATATTGGTGGCATAGTGGGATGAAGCGGCCCGGACAAACTTTACATGTACTCGCACATTAGACATGTTCCACGCTTGACATGCAACTAGTTTGCATAAGTGGCTAGCGGGTGTCTGTCTCTCCTACTATAGTCAATATCTATTTTGCAACGAGTTGTCAACAATTTGGTTATCCTCGTTGTGGTTCATGTTCGTAGGTAAGAACGCTTCTATCTCGAAAGCCCTAAGCCACGTAAAACTTGCAATGGATAAATTAGAGGCATCTAGTTTAGATTGTTGCTGGGCTAGTGTTATGATATGGTGATGTTGTAAGTAGACGTATGAGATGATACTCTTACAACATACATAAACGTGTAATCTCCATAGACCTTGGACTTACATATATAGGTACGATAGTGATCATACCACGGTGCACATGATAGAGATCATATGCGGGAACCATATCATTCCACTAATAAACATGTGATGTTTGATAACATCTTATATTGCTTGTTTAGCGCGTTGTTAGCATAATAAGATGATCACTCTTTTCAATATCAAGATAAGAATTTGTTCTTCCTTTAGTATGCACCGATTATGTTTTCGTCGCTCCAAGACATCATGTGATGATCGGGTGTTCTTGGATCCACGACCATATATCGGGTGTAAAAAAGTTACACACGCGAATACTAAGGTTCTAACTTGGCGATCCTAGCATGTACAGACATGGCCTCGGAACACGGACCGGGGTTCAGCATGAGTCATATAGTAGATATGATGCCCATTTGATGCTCGCCTTTGAAGCTACACTGACTCACGTGATGATCGGACTTGGTGTAGTGGATTTGGTTCATCTAATCACCAAAAAGGCACGAGGAATGTCGTTTTTGAGTGGGAGTTCATTCGTGTCAACACCCGAATTTTTAATCCCAGATGCCTATTATGCCATACATCGCAATCCCAGGATTACCATTTTTGCGAGACATAACAGAATTGGATACCATAGTACATCATCCATTACAAACCGTACATAAGTTTTTTACACAAATAGGGATCTCATGATCCAGTTCTTAATACAACATCAAGCAGCGGAATACGTAATAATAACGGTAGCGTGGGCGAAGCTCCATCTTCGAGGTCACAGGCAATGCTGACGATGGGAGATGATCCTAGTTGTCGTAACCTTCCTGGGATCCATCCTCCAGATACTCCTCTTCATAGTCTGGCCATGGGAATAGCCAGGGACAAAGCCATGAGTACTCTTTAAGTACTCGCAAACTAATACTAACAAGTAAAAGGGGGTTTTGATAATAGGACACTAGGCTCTAGGGTTATTTTGCAAAAGCCAGATTTATCTATACTAAGTTTAGGGCAACAATTGCTAGTTGAAGTTTATAACATCTAAGTGGGAACTTGTATTTCATATCACAACCCTGTTGTGGTCAAGTCAAAGTCTCAATTCATTTCACAAGTCATTTTTAAAAGTCTGACGGGGAAACAGTATGGCCACTCCAACTGTCCATAACCGCGGACGCGGCTATTCGAATAGTTTGACACTCTGCAGAGATTGTACACTTTCACCACAACATTCGATACATCCGTCAAGAACAAATGCTGAATTCACCATACTCAGTATGCGGATAATCAATCCTAACCTTTCAATTACACGCCCTAGTATAAGCACCTCTCCTATGAGTTTGGCCTCCCAACCATGACCAACTGTCATCTTGGGTAGTGCACATGTGGACAATCTTCACAAGGTAGCCTCAGCTCAGACCTTGGCCGTGGGGGAACTAATACTAAGGTATATAAGTTTCTAGTCAAGCCCTACCCAATCTTCGGGTATTGTGGTTGTACGATAAAATTGGAATGGTATCGCATCCAGACAACCATCAGTTTTATAAAGGGCTAAGGCTCATGCATCAACATTTTCATCACCAAAATCATCAGGTGTTCGGAAACACATGTCCAAAACATTTCAATAGAATGATCCATCATTCCAAGGTTTTCATAACCATTTTTCCACCAAGTATTCCCATCTAAAGTTGATCAAGTTTTATGCTTAGCACTAGCATCTACAAGTGGAGGTGAGTACTAATGAGGGGTGGTAAACTAGTGGAGTTTTAACTAAGTTCAACCTCATGCCTTAGGATGACATCAAGATTATCTAGCTTAGGCCAAATTTTATGCTCTTTATGCAACCTTCACATATCTTTCTAGTATCTACCATTCACTTTGGAAAATTCTAGGTAAGAGCTTTGATAAAGAAATAAAGTAAGGAGCTTGCAAGTAAAACTAGGATTGGTTTATCAAGCGGATATGATCACATATACTTAAGGCATATAGTGGTCATGGTAACAAGCAAGTATTAGCTTGCATAAGTAGTGCATCTTGCATGTGGTAGCTGGCATTGGTCAACTTGATTATTAAAGCTTGCTAAATTGCAGGTGTTAGCTTGCACAGTCAACTAGTAGTATTAGGATTGCCTTGTGCAGAGCAGTGGTTGAAGTTCTCCTCGGCTTCTTCTTCGTAGAATCCTCCTTCCTCCTCGTATCCTTGGTCGGTACTAGCGTCTATGAATAAATACGAGGTACACAATGACCAAACAATACTTAACTACTTGCAATCATCACACACAAGGGTCCTATAGATGATCTAACATCATCACTAACATTACAAGATTAAGGCTTGGTTTAATTCCTTTTATTTTTAGAAAAGTAATTTCTACTCACTGAAAAACTATTTAAGATTTAATATTCTCCAAACCAAACATGGGATCATGTTGACACATGTCATCACCACATATTTTAGTCCATGGGAATATGATTTAAAGTGGTGTCGCAATTTAATAAGATTTTACCCTTTTATTTTAATTAAATAAAGTGACTAGAAATGCCTATGGGGCATTTTTTTATTACTTGAACATTATTTATGCAAGTAAACCTATATATTTTTATATATTCTGAAAGGTATGGTTAAATGTGATTTTTGAGAGTTGGAATCAACTCAAAAGCTATTATGGTTTAAATTTGAAAAATGTTTGAATGCAGAAAAGCTTCTGCCTTGTTATTTTTACCATGGATGATCTATAGATCCAAATGACTTGAATCCAACGGGCTTGGATTCAGCATTTCAAGTCCTTTCTAAAAAAATTAGTTTCATTCAATTTGGTGCACTGAATCGACCTGGGTTGATTTTTTAAACTAGGTACAGAAGTATGTTTGAAATAAAATGAAAAAGGTTTAATTCAAATAAGTACCCGGACTTTGCACGTGACGCAAGGAACTTAAGGTTTGGTCTAAGTACAGATGGCATGAATCCTTTTCGGGTGCAGAGCTGCAGTCACAGCACCTGTCCTGTGAATCTATGTATCTATAACCTTCCTCCTTGGTTGTGCATGAAGTGGAAGTTCATTATGATGACAATGCTCATCCAAGGCCCGAGGCAACCCGGCAACGACATTGATGTGTACCCAAGGCCATTAGTTGAAGAACTTTTATAGCTGTGGGCCAAACCAGGTGTACGTATGTGGGATGGGAACAAAGGGGAGCCATTTGACCTACGAGCGTTGCTTTTCGTAACCATAAATGATTGGCCTGCTCTTAGTAACATTTCAGGTCAGACAAACAAGGGATTCAAAGCATGCACACACTGTTTAAATGAGACTGAAAGTGTATATTTGGATAAATGTAAGAAGGTTGTGTACCTAGGGTATCGTCGATTTCTTCCGAACCTACATCCCGTAAGAAAGAAAGGCAAGCATTTCAAACGTCTAGCAGAACCCCGGACGAAGCCTGTCCTCCGTACTGGTGAGGAGGTATTTGGTATGGTCAAGGACCTAGAAGTAATCATTGGAAAAGGTCCTGGCAGTCTATCTGTTCCGAATGACGATGCCGGACATGCGCCCATGTGGAAGAAGCACTCTATATTTTGGGACCTACCCTATTGGAAAGTCCTAGAGGTCCGCTCTTCAATCGACGTGATGCATGTGACGAAGAATGTTTCCGTGACCTGCTAGGCTTCCTGGGAGTGTATGGGAAGACAAAAGATACACCGGAAGTACGGAAGGATCAGCTGAAAGAACATTTCATAATCCCTAGTGTTTTGTGTGTTAGATAACAATATCAAGGATTATTTAACGTGTGTCGAAGTGCTGCAGATCTGTACACTGAAAAGGAAAGGAAAATGCTTTTAGGGGGCGGATAATCCGCCCCAACCCTCTTTCCAGAGTGCGCAACCCCCAGAGAGGGGGCGGAGTTTAAGGCCCTTGGGGCGGACAATCCGTCCCCTCGAGGATTTTCTTCAAGCCAAGGCCTGCGTCGCTCTCTGTATGGGGGCGGAGTTTCCCACGGACTTTCCGGCCCTTGGGCGGAATTTCTCCCTAGGACGGATAGTCCGCCCCTAGGGGGGGGCGGATAATCCACCCCCTCAGGAAATTTCTTCAAGTCAAGGCTGCGTCACTCTCTGTATAGGGGGCGGAGTTTTCCCCGGAGTTTCCGTCCTGGGGGCGGATTTTCTCCCTAGGGAGGATAGTCCGCCCCAAAGGGGGGCGGATAATCCACCCCCAAATTTCTCCAACGGCTTGTTCTAGGAAGGGGGTATTTAAGCTTGTCTTCCTCCTCTGGCCAGAACTCTTGTTTCATTCAAAAAAGTCAAGTTCTAATCTGCAACTTTCATCCAAGAGAGCTCCACCTAGATCCACCCAAAGGCCCCGTCCCTTGGGGAATCGAAGGAGGAGGACTCAATCTTAAACAACTACAATCAACCTCTTCATATCCTCTCCATTCATTTGTAGAATCAGCGATCTAGTATTTTTTGAAAGCATGTTGTCATCTCGGGAGCCCCCAATTCAGTTGTGGGTGTGTGCCCCGGTAGAGTTATAAAGACACCGGTTCCTGCCTCGAAGGGTACCAATAGTGGAGAAGGTGGATCAGGCCTTTCGTGGTGAGATCCATCAGAGAATATGGTGAGGACTTTTGTGGCGTGGTGGTCGCAGAACCGCCCACCCCTCCAATGCAGATGTACTTCCCTTAACAAGGAAGGAACTGCGGTAAAACAAATCCCTGTGTCTCCGCGTGCTCCACTACGGTTTTTTCGCTCCTCTCTTTATGTTCTTAGTATCTAGGTTTGCATATAGGGAAATTCTCGTAGTTGCATATCTAGAGAATTTACTTTGTGTCAAGCCTAAAATTGAAAAAGAACTAAAAATTGAGTAGCACCTATTCACCCCCCCCTCTAGGTGTCCATACGATCCATTTCAATTGGTATTAGAGACCCGGCTCTTATTTTGGGCTTAACTGCCTAAGAGAAGTATGGGTTCCAAGGTAGATGGGAGTGATGCTCCGGAGGTAGTCACCATGAACGATCTCAAGACGTTGGAAACAACCTTGGTGAGTTCAATGGAGGCTAAGATGGAAGAGATGCGTCAATTGATAATGCGTCTCTCCACATCCGCAGCATCACCTCCTTCTAACTCTGAGGCTACCACTCTGCAATCCAAGGAAACGGGTAAAACCAATTCCAAAGATAACGACGTGGTTGGTGATGACACTAGAAAGAGCTCCTCCTCGAAAAAGGATAGTGGTAAGGAGGGATACAATGAGGTTTCCCATGTGTATTCTCCTGATCCACCCATCCCTCACCCACATATACATAATAGGGGTGATCCACCAAAACTTTCAGCATCTACCTTTACTCAATGGCAATTTTTGATGAAGTCTCATGTGTGCAGTTCCTCCATTGAGTTGTGGAAAATCATAGAAAATGGTATTCATGTTGGAAATCCCAACAATCTCACAAGAAGAGAAGTTGTCGATAGTCAACTCAACGCTACAGCTCTACACATGATACATCTTGGTGTGGGTGACAAAGATATGCCACACATTCAGCATCTTAGTACTGCTAAGGAAGCTTGGGATGCTCTCACCGAGCTCTTCATCGGAAATGAAAGTATGAGAAGGAATAAATATGATGCTTTGAGCAATGAAGCTGAAGAATTTTATATGTTGGATGGAGAAAACCATGAGGACATGTATAGGAGGCTCAAGGCAATAGCCACAACTTTCAGGAATCATGGTGCCGCTCATGTTGATGATGCATGGATCAAGCGCAAATATGTCAGTGCTCTCATGCCATTTGAGCCCACAGATTTGAAAAGTCTCCAAGGTAGGCATAATTACCACCTTATGACATCCAATGAGGTAATGCAAGAAATGGCCGCTTTCAAAGTGGCTGCCAAGAATGCCGAAGATGCTCGCGAACGAGCTATGGGGATGCAAAAGGGGGTCAACATGGCCTTGAAGACTAGTGTGATTGCTCATGATGAATATGCCATAGAAGGTATGGACTGTCCCGAGGATATAAAAAGGAACCACGGACAATACCTAGCTCTTTATGCTAGAAACTTTTGGAAAGACCCGGCCAAGGCGAAAGCTAAACTAGAACGCAAGAGTGGAGCCTATGGAAGAAAGGAAAATGGTCCCAAGATAAGAACATGTTTCAACTGTGGTGACCGGCTGCACTTTGTAGCTGTGTGTCCATATCAAAGTAGGGAAGATAATGGAGGAAGACTTATTTTCAAAGACAGGTCAAAGGCTCCACACAAGAAATAGTTTGTAAAGAAGAATGCACCTTTCAAGAAGCAACCAAAGATTGATCTAGTGGCTCAAGAAGAATATTCTTCGGGAAATGAAGATGAGGATGAGGATGTTAGCTCTCAATAGGTGGTTTCTACAGTGACCACATCTACATCAACATCTCTCTTCGACTCTCCGAACGAAAACATCATCAACAAGAATGCTACTTGTCTCATGGCAAGAAATTCTGAGGTAACTGCTTCTAACTCTTCTTTTCCTAAAGCTATGATTGACATGGATGATCCTACTAGTATTAAGGTTAAAGAAGAGATTATTGCTTTGGACTATTTCTTCACTAACTTGCAAGGTGAGCACAAAATACGTTTTGAAGATCTTATGGACCAACTGCCCCAAAATGAAGCTCTCCTCGAAGAAAAGGGCAGAATTGAAAGGGAGGATGCAATGGAAATTGCATCCTTAAAAAATGCTCTTGAAGAAGAAGAGGCTCGGGTTTCTCTTGAAGAGAGGCTTGAGTCCATTGAGGAGTCACATGAAGAAATAGTGGCTAAACTTGTTAAGGAACATGACAATGCTGTCACCAAAGCAAAGAAGTTAAAGAAGGAAAAGATTGACTTTGGGGCTGCTCATGATAGACTCTCCGAGGAATTGGAGAAACTTGACATCGCTCACAAGGCGTTGAAAAGCGATTTCTCCATTCTCAATCAGTCACATGATCAGCTCCAAATTCGATTGGACAAGTATGATGTTCCTAGCACATCCAATTCAACATATAGTCACAAGGAAAATGCTAGTGTGGAATAATAATCTGTCAAGGACATCACTCCCAAGGATAAGGGTGTTGTTGATGAAGTTCTTGGCACGCAAAGGTCAAATCATGGTAAAGAGGGACTTGGGTATGTCACCAAGTCCAAGAAAAAGAAAAAGAAGAAGAACAAGACCAAGAATGTACAATCGAAGACAAGCACCGCTGAGAAGAATATCACAAAAGACAAAACTAACAATATTGGTTTTGCAGGGTCTCACAATCCAAATTATGAACTCTTTTGTGATGATTATGGCGATTTTTATGCTTATTATGCCGGTCCCTTCGATGAATATATTGCTTGGTCTATTTGGGTTCCAAAGACCCTTGTTTCTAACATGAAAGGACCCATTGAAAAATGGGTACCTAAAATCAAGAAGTAATTCTCTTGCAGGGCTATGCTTCCGATGGGTCGAAATGGGTGCTGGATAGTGGATGCACTAGTCATATGACCGGAATCAAGGAGATCATCACGGAGATGCGTCCAAATCATGATAATATTACAGTCTCCTACGGTGATAAGTCCAAATCTCAGGTATTGGGTCTTGGCAAGGTTGTGGTTGCCCATGATATCTCTCTCGTGGACGTCATGCTTGTTGACACCCTCGGTTACAACCTTCTTTCTGTCCGTGCCCTTGGCAAGATGGGTTTTGCTGTTTTCATTGATGATGATTTAGTGGTAATCTTGTGGAGCAAGTATCTAAAGGTCGCTTTCGTTGGGTACGTCGAAAATGACCTGTATGTGGTGGACTTTTCGGGGAAAACCACTTCGGGTCCGATGTTCTTTTTCGGAAAGGCCGACGTGGGCTGGTTATGGCATCGCCGTTTAGCCCATGTCAACATGAGAACTTTGCAAAGTCTCCACATGGGTGGCCACATCCTTGGACTAAAAGACAATGTCTCCTTTGCCAAAGATCGTGTTTGCAGGGCTTGTGTTGAAGGAAAAATGCATGACTCTCCCCACAAGAGGAAGACTATTGTGTCTTCAAAGAGGATCTTGGAATTACTTCATGTAGATCTATTTGGTCCTCCATCTCATGCCAGTCTTGGTGGGAAGAAATATTGTTTAGTCATTGTCGATGATTACTCAAGATATACATGGGTCTATTTCTTCAAGCTAAAGAGTGAGACTCAACAAACGGTCATTGGCTTTGCCAATGAAGTCCAACGTCAACACAATGTTCCTATCTTGGCAATAAGAAGTGACAACGGCTCCGAATTCAAGAACTACACGTTGAATGAGTTTCTAAGTGAAGAGGGGATAAGACATCAATATTCCGCTGCGTACACCCCTTAACAAAATGGTGTAGCCGAGAGGAAGAACCTCACATTGATGGATATGGCAAGATCAATGTTAGCTGAATTCAAGTCTCCATACAATGTTTGGGCTGAAGCCATATCCACCGCTTGTCACTCATCTAACCGGATCTATCTCTGGAAAATCTTGGACAAGATCCGGTATGAAATTATTACCGGTAACAAGCCTAACATCTCATACTTTAGGGTATTCGGGTGTAAGTGTTTCTTTCTTATTAAAGGTGTCCGCTTGTCTAAATTTGAGTCCAAGTCTTTAGAAGGTATTTTTGTTGGTTATAGTGCCGAATCCCACAATTATAGAGTCTAGAACAAGCTCACCGGGACTGTTGTAGAATCTTGTAGTGTGGAGTTCGATGAAAATAACGGCTCCTATGTAGGGCAAGTTGATGTTTGTGATGCAGATGTTGAAATACCCCAAGATGCTATAAGAAGAATGGGCGTGGGATTTTTCCGCCCCATTGAGGAACCCCTCGTGGCGGATCGGGAAGGACAATGCTCTGATCAAGTGGATCCCTCATCTTCACAAGATCAACAAGCTCCTACTGCTGGAGAAAACTCCGCACCAACACCACAATTTTCTGAAGCTCGTCAGTCTCCTGGACAAAATGATGGTCCCAGGCCGGATTATCCGCCCCCTCCAAGGGGCAGACAGTCTGCCCCTGGCACTCCAATTCATCCCAGGGGATTAGAAGAAGAAGCAATCCTTCAAGAAGACTCCAGGCCAAAATCTCCGGCCCCCCTGGGGGGGCGGATTATCCGGCCCTGGATTCCCCAACTCTACCAGGCACTCTCAGGAAGAAGATGTCGCAGCTTCTTCTCCCAGGCCGGATAGTCCGACCCCACCAAGGGGCGGATTATTCGGCCCTAAAGAAAATATTCAGCAGCAATCTCCAGTTGTAAACTCAGAACAACATCAAGGGCAAGTTCAAGATCAAGGGCAACATAGTGAACAAGACAAGGATACCAATGTTTAATCAACTCCTCCTAGAAACAATAAGGATATTGAGACTCGTCGCAAGGCTCGTGCTGATCGGAACCTTGACCTTAGAGGACACACTCTTGACAAGGTTCTCGGTGATCTTCTAAAAAGGGTGTCTACGAGAAGAGAACTTGCAAGCTTCTGTGATCATCAAGCTCACATTTCTATGGTTGAACCGAAGAAGGTCTTTGATGCTCTTTAAGATCCCGATTGGGTTGTTGCAATGCATGAAGAATTAAATAACTTAGAGCGCAACAAAGTTTGGAAGATCGTAGAAGAACCCAAGGATTGACGCAATGTTATCGGCACCAAGTGGATTTTCAAGAAAAAACAAGATGAAAATGTCATTGTTGTGAGGAATAAATAAAGACTCGTGGCTCAAGGATTCTCCCAAGTGGAAGGAATTGATTTTGGCGAGACTTATGCTCTTGTGGCTCTTCTTGAGTCCATCTGTATCCTTCTTGCCTATGTCGCTCATCATAATTCTAAATTACATCAAATGGATGTTAAGAGTGTGTTTCTTAATGGTCCACTACATGAGTTGGTATACGTCAAGAAGCCCCCGGGTTTTAAGGACCCCAAATTTCTGAACCATGTCTACAAACTCGATAAGGGTCTCTATGGCCTTAAACAAACCCCACGTGCGTGGTATGAGCACCTTAAAGAGCTGTTGTTAGACCGTGGATTCGTAGTTGGGCAAATCGATCCCACTCTTTTTACTTAGAAGGTTAATGGGGAGCTTTTTGTATGCCAACTTTATGTAGATGACATTATTTTTGGCTCTACTAACAAAGCTTTCAACGATGAATTTTCAAAGCTTATGACTGACAGGTTTGAGATTTCGATGATGGGTGAATTGAGGTTCTTTCTTGGATTCAAGATCAAACAACTTAGAGAGGGAACTTTTATTAATCAAGCTAAGTACATCCAAGACATGTTCAAAAGGTTCAAGATGACGGATCTCAATGGCGTTGCTACTCCAATGCAAACTAAGTGTCATCTTGATCTCAATCCCAAGGGTAAAGACGTGGACCAAAAGGTATACCGATCCATGATCGGATCTCTCCTTTACCTTTGCGCATCTAGGCCCGATACCGTGTTAAGTGTAGGAGTGTGTGCAAGGTACCAAGCCGCTCCTAAAGAAAGCCACTTAGTGGCGGTCAAACGAATCTTCAGATATTTGGTTCATTCCCCAAATTTTGGATTATGGTATCCCAAAGGTTCAAGTTTCTCTCTATGTGGTTACACTGATTTAGATTGGGCTGGTGACAAAGATGATAGAAAATCAACTTCTGGTGCATGCCAATTCTTGGGCAGGTATGTAGTGTGTTGGTCTTCAAAGAAGCAGAATTGCATATCACTCTCAACCGCCGAAGTTGAATATGTTGATGATGCAAGTGCTTGTACACAGTTATTATGGATGAGGAAAACTTTAAAGGAATATGGTGTCAATTGTGACAAAGTTCCTCTTTTATGTGACAATGAAAGTTATATCAAAATTGCATACAATCCAGTGCAGCATACAAGAACAAAACATATTGAGATTCACAACCATTTCATTCGAGATCATGTTGCTGGTGGCGATATTGCACTATCCTTTGTGAGCACGAAGAAACAACTTGCTGATATTTTCACAAAGCCTCTTGATGAAGCAAGATTTTGTTATTTGAGGAATGACCTAAATATCATAGATTCAAGGAGCTTGGCTTAACTACCCTTGCACACTCACTTACTTTTTTTCATGTATTTGGCTTAGATGCGGGCATTGACATAGGGGGTGTGTGGTCCTAATTAATGGGGATAACCCTCCCCCCATTATGCCGAAAGCAAGAAAAATCATTTCCCTTAATATCATTTTGTGATATGTGGGTTATTGATGAGCATTGGTTTTGAACTCAAGATACATCTTCGCGGTGTCATGCCATGCGCTCCAACATGGTGGCTTCGGCCACCGCCCTCTTCCTTGAGAAGAGTTGGTTTCTAATGGCTCTCCTTGGTTTTTCTTGCATATTTCTTATTCTTGTGGAAAACACACCCAACTTTGGCTTTTTGTTCGATTTGTTCTTGCAACTTTGGGTGTGTAGTACCATCACAGTTTGTTAATCTACACCCAAGCCTTTTTCTCTCCTTAAACCATCTATTCTTGCATGACGAGGAGGAGGAGGCGTGATCTTCTGGGGTGTTAGCATCGCTCTTCTTCCTTTTTGACATTTCGATGCCAAAGGGGGAGAAGTAGTTCTATTAAGTCAAAGGATTTGCATGGGTCGGGCGCAAGCACTTGCTTTTCCATTCGTTCGTTTTGTTTGCATGCTTGTGCCCCTTTAGCGTGAACTTATTTGCTATTTTATGTATGGTCCTATGCAATTCTGGATTTATATTGTGGACCTACTCTCATGGAATTCTGGATTTATCTATGGAGTCTGGCATTCTATTTGATGGCATATGGAATCATGGGATTATCTTATGTATAAATCAATTTTGTGGGATGTGCTTGGAGCCAAACAATCTCATTAGTTTATTTGGCGATATTCACATCCCGGTGGTATGACCTTGTTTTAATTGTCTTTGCTATGAAAGTTGTGTTTTCTCTAGTGTGTACATTTGTATTCCAAAGGAAAACATTAAGTATGCACACATTTAGGGGGGGCCTCTTTCATTTAATTTAAGGGTGTTGTCCGTAGTCATTTCCAAATCCTAGTATTTTCATCTAACACCAAAAAGGGGGAGACTGAAAGAACATTTCATAATCACTAGTGTTTTGTGTGTTAGATAACAATATCAAGCATTATTTAACGTGTGTTCAAGTGCTGCAGATCTGTACACTAAAAAGGAAAGGAAACTGCTTTTTAGGGGGCGGATAATCCGCCCCAACCCTCTTTCCAGAGTGCGCAACCCCCAAAGAGGGGGCGGAGTTTAAGGCCGGATTTTCTGGCCCGGCCCGATAGTTTTCCCCTTGGGGGCGGACTGTCCGCCCCCTCGAGAAATTTCTTTAAGCCAAGGACTATGTCGCTCTCTGTATGGGGGGCGTAGTTTCCCACGGACTTTCCGGCCCTTGGGCGGATTTTCTCCCTAGGGCGGATAGTCCGACCCTAGGGGGGCGGATAATCCGCCCCTCAGGAAATTTCTTCAAGTCAAGGTTGCATCACTCTCTGTATAGGGGGCGGAGTTTTCCCCGAAGTTTCCGTCCTGGGGGGTGGATTTTCTCCCTAGGGCGGATAGTCCACCCCAAAGGGATGCGGATAATCCGCCCCCAAATTTCTCTAACGACTTGGTCTGGGCAGGGGTATTTAAGCCTGTCTTCCCCCTCTGGCCATAACTCTTGGTTCATTCGAAAAAGTCAAGTTCTGATCTGCAACTTTCATCCAAGAGATCTCCACCTAGATCCATCGAAAGGCCCCGTCCCTTGGGGAATCAAAGGAGGAGGACTCGATCTTCAGCAAGTGCAATCAAGCTCTTCATATCCTCTCCATTCATTTGGAGAATCACCGATCTAGTATTTCTTGCAAATACCTAGATCCTTGTTTTGTTTATATTGATAAACCTTGTTCTTGTGACAGCTTGTTATCATCTCGGGATCCCCCAATTCAGTTGTGGGTCTGTTCCCCGGTAGAGTTGTAAAGGCACTGGTTCCCACCTCGAAGGGTACCAATAGTGGAGACGGTGGATCAGGCCTTTCGTGGAGAGATCCATGGGAAAATAGGGTGAGGCCTTTTGTGGCGTGGTGGTCGTAGAACCGCCCACCCCTCCAACGCAGATGTACTTCCCTTAACAAGGAAGGAACTGCGGTAAAACAAATCCCTGTGTCTCCGCGTACTCCACTACAGTTTCTTCGCTCCTCTCTTTACGTGCCTAGTAGCTAGGTTTGCATAGAGGGAAATTCTCGTAGTTGCATATCTAGATAATTTACTTTGTGTCAAGCCTAAAATTGAAAAAGAACTAAAAATGGAGTATCAAGGTCCCGTCTGGCTTCTCGTCGAATATAAAGGGAATAATAAATATTTCAGAGAAAACATTCCAAAACCTGAAGTCTCATGACTGCCATGTGATTATGACGCAATTGCTTCCGATTGCATTGAGGGGGCTTCTACCTGAAAATGTTCGAGTACCCATTGCGAAGCTTTGTGCATTCCTCAATGCAATATCTCAGAAGGTAATCGATCCAGAAAGCCTACCAGGGTTACAGATAGATGTGTCCCAATGTCTTGTCAGCTTCGAGTTGGTGTTCCCACCATCCTTATTCAATATTATGACGCATCTCCTGGTTCACCTAGTAGAAGAGATTGCCATTCTCGGTCCTGTATTTCTACACAATATGTTCCCCTTTGAGAGGTACATGGAAGTATTAAATAAATATGTTCATAACCGTGCTAGACCAGAAGGAAGCATCTCCAAGGGCTATGTAACAGAGGAGGTCATTTTGTTATGTGTTGACTTTATTCCTGACCTTAAGGCGATTGGTGTTCCACAATCACGACATGAGGGGAGACTGCATGGAAAAGGCACCCTAGGATGTAAAGAAATGATATGTAGGGACGGGCATTCTCTCAATCAAGCACACTACACGGTTTTACAAAGATCTATCTTGGTTGCCACGTATATCAAAGAACACAAGAATTTTATATGCCTCAAACACCCGGGGCAGTCTGATGACTGGATTATAAGTGAACACATGGCGAGTTTTGGCGGCTAGCTGCAAAGACTTCTCACGAATAACACCACTATTGGAGATCAGCTGTACTTGTTGGCCAGAACACCATCTTCGACTGTATGTACTTTCCAAGGGTACGAGATAAATGGGAATACATTTTGTAGGGTTCGCAGCATAGAAAACAAAAAATTTCCTACGATGGGAACAACTATGTGCCAAGATATATCTATTATATACAAACAACGGGCAGATGTATATCTGTAGAGAACATACCCTTGAAGACCGACAAAGCTTAACGAGTTCAACTCGTGGTTGATGTAGACGATCTCTTGCCGATCTCAAGACTGAGAGGAAGTCCTAGCGCCACAAAGCAGCAGCGCATCCATGCTCACACACACGTACAAGAAACCAAGCAACTTCCGCCTCCTCGCTACAGCGATGCAGGAGAAGCACAACCCTTTCTTGCCGAATAGCCACCGGGAACATGTATCTCGCTAGTCCGAGACCATGGGGGATAAATTCTAGAGGGGGAGAGAGATCCTTCACGAGGAGGTGTGAGTGAGAGAGATGAGAGGGGTGCCTTTTATAGGAGGAGGGGGGGAACCCAAGGGGGTGGCCGCCGGCCATGGGGGCTGCCCCCTCCCCTCCTTCATTCATGTGGGTGGACACTCCACTCACAAAAATCCATTCAAATCCCTCCACTCAAAATCCCACTCAAACTTGCCATTAAATTTCCACCAAATTTAATGCAAACTCTCATTAAATAAAACTCTTTTATTTTATTCAGAATTTTGACAATTAATTTAATGACAAACATTCACAAATAACCCCTTGCTAGAATTCCATTTCACATGCATAACCTCTTTATGCAATTTCACCCTAAAACCTGTTTCGGTATCTAGTGAAATAAATTCCTGCGCTTGTTTATTCTTTCGGCATGAAACATTTGCTCCAACTGGATGTCAGTGTCTCTTAAGTGTGTCACCCTACGGTTCGCGAATAATGCGGACATGGTCGAGACCCTTCTCCGATCAATAATCAGTAGCGGGACCTGGAGATCCATACTGACTCCCACACATTCAACAATGACTTTCTTGTGATTGTCGGAACCTTTTACGCTTGTATCTTAATCCCTTTGTTTCACGATATATTACATGTCCGAGATTCGATCATCGGTATCTCCATACCTAGTTTGATCTCGTTACTGACATGCACTCTTTTCTCGTTCCCGCGATATAACATTCTAGTGATCAAATCACATTACAAGAAATGTGTCAACTTCTGACGTTCTCATTTTGACGATGGCAATAATCGTCATAAATTTTATGACGATTTGCAACAGATCGTCTCTAGCCACTCTAGAAGGACCAAACCCCTTCAAAATTATGACGATTAGCTAAGAATCGTCGTAATATTGTTAGTTGAAATCGTCATAATGTGGCTGATCCAGCCATCGATCACAATAGAGCCAACCTAGCGTATATCACACTTTGGATTGAGTGAAACACCCTAGTTCCAATAGTCTTGCACCACAAAAGTGTCTAGGGGTATTTTTGTAACATCCACTATCTGAACCCTAGTCGCCTCACTCCCCTCGCACCTCTTCCCAGACCCCGCCGCCACTTATTCCTATCTGTCTCCTCTCATCTTCTCAATGTATCTAGGGTTTCTCCCCTGCAACCGAGCCGCCGCCCCCGTCCACATCCCTGCCCTCCGCCACCCACCCCCGCCGCCACCACCCCACTCTGCGATGACTACCACGCGCGACGACAGTGGCGACAACACGAGAACCAACAGTTTCTCCTATGCCACGCCCCGCATATCCTCTGCCTCGCCTAGCAACAGCACACCCTGCATCTCTTCCGCCACCATGCTCTGCAGCACCCCCATCCAGATCGAGAGGGACATCCACCCAAACCCTAATCCACTCCCACCCTGCACCGCACTCCCACAAACAGACCCCCCTCGCGCTACTGCAGCTGTCGCCACCATCGCCACCACCACAAACCCCTCCTATCTACTTCCCTCGTAAATCCCCACCATGTTTGAGATGGATAGCCTCGTTGGCGGCGGCCCTGAGATCCATGAGGCCGCCAGATCTGTCATCGGGGTCGCCGGATGTAGCGACATCTTAGCCTGATCTACACACCCCTTCTCCCCCCACTCTCTATCTTGATTTCTCTCTTAGTCCATCTCTCTTTCTCTGCAGGAACTCTCACTGGAGCTTGGATTTGCTGGCCAGAGACATGGTGGAGCGCCTGGAGAAGACCTCACCTCCACCCTCCGCAACCGCTATGTCGGCACCTCCACGCTCGGTATGAATAACCTCCCCTCACCTTTCCCATTGTACACTGGATCAGTATCCGCGCCCTCTAGGGAGAGGTTGCTGCTTGGCAATTATTTAGGAGGGGAGGACTTGGGGACATAAATTTCTAGATGCAACTTCTCCAATTTAGATTCCCCTTAGTTAAGATGTGGCTATATGCTAATATTGAACCACCACACAAATCCCTGAGCCTACTGACTTATATGGCTGTATGCACTTTGTATTAAAAGCATGGAAAAACAACCTTAAGATTGTCAGATCATCAACTTGCTCATATCACAAAGCTATCAGACTGAAATTGAAACAAATAGAGTTTAAAACAGATGTTGGCAGAGATATTTGCCAAGGATAGATTCATTCATGCTATCCTACTATTCCATTACCTCCTGAACTGATCATTGTAGTGCTTTGTACAAATAAGCCTAGAACATATTGTCACCAATCAGCAGTGCTCTGTTTGTATCAAGTGCTATTTGGTTTTGCTCCAAGTAATTAGCAGCTAGTAGTGCAAATATCATTCATTGTTGGTGTTTATCTCAGTTTTACCATGAGCTGTTGTTCTGTTCTGCGTTGCAGTTAATTAGTAAACTAAGCTATTATTCTTTTCTGCTTTGCATTAATTAGTAAACTATGTCTAGTATAAATATCTCTTCTGCCTCCAATTGTGTTGATTCTATTGTAGCTATTTTTTTCCTTTATAGCTACAATATTTGCCCACAACCTGTTTCAGTTCTGAATGTTCTAGCTCATTACTGTTAGTTAATTGGAGCATGAATATTCCTATATCTGGCCGATAAACGGTGCACATGCAGCTTCTCTATCTATCGCTGACAGTTCAGTTTTCTAAAATCTTTTTAGGACTGCTTGGAAATCCTTAGCTAGCTTTGCATCATATATGAATTGCACTGAGATCCTCCCTTTACTTGAATATGTATAGAAAGTTGACATGCTACACGCTGTGACATGCTGGATGCTGTGACGATGAAGTTAACACGCCTTGAAATTTCTCCACGGACCACAAACTGCAGTATATATTTGGATTTTGGTAGATGCTTGTTTAGATTGTAAAATATTAGTGTAGAACTGTATATTGTTGTAGAAATTCATCAACTGGTACATGCTACTGCCAAATAACAAGTAAAATATCAACTTGAGAATACTCAAATACGATCATTATTTCATTTATATCAAATTGCCACTGAAGAACTTATCAGTAGAAGATCATAGTCTTGGGATGACCTTGTTATTATCATAGAAGTGGTATGTCGATTTGATCTATGTTATATAACATGATCTGTGTCACATAGTTTTTGGCTGTCTTGCTCATCGAGTCATGGTTTCATTAAAGCCAATCTTTTACATAGGTAATCATACCGCTTTACCATATCTATCCCAGCCTTTTTTATTTATGTTATTTTATGGAATTTCTAGGTAAGTTCAAAGCAGAAGGAAACCAGTCGCACCAGCGGATGCTAGACACTTTTGAAAGAACCCCCCTTTCGCAGTACAGATCCCGTGACCACCTCGTAGAACTGGTGAGTTTCCCCACCCTTCCCTTGGATGTGTGTGTGTATTCCTTGGTAGAGCGAGATGTGATCTGTTCGATCCATCCGCTCGGTGTGGTCTCGACAAGATCTGAACTGTCGTTGCCCTGTGTGGCCTTTGAAATCCGATGAAATATTTGTTCTATTGATTGCATAGCGGAAACGTGTATAGTAGAAAATCGGGCATTCGTACATTTTTTATTCCAATTTATTAATGTTTCTGTTATTTCCTTAGTAGTCTGTAGTTGCACCTACTGATGTTTTTCTCTTCGGTAACATTCTTGTTCTTGCTGTTACAATATATGCGGTATTGGCATGTTTTCTTTTTTGGGATGACATTGGTTGTTCTTTTTTGAACACACGGAAACTACTGTTGTAGTTTCTATTTTTTTTATACTAGAGTTATTAGACAGCAACCTCTACTATTTGTGTTGCGATGGAATTATATTCACTATTGAATTTACACAATTACCAATGTAACAGAGATTGTGAAATCTAGAGAGAACATTTCTGATAAGCACTTGTAGGTATAGTTAGAGACTGATCTATTTAGTAACATAGAAAAGGTCCATTTTTCATGTTGTGAACATTTGAAACCCTGTTGCAACCGAAAATAAAGTAATGTATTGTTTATGTGGGCTAGGATAGTGCTTTATTTGATGTCCAGAAACATGCCCATTTGTTCTTTGCATAACTTACTGTTAGATACTTTACTGTTATTATCTCACGTGTTCTACTGTTATTATCTCACGTGTTCTGTTGCTGCTACCAGATATATTGTGGTGTCATCTTACATGAGCTCTAGACTAAGTTCAAAGAAGGCAGAAGATTGATGCGGGTTTTCCTCACATGATTGTATAGTTCATGTAGCAAGTGCCTCGAGATGTACATACTTGCAGTTTTCCACGGTTGTAATATACTAGTGTACGATTTGTAGTTGTTTTATATTCTTGGGTGATGTCAAATATGTCCTGAGTGTAATATTGATCTAAATTTGGTCATCATTCATAAAAATTAATGTTATTTGGCCTATCCAAAAGTAAATATTTGATGTTTACTTTTTTTGTCTGAAATGAAATAAATGCTAGATGGGCTGTAAAAAGGCCTCGGCATAATTTTAAAATGGTTGAAAATAAAAAAGAAACGAACCTTTAAAGGAAAAGGACATGAAAATAGAGAAGGCCAACTTCTTGGGCTTGGACCAACAAATCAACTGAATTGACACAAAAATTAATTGACCAAGTTGTTGGGCTTGGCCCATAACAGCAGGTATGGACTGGGCTGATTTCGTGCCACGTCGGACTGGCCACGTGGGATCTGACCTGGCCATGTCAGTTTTCCCATGACGATATCGGATTGTCATAGTAGTTATGACGATCCAATATCGTGATAGACGGTTATGAAGATTTCACTAAAATCGTCGTTATAGTTCATTTGCGACGCCCAGCTTTCGACGATCTCAAAATCGTCATAGAATCGTCATAAACGAACTATTGTGACGATTTTGTGACGAAAATAGAGGGTTATATATAGCCATATTCCTTGTAGTGTCACTTGCTTGCAAGCTAACCAATGTGATATCACCGAGAGGGCCCAAAGTATATCTATCTGTCATCGGGATGAACAAATTCCACTCTTGATCCATGATTCTCAACATAACACTTTAGTAGCTTTGAAGCCATCTTTATAATCACCCAGTTACGGTGTGACGTTTGATGTCAACAAGAAACTCTTCCGGTGTTAGTGATTGGCATGATCTCATGGTCTAAGGATTAGGACTACTTTGTAAGTTGTTTATAGCAATATAAACTCAATGACTTTGATCGTAATGCCATACATCGGATGAATGTTCATCACACCATTACACTAATGTTGTGATCTCGTTATTAACAACATCCAATGTCTATGATCAGGAAACTGTGATCATCTTGTTAATCAACGAAGTAGTTTATGAGAGAGGCATAACTAGGAACTTTCTGTTTGTTTATTAAACTCACATGTATTAACATTTTCGTATTAATACAATTATAGCATGAAAAATAAACATCTATCATATACTTGGAATACACATAATAAACATTTTATTATTGCCTCTCAGGGCATATTCCCTTCAGTCTCCCACTTGCACTAGAGACAATAATCTAGTTACCTAGTGATGTATCTAACACCCATGGAGTTCTGGTGTAGATCATGTTTTTATCTAGGGAGATTTTTAGTCAACGGATCTGCTACATTGAGATCCGTATGTACTTTACAAATCTTTATATCTCCATCCTTGACATGCTCGCGGATGGAGTGAAACCGACGCTTAATATGCTTGGAATGCTTGTGAGACCTTGGCTCTTTGGCATTGGAAATGGCACCATTGTTTTCACAATAGATCACCATTGGGTCCAACGTGTTTGCAACCACACCTAGTTGGGATATGAACTCCTTCATCCAAACCGCTTCCTGAGCTGCTTCTGAAGCAGCAACATATTCGGCCTCCATTGTTGATCCCGCCACCACAGGTTGTTTGGAGCTCCTCCAACTAACCGCTCCGCCATTCATGAGAAATACGTATCCAGATTGAGACTTAGAGTCATCCGGATCGGTGTCAAAGCTAGCATCAACATAACACTTAGCGACGATCTCTTCTTCACCTCCATATACAAGAAACATATCCTTAGTTCTTCGTAAGTACTTAAGGATATTCTTGACCGCTTTCCAGTGTTCCGAACCTGGATCCAATTGGTACCTACTAGTCAAACTAATAGCATGTGCCACATCCGGTCTTGTACATAGCATGGCATACATTATAGAGCCTATGGCTGAAGCATGTGCCACATCTCGCTTTCTTCCGTCGTAGCCGTACTTTGAGTATTACTCAATATCGTGCCTTGTGTCATAGGTAAGAACCCCTTCTTACTATATTCCATTTTAAACTTCTTTAAAATCTTATCAAGGTATGTACTTTGCGATAGCCCTATTAGGCGCTTAGATCTATCTCTATAGATCTTTATGCCTAATATGTATGACGCTTCAACTAGGTCCTTCATTGAAAATTTGTTGTTTAGATAACTTTTAACACTGTTTAAAAGATCTATATAATTTCTGATCAATAATATGTCATCCACATATAATATCAGAAATGCCACATTTCTCCCACTCACTTTCTTGTAAATACAAGCTTCTCCATAAGTTTGGACAAATCCAAACTCTTTGATCACCTCATCAAAGCGGAGATTCCAACTTCGTGATGCTTGCTTCAATCCATAGATGGATCGCTGAAGCTTGCACACCTTGTTAACATCCTTAGGATCGACAAAACACTTTGGTTGTATCATATACAACACTTCTTCAATATTACCATTGAGAAACGCGGTTTTGACATCCATCTGCCATATCTCATAATCGAAATACGCAGCAATTGCTAACATAATCTTAACTGACTTTAGCATTGCCACGGGAGAGAATGTCTCATCATAGTCAACTCCTTGAATTTGTCGAAACCCCTTTGCGACAAGTAGAGATTTATAGACGGTTACATTACCATCAGCATCAGTTTTCTTTTGAAAATCCATTTGTTCTCCACGGCCTTTCGGTCGTGAGGTAAGTCCACCAAGTTCCAAACTTTATTTTCATACATGGATTCCATCTCGGATTTCATGGCTTCTAACCATTTGTTGGAATCCGGGCTCATCATCGCTTCTTCATACGTCGCAGGGTCATTATTTTAATCAACCATGAAATTCATGACAGGATTTCCGTACAGCTCGGGAGCTGCACGCGTCCTGCGAGGTTCGGTAGTACTCCCCTTTGGAGTTTCATGATCATTATCATTAGTTACTTCTTCAACAGGTTAATACAACTCCGGAAAAACTTCCGGCGCTGCGCTACTCGCCATACTTTGAAGAGAAGGTTCAATAAACTCTTCGAGTTCTACCTTCCGACTACTCACACCTTTCGCGAGAAACTCTTTCTCTAGAAAGGATCCATTCTTGGCAACAAAAACCTTGCCCTCGGATCTATGATAGAAGGAATACCCAATAGTTTCTTTAGGGTATCCTATGAAGGCGCATTTTTCCACTTTGGGTTCGAATTTATCCGGTTGAAGTTTCTTCACATAAACATCGCATCCCCAAACTTTAAGAAATAACAGCTTAGGTTTGTTTCCAAACAACAATTCATATGGTGTCTTTTCAACGGATTTAGATGGTGCCCGATTTAAAGTGAATGCATCAGTTTCTAGTGCATAACGCCAAAATGACAACGGCAAGTCCGTCAGAGACATCATAGATCGAACCATATCTAATAAAGTAGGATTACGATGTTTTGACACACCATTTCCCTGTGGTGTTCCGGCAGGTGTGAGTTGTGAAAAAATTCCACACTCTTTCATGTGAGTGCTAAACTCGTAACTTAGATAATCACCTCCACGGTCGGAACATAGAAATTTGATCTTTCTATTATGATGATTTTCCACTTCATTCTGAAATTCCTTGAACTTTTCAAAGGTTTCAGACTTGTGTTTCATCAAGTAGATATAACCGTATCTACTCAAATCATCTGTGAAAGTAACAAAATAACGATATCCATCTCGCGCCGACAAACTCATTGGACCACATACATCAGAATGTATGATTTCCAATAAATCTGTCGCCCGTTCCATTGAACCGGAAAACGACGTTCTAGTCATCTTGCCCATATGGCATGGCTCACATGTATCAAATGATTCAAAATCAAGTGATTCCAAATGTCCATCCGAATGGAGCTTGTTCATGCGTTTAACGCCAATATGACCTAGACGGCAGTGCCACATATATGTGGATATATCATCATTTAGTTTAATCCATTTAGCATCAACATTATGAATATGTGTAACATTATTATCGAGATCTAATAGAAATAAACCATTCATCATCGGTGCATGAACATAAAATATTTCATTAATATAAATGGAACAACCATTGTTCTCGGATTTAAACGAATAACCACTTCGCATTAAACACGATCCAGATACAATGTTCATGCTAAGTGCTGGCACCAGATAACAATTCTTCAAGTTTATTACTAATCCTGATGGAAAGTGGAGAGGTAGCGTTCCGACGGCGATGACATCAACACTTGATCCGTTGCCGACACGCATCTTGACATCACCCCTTGCTAGCGGTCGCTTGTTCCGCAGCCCCTGATTCGAGTTACAAATATTAGCAACTGAACCGGTATCAAATATCCAGGTGCTACTGCGAGCACTAGTCAAGTACACATCAATAACATGTATATCATATATACCTTTGTTTGCCTTGTCGGACTTCTTGTCTACCAAATACTTGGGGCATTTGCGCTTCCAGTGGCCAGTCCCCTTACAATAGTAGCACTCGGTATCAGACTTAGGTCCAACTCGGGGTTTCTTTTCAAGCACGACAACTGGCTTGTCGCCCTTACTTCCCTTTTGTTTTCCCTTCTCGTCTTTCTTGAAACCAGTGTTCCTATTGATCATCAACACTTGATGTTCCTTTTTGATCTCCACTTCTGCAATTTTAAGCATTGAAAGAAGCTCGGGGAGAGACTACTTCATGCCTTGCATATTATAGTTCATCACGAAGTTCTTATAGCTAGGTGGCAGAGACTATAGAACATGATGGATGCCTAAGTCAATGGGAATTGTTATTCCCAAGGACACAAGTTATCGGCGTAACCCGACATCTTGAGTACATGCTCACTAACGGAGTTGTGCTCTTCCATCATGCAGCTAAAGAACTTTTCTGAAGCGTTGTAGCTCTCTACAACAGCATGTGTGTCGAAAATCATTTTCAACTCACCCATTGTATCAAATGCATTGCCGTTTTCGAAACGCTTTCGAAGTTCCGGATCTATCCCATACAATATGCCGCAATGAACTAAGTTGTGGTCCTCCTGACGAGTCTGATAGACATTTTTCTCCTCGTCAGGGGCATCCTCAAAGGGTGGGCGGCCTAGCGGCGCTTCTAGCACATATTGCTTTTGTGCAGTAGAGAGGAGAATCCTCAAATTCTTGGCCCATTCGGTAAAGTTGCTACCGTTCGTTGCAAGTTTCTCTTTCTCCATGAACACATTGAAATTAAAAGCATTTGGTGCCATCTACAACAGAATTTGTAAAGTTTAGACTAAGTTTATGATAGATTGAGTTCAACTAATCGATATTACGAATTAACTCCCACTCAAAAACGACACCCCTCGTGCCTTTTTGGTGATTACATGAACCAAATCCACTACACCAAGTCCGATCATCACGTGAGTCGGTGTAGCTTCAAAGGCGAGCATCAAATGGGCATCATATCTACTATATGACTCATGCTTAACCTTTCGGTCCGTGTTCCGAGGCCATGTCTGTACATGCTAGGCTCTCCAAGTTAGAACCTTAGTTGTCGCGTGTGTAACTGTTCTACACCCGATATATGGTCGTGGATCCAAGAACACCCGATCATCACATGATGTCTTGGAGCGACGAAAACATAATCGATGCATACTAAAGGAAGAACACATTCTTATCTTGATATTTAAATGAGGGATCATCTTATTATGCTAACAAAGCGCTAAACAAGCAATATAAGATGCTATCAGACATCACATGTTTATTAGTGGAATGATATGGTTCCCGCATATGATCTGTATCATGTGCACCGTGGTATGATCACTATCATACCTATATGTGTAAGTCCAAGGTCTATGGAGATTACACGTTTATGTATGTTGTAAGAGTATCATCTCATACTTCTACTTACAACATCACCATATCATAACACTAGCCCAACAACAATCTAAACTAGACGCCTCTAATTTATCCATTGCAAGTTTTACGTGGCTTAGGGCTTTCAAGATAGAACCGTTCTTACCTATGAACATGAACCACAACGAGGATAACCAAATTGTTGACAACTCGTTGCAAAATAGATATTGACTACAGTAGGAGAGACAAACACCTGCTAGCCACTTATGCAAACTAGTTGCATATCAAGCGTGGAACAGGTCTCATGTGCGAGGACATGTAAAGTTTGTCCGGGCCGCTTCATCCCACTATGCCACCAATATCCAAAATTACAACTAAGGAGCAACAACATGATCATCATCGCCCACATACTCATATGTGTACTACCCGTTTAATGCATCTACGCATAGATCCGGCTCTGATACCACTGTAGGGTTCGCAGCATAGAAAACAAAAAAATTCCTACGATAGGAACAACTATGTACCAAGATATATCTACTAGATACAAACAACGGGCGGATGTATATCCATAGAGAACATACCCTTGAAGACCGAGAAAGCTTAACGAGTTCAACTCGTGGTTGATGTAGACGATCTCTTGCCGATCTCAAGATCGAGAGGAAGTCCTAGTGCTGCAAAGCAGCAGCGCATCCGTGCTCGCACACACGTACAAGACACCGAGCAACCTCCGCCTCCTCGCTCCAGCGATGCAGCGGAAGCACAACCCTTTCTTGCATAATAGCCACCGGGAACATGTATCTCGCTAGTCCGAGACCATGGGGGATAAATTCTAGAGGGGGAGAGAGATCCTTCAAGAGGAAGTGTGAGTGAGAGAGAGGAGAGGGGTGCCTTTTATAGGAGGAGGGGGGGCACCCAAGGGGGTGGCCGCCGGACATGGGGGCTGCCCCCTCCCCTCCTTCATTCATGTGGGTGGACACTCCACTCACAAAAATCCATTCAAATCCCTCCACTCAAAATCCCACTCAAACTTGCCATTAAATTTCCACCAAATTTAATGCAAACTCTCATTAAATAAAACTCTTTTATTTTATTCATAATTTTGTCAATTACTTTAATTACAAACATTCACAAATAACCCCTTGCTAGAATTCCTTTTCACATGCATAACCTCTTTATTCAATTTCACCCGAAAACCTGTTTCGGTATCTAGTGAAATAAATTCCTACACTTGTTTATTCTTTCGGCAGGAAACATTTGCTCCAACTGGATGTCAGTGTCCCTTAAGTGTGTCACCCTACGGTTCGCGAATAATGCAGACATGATCGAGACCCTTCTCCGATCAATAATCAGTAGTGGGACCTGGAGATCCATACTGACTCCCACACATTCAACGATGACTTTCTTATGAAAGTCGGAACCTTTTACGCTTGTATCTTAATCCCTTTGTGTCACGATATATTACATGTCCGAGATTCGATCATCGGTATCTCCATACCTAGTTTGATATCGCTATTGACATGCACTCTTTTCTCGTTCCCGTGATATAACATTCTAGTGATCAAATCACTTGCTTGCAAGCTAACCAATGTGATAAGACCGAGAGGGCCCAGAGTATATCTATCCGTCATCGGGATGAACAAATTCCACTCTTGATCCATGATTCTCAACATAACACTTTAGTAGCTTTGAAGCCATCTTTATAATCACCTAGTTACGGTCTGACGTTTGATGTCAACAAGAAACTCTTCCGGTGTTAGTGTTTGGCATGAGCTCATGGTCTAAGGATTAGGACTACTTCGTAAGTTGTTTGTAGCAATATAAACTCAATGACTTTGATCGTAATGCTATACTTCGGATGAATGTTCGTCACACCATTACACTAATGTTGTGATCTCGTTATTAACAACATCCAATGTCTATGATCAGGAAACTATGATTAAACACACATGTATTAACGTTTCCGAATTAATGAAATTATAGCATGCAAAATAAACATCTATCATATACATGGAATACACATAATAAACATTTTATTATTGCCTCTCAGGGAATATTCCCTTCACATTTTACACGATAGGCCAAGATAAAAATAGCACCAACCAAACAAGTGTGTCCACTTCGATGCAGCAGAAGACAATGGGCAAAAGACCATGTATTATGGGTTCATAGAGAAGATATAGGAACTTGACTATGGACCTAATTTTAATGTCCCCTTGTTTCGGTGCAAATGGGTCAAGCTAACAGGAGGAGGGATTGAGGTAGACAAGAAGTACGGAATGACAATAGTGGATCTCAACAATCTTATCAAGGTAGACAAGAACTTAGATGAACCATTCGTCTTATCCAATGATGTGGCTCAGGTTTTGTATGTGAAGGACATGTCTACCAAACCGACAAAAGAAAAAAAAAGCAAACAGATACATCACACGATGAGCCAAAACTTCACATAGTTCTTTCAGGAAAAAGAAACATCGTGGAAGTGGAGGATAAGATAGACATGTCAGAAGATTATAATAAGTTTGATAAAATTACGCCCTTCAAATTGAAGACTGACTCAACCATCCTGTTAAACGGTGCAGATAATCCATGGTTATGGACGACGCGATCATAAGATTGACTATATGTATTAAATGAGCCATTTTTGGCACACATATGTATGTCAACATGGAAATCAATGTCATATTTCTTCTATTAACACAATATGTATTAAATGAGCCATTTTTCTTCACGCCATTTCTTCCTGCCATTTTTCTTCCCGCCATTTTTCTTCCCGCCATTTCTTCCTGCCATTTCTTCCCGCAATTTCTTCCCGCCAGTTTTTCCCGCCAGTTTTCTTCCTGCCATTTCACACTATATATATGTAGGATTGGCCTCCATTGTCATTGCACATATCTAGACTCATATCTGCAACCTCATCACTCTTTCCCATGGCTTCCACCATACCACTAACTCCCAGGGAGGCTTAGGTGCTTTGCGCCATGAACAACCCCTGCCCGCCGGGCTACTGCGTCCCCGTCGGCTGGATGCTGAGCCCAGTAAGCGTGCCGGTTCCTCCTGTCCCTCTAGGTGTGGCACGCCGGATGGCCATCATGAATAACTACTTATTTGAGCTCACACTAGAGCAGCGAAGGAATCCCAACTGGCATCCTGACTATTTCCCGACTTAGGAGGCCTTCTTCGGGGATCGTTGTGAGATGGCGCTTGCCAAACACGAGGAGGACGGCCCACCTCCTCCGAACTTCAACGAGGCCGGCCGTCGGCTATGGTGGTGCGGTCGGACTCTCCAGAGCATCCTGGCCTACGACACGGCCGCCTACTCTAACACCCTCCTGCGCTACCCTCAAGTCCAGCCCACGCGTACTCAGCCTTCAAGGTTCAACTACGACAACCCCGACGATGACAGCGACAACGGCCACGACGAGTACGACGACTATAGTGGTGAGCATTACAGGTGTAGGCAGGAGCATGACTGAATCACTCCAACATTCCAAAACAAGTTCGGCCGATTGTGACTTAATCTGGCCATGTATCTTAATTTTTAGTTCTTCTATGTATCTTAATTTTCAGTCGTGCTTTGTTAGTTGCGTTATGTACTTTAATTCCAGTTCTATCGTAATAAAATTTTCTTCCCGCCCTTTTCCTCCCGCGCATTCTGCTCGCTCTTTCCCATTTGTTACTAGTTTTAATAGTTAGAATTTTATTTTTTAAAAACAAAAAATTCTTTAGGATTAATTATTCTAATGCAAACAATTTTCATGTTGAATGTTTTGTCAGATTCCAAAGTATACAAAAGATGCTAAATTTAAATATCCAAACAATTCAAAAATGTTAATACAAAATAAAATACAATTTTCTCTAATAAAATAGGGTTAGATTCCTTTTCAGATGCTTAATATTTATTAAGTCACTGGTAGAGAACGCCCCATGCGTCCCGGTTGGTAAGGGCCATTAGTCCAGGTTGCCCAACCGGGACGGGGCAATCGGGACTAAAGCTCTAACCTTTAGTCCCGGTTGCCCCACCAACCGGGACAAATGGGGGCACACGTGGCGGCATCAGAGCGCGAGGGGGGGTGGAGCATTTTTCTCGGTTCGTAACACGAACCGGGACAAATGGGGCACACGTGGCGGCATCAGAGCGCGAGGGGGGTGGAGCTTTAGTCCCGGTTCGTAACACGAACCGGGACTAATAACCTGCTGCCGCGGCAGAGATTTGGCCCATTTCTCTGCCGCGGCAGAGAATTCATTTTGGCACATTTTGTTGCCGCGGCAGCATTTTCGCCACTTTTTGTGCCGCGACAGAGAATTCATTTAGGTTGTTTTATTGTTTATTTAGTGTTTTGCACTTATCAATGAAGGAACCTTATATTAAACAAGATCATCATGACAACATTTTACAATCCCTTGAAAGTTGCTATTTTTACAATCCCTATTGTCTATACATAGCCGAATAGTATTCTCCTTTTGGGTCTAGGACTTCTGCATCCAAGAATCCCGCCAATTCCTCCTGTATTGCTCGTATGCGATCCTTTGGCAGAAGACCGTCCCGTAGACGTTCGATCTGATTTAAAAAAGGAGTCAGCCTATATGAATATGAAACTAAACACAATTTGATTGTAATTAAAAACTATAGAAATTGTTTACATACGTGGAGTTGCTCTAAATTTATGCCCTTCTCATCGCACGTCTGCCGGATGAACTCGCATACATAGTATCCACATAGATTGTTACCTGGTCCCTGCGTCAGGCACTTTACGACAACAGAGTTCAATCAAAATAATAATCAAGCATGATAATAACTGTATCAAAACTAGAATCAAAGAGATGCGCGGATATAGCTAGTGGTGCTTACATCTAGTGGTTGAAATGTAAGCTCCTCTTTCCAAACACCCCTAGCCTTCTTGGTGAACCGTTTCCAAGCGCTGCCCGGCGTAGAAAACGAATAAAATAAGTTATTAAGTACTTGATATCATAAAATTCACGAACGTTGCCGATATAGTGTCGTAATGATTAGAATTACCGCTGGAGAAGTATCTGCATGTCTTTCCACGTCTCAAGGGGTTTATGTTTCGAGTCCATGACTAGTACACGCCCTTTGTCAAGTTGAATGATTAACAGAATATAGTGGTACCTGCGAATGCAGAACTTATCAATTATATACTTAACATCGAGTAAGAGAAATAGAAAGTGTATACAAGACAATAACACTCACTGGAAGTTGTAAGGAAATAGTATTTCCCTTTTGGTTTCTTGAAACCTTAACGCGTGTACTATATTATCCTCCGTATCCTGGGGGCTTATTTTGAAGCCAATATGGGTCAATGAAGCCAATGTCATAGATTTGTCCTCTGCTGCATTCGAGAATCTTCATTCTGCATATTAAAGTATGATTATATACATGCAATAAACAAAATAATATAGATGGAGACTAAATTAATTACAGAATTAGTACTTACAGACTAAATCCATTCTCTTTGTTTGCCGTAGCCACATCGATAAATTTATCCACGCCTTTGATATACCCGGCTACCCGCCGGTCACCGTACATCCATTCCCGACCGTTCATCTGCATCATATAAGTAAGTTTATCAAAAAACAGGACATCATAAATAGTGAAATAACCAATTCACACCGACACATGAATTGTATCAATGACCTAGAAAAGATAGGATTGCTAACCTCGATCGAGGGAAATAAAGAGGAGAAAGCTCAAGTGCGTCTCGGAAACCTTCTATATTTTTGTTCTATGAGAAATTCAACTGGATTTTTCACTCAAACATTTCAACAAACACCTTCAATGCATGCATGAGAAAAAACTAGCACACACCCTCACACCTTCAATGCAGAGTGGAGGCAGAGGGGGCTGGGGCGTTGCATTTATAGAGGGCAAGGGGTCTTTAGTCCCGGTTGGAGCCAGCAACCGGGACTAAAGGTGCGTGCCACGCCACGTGGCTGTGGCCAAACCTTTAGTCCCGGTTGGTGGCTCCAACCGGGACGCATGCCCCCTTACCAACCGGGACCCATGCCCCCTGGCCCCGTGCCCGCTCCAACCGGGACGCGTTCCAGCATTAGTCCCGGTTGGTGGCGCAACCGGGACTAATGCTCCCAGGGGTGGCGAACGGATGGCCCTTTTTCCTCTAGTGAGTTCAAAGTTTTAGGGTTTGACTATTTTATTTTTGTCTTAATTGAATAAACAAAATTTATATGTAAGTGCTTTAATCATTTTGAAAATTTTCATCTATAGTAACTATAAAGTGTTTTTATATGAATGGATAGATCTTATTTTTCTGAAAATTATGATATATTATTCATATTTTTCTAAGTTGAAATGAAAAAGATATGAGTTTTCTAAATTCTATCCTATTTTTTGAATTAAAAATGCCCCACGCGCGCCACCCTTTAACCGTTGTTAAAGGAGGGGCCCTATAACACCGAACCCTCAACAGCGGTTCTGAAATCGCTGTTAGAGAGTGTTCTGAACCACTGTTAGAGGGTGTGTTCTGCACTAGTGTCGTGGAGGCGCTGTCCTGGCCGCTTACGCATTCTCCCCCGACCGAATTAAGAGCATCTCCATAGGGCGTACACAAACGTCCTGCAACGGTAGTCAATCGCTAAAGGGCGCCATTAGCAGGACCGTTCTAATAGTTGTCTCGCACTTCCGTGTCGGACCCTACACACAGGGAGCGGCTTGACAGCACCGGTAGCACGGTCGGTGTAGAATTGGCTTGTTAAGAATTATCATTTTGGACTCTTGGTTACGTGGCTACACTAGTGGAAACATGGCCTATAGTCCTGGGCCGTAAGGGCCTTTTGTCCCGGTTTTTTAATCGGGACTAATCAAGCGGGACTAGAGGCTCACCACTAGTCCCGGCCCAGTTACCAGCCAGGACTAGTGGATGTCCACGTGGCTGCCCCTGTGCTCGTGGTGCACCCCCACTAGTCCCGGTTGGAATTAAGGACCAGGCCTAGTGGGTCTCTGCCGCGGCAGAGCATTACCTTAGACTAGTGGTTCTCTGCCGCCGCAGCATTTTGTGCCCTTTCTCTGCCGCGGCAGAGATTTCATTTTTGTTGTTTTATTTACTTATTTTTCATTTCAACATAGTTTTTAAATATTTCTACGCCACCACATATCATACACATTCGTGCATATATAAGATAACTTGTATTACGATATCGAGCATACAAATATATACAATTTGTATAGTTACATGGAGATCACAAAATCTTGGGACTATAGAACGTCTGTTCGATTACATGGAGATCAGTAGCGCCTATTCACACTAAATTCTCCGGCATCGTCTATGATCTCTTTGACAATAAATCCCGCCAGCTCCTCCGCAATTGCTAATACGCGTTGCGCTGGTAGTAGTTGATACCCGCATTCTCTCGAACTATATATAAGAAAAAGGAGATCAATATGAATATCAATCATGATAACAAAATGTGAAGGCAATAAAATGATGGTGTGAATGCATTGCTTACATCGACTCTATGATCATTGTGTTAAGAGGTAAACGTGCGAATGAACTCGCATACGTAGAATCCACATAGATTCGACCCCTATGGCTGCCTCGCGCACTTTACAAGAGTAGAATTCAATTAAAATAATAATCTAGCATCATTATTGTATTGAAACTAGAAGTAAAGAGATGCGCGGACATATCACGTGCTACTTACCGAGACCGCCCTAAATGTTAGCTTCTCACTAAATACACCGGTAACCTCGCACTTGAACCGGATCCAAACCCTGCCCGATGAAGAAAATTAATGAATGAGTTATTCATTACCTGATGTCTCAGGAAATCAACGAAAGATACCGATATAGCACGAAACTAACTTCTGGAGAATTGCATGCATGCTGCGGAAATCTTCTAGGGTTCTGTTTGATGGGTCCATGACATAAACTCTGCCCTTATCAAGTTGAATGTCTAGCAGAACCCAGTGAAAGCTGCAAACATTTATATATACATCAGTAACTCATCAGTTACACTTATTAGCATCGAATAATCAAAAGTGAATGTGTACAACATAGTAAGACCCTCACCTGAAATTGTAAGGAAACAGTATGTGGTCAGAGAAATTTTTCTCCATTAGAAACCTTAGAATGTTTTCCTCCGTCTCCTCGGGGTTATCTGTTAGCGTGGTTATATGCACTTTATCTGGGTCTATGAACCCAATAATTTAGATTCCTTTTCTTTTACATTCCAGGATCTTTATTCTGCATAATAAGGATAATTACATGTTCTGAACTAAACAACTGAAAAACTGAACATGTAGACAATGAATTCAACAACTGACAGACAATAGTAGCTAAGGATGGACTTGTCCAGGGCGTCGAGATGGTATAACTGGAACAGTTCTGGAAACTCAATATGGACCTCCTCGGGTCTGAAGTAGTACTCAGGTGGGACTTTGGCTACGATCATTATTCTCCCCTACTTCATGACCGCCGACTACCATTGATGGAGATTCCACATTTGTGCTGGCAGTTCTCTTAGCCTCTCTTCGTTGACCAAATCCTCACCCGCGACATATTTAGGGGATATTGGCATCTTGGGTAGAAGGTCGAGTTGGGGGCCTAACAGTTCATCAAGACTAATTTACATGATGGCCACGAAGTCCGCAGCTATTGACATATCTACTGGCTGTTGTGCGAGGAGTCGAACGTTTTGTGAAACCACCTTGAGGGGTGCGATCGTTTGTTTTTCCTGTTGTCCGAGAAGGGGAACGTCTGATTTTTTACTAATTGCAGTTTTGGTCCCGCTTGCACCTGTGCTTGCTGATTTTTTACCGCTTGCACTTGATTTGCTCTTCGCCACTTCTTTTTGAAGTGTGCGTAGATAGTCATCTGGCTTATGGTTCAACTCATATTGCGATTTTGTGTTCAGAAAATCAAGTGCACATGCCTTTTGCTTCTCGGTGTATACCGGAGCGGGCTCGGGTTTCTTCTTCTCAAAATGCGCCGCCATTTCGGCCTTTGCTATCGCTATAGATTCTACATCAGTACGATCGTAAGGTCTGATGGGAAGATTCTTATGAGGCACTGTTGGTAGGGGCGAGATTTTCCGTTTCGGGCTGCCGCGTCCTTTAGTACTGACTGACGGAGCATAATTCCGCTTATTTTCCTTAGCGAGCGGTGAATACTGCTGAGCCTGCGGAGGAGATCGATATGGACTCGGGATGTGGTGGTCGTAGTAATCATGGGGTAGTCTTCTTGGAGGTGATGGAGGTGGAGGTGAAGGAGACCTGCGACGACTCGAAGGCGGTAGTGTTATCCTTGGGGCCGAGCCTGGAAACCGTATGTTGTTCTTGTCCCATAGAATGATCCCACCAAGTACTTCTCCAAGTGTGATCTCAGCTTCAGGTCCAGGGATGTCAAGCTCCATTGACTCCCACTCCTTTACGATTTGATCCACCCCGACTTTAGAATATCCACGTGGAATCTCACGGCCATGCCAACGTGCGTCAGGTGAACAAGGCAAAGCCGATCCGATCGCCACCTTCACAGATATGTTCTTCAATTTATTATGGAGTTCACAAGGTATCTGCTCCTTAATTCCATCCACGGGGTAGCCGGGACCGCCATCTATATAGGATGCATCGTTAGGCGGGACCTCCGATTGAGCCACGCTGCTTCTCCGCTGAGATGGGTTGGCGGTATTATCAAGAGGAGGATCTTGCAAGCGCGTTATTCCTCTAAGTTTGTCGATCTGGTGCTGCTGCTTGTCAAGTCTTGCTAGCAGCTGGTTTAACTTGTCCGCCTCCTCCTCCTCCTGCGACTTTGCTGCTTTGCTCTTGCTCGGATTCTATAGGTTCCTTGGTCCTTAGGAAACCCAGTCTCCCACGTGAAACTCCCGTCAGGGCCTCGGACTCGTCTTGTATGTTCGCGATACCCGATGACCAAGGTCAGCAAGTCTTTCTCTCTATCGGGAAGAAACTATTTTATTCCATCTTTAATATGTTTCAGCACTTTTATCCATGAACTCCTGGTTACCTTTATCCCATCACTGCAAACAAGGTCCCCTGTAAGTTCGTCATATGTACTCCAATGCCCAAGGAACCAATTTCTTTTCCTCAAATCCCATTCTTCGCGAATTGGTTATGGAATGATCCCTTTAGCATGAAGAT
Source organism: Avena atlantica (assembly GCA_910589765.1). Classification (NCBI taxonomy): domain Eukaryota; kingdom Viridiplantae; phylum Streptophyta; class Magnoliopsida; order Poales; family Poaceae; genus Avena; species Avena atlantica. The sequence continues at coordinate 23,715,076 of OU342736.1, forward strand.
CTTTCTATTTTGCATCCCACTTAGGCATGGCAGCCGCGTAGCCCCCTGGCCCCATGTTATGGTGATATTTCTTTTTCGCAGCATTTATCTTGTTTTTTCAGACTTTTCCTCTACAACTCCTGACCCACTATACTCCACAAATGCATCCCAGTAAGGTTGTTGCTTCGCTAGATAGCCTTCGAATAATGGGGTTTTCTTGTCCTTGAGATACTGTTGCCATAATGACTTATTCCAGTTCATGAATAGTTCGTCTATCTTCTTCAGTGCAAACTACTTGACTTTCTTTCTCATTTTAGCCGTCTCGTCATTAGTGTCACATTCTAGTAGCTTGAAATGTGCCATTAGGTCAAAAAAATAGTTGCTCTTCGAATCTATCGTCAATATACACATCACTCAATTCCGCCTCTTTGGGCTTATTCCACTCTCGAACAATGATCGGGGTGCGATCTCTAGCAAAAACTCTGCATTGTTGTACAAATATTTGTTTTGTTTTTTCGGTTCCAATGGTTCGCCGTCTCATGAAACCTTTGTAATTTCATAAATAGTACCCTGGGGCAACTTTTTGGCTGGGCTGCGCTTGGTTTTCTTGCTCGATGTAGAGGCCTAAGAGAAGAAACTTTCGTCAACATAATATATACAACTAGGTACATCTAGTGACGATCATCGGACATCATATATATATACCTCGTCGGTCTGCGTTACACGTCCATGGGCTTCTTCCTCTTGTCTGTTGGTCTCCTCTCCCTCACCGGATGAGTTCAGATACCTCGAGGGAGATCCCTCATCGGCATCGTGAATCATATCCTTGAGCAAGTGTTCCGAATCTAGGCCTCTGCAGATTGGACTAGGTGGATCCATAGTTCCTGCAAAATGCACACAATATTGATTTGAACTTAACAAATAAACCCTAAACCATAAATCCTAAGGTGCGGTGGCGGTGGCCGGTGATGGTGGCCGCGGGAGAGGCGGGCGACTAAGCGGCTTCCCGCGAGAACCACCACCCTAACCCTAACTCCGGTCACCACCGAGCACCAACACCCTAACCCTAACCCTAACTCCGGTTACAAAGAGGGTCTTACAATAAAAATACTATATTACACTATTATATTACAATAAAAAACCCTATTATAAACATAACTTACAATATTATAATATATGTCATACCCTAAAAATAATAATCCTACACTATATAATCCTAAAATCCTAAACTAAAAAATCCTAAACTAAAAAAATCCTAAACTATATAATCCTAAACAAAAAAAAATCCTACACTATATAATCCTAAAAATCCTAAACTAAAAAAAATCCTAATTACTTCTAAATATAATCCTAAACTACATACACTAATATAACAAAAAATAACTATATACATACACTATATACACTAAACCTAAACTACATACACTATATACACTAATTAACTACAATCCTAAACTATATATATTAAACTAAAAATTCCTAAATTAAAATCCTAAGAACTAATCCTAACCCTAACACTCGCCGGCGGTGGCGCTGGCGGAAGGCGCGGGCGCGGGAGGTGGCGACGGGCAGCCTCGGGGCGGGGCGCTTCGTCGGAGTGGCGGCGGTGGCGCGGACAAGCTCGGGGGCGTACGCGCGGCGGCAAGGGCACGAGCGCGTGTGCGGGCGCGGGAGCGGGGCACGGCGGGCTCGGCGGTGGGCGGCAGGACGGCGGAGAGAGGGAGGCACGGCGGGCATGGCCTCGTCGGAGTTCGCGGGGGCAGCCTGGCGCCGTCTGGTCGTCTGCTGGCCTCCACTTCTCCCGGTGCGTGGAACGCAGGGGGGAGAAGGGAAGCTTTTAGACCCCCCTCTAGTCCCGGTGCATGGCACCAGCCGGAACTAAAGGGGGGTCTATAGTCCCGACTGGTGCCACGCACCGGGACTAGAGGGAGGGGGGGGGGCTTTTCATCTATGCGCGTTGGGCCAGAGCCTTTAGGCCCGGATGGTAACCTGGGCCGGGACTAAAGGCACAAATTTGCGCGTGCTGGCCCAAAACCCCCAGCGCGCGCTGTGTTTTTTTTCAAATTTTCGAATATATCATTTAAAACATTTAAATTATACTTTTTTGCATACTTATGAATTTGACAAAACCTTCAACATGAAAAGTTCTTAAATTTGAATAATTAATCCAAATCCATTTTCTGTTTATAAAATAATTATTTTAAATAGTTAAATTATTAACCATTTTTCCATTATCAATTTAAAAATGCATTAACTATTTTTTTTTTGCATATTTTTGAATCTCACTAAACTTTCAACATGAAAAGTTCTTGAATTTGAATAATTAATCCAAATCTATTTTCTGAATATGCTTTAGTCCCGGTTGTATCCACTAACAAGGACTAAAGATATTTCCCGCCATTTCTCATCGCTTCCCGCGAAGTTTTTCCGCCCTTTCCTCTAAACCGAGCTTTCAGTCCCGGTTGTAGCCACTAACAGGGACTAATGATATTTCCCTCCATTTCCCACTGCTTCCCGCCATGTTTTCCCTCCCTTTCCATCTATATATAGGTCGACCGCGCCATGGTTATGCAGACATCCACACCTTCACCTCTCACAGAAATGGACAACGCATACTAGGCCATTCTGACCCTCGAGGAGACCGAGGCACTGTGCGCCTCAAGCCACCCTTGCCAACCAGGATACCGGTCGCCTGCCGGCTGGATGCTGAGCGCTGGAGGGGTTCCTGTCCCTCCTGTGCCTCAAGGTTCCGCACGACAGGCGGCCATCACGAACCAATTCTACCACGAGCTCACGCCGGAGCAGCGGATGGATCCCAAGTGGGATCCGGACAACTACGACACCTGGAATGCCTTCCTCACTAACCGGCGAGAAAGGTAGCTCGCCAGGTACGATGGTGATGGCCTGTCCCCGGTGAACCATAACGAAGCCAGCCGCCATCTGTGGTGGGCGAACCGTGCTATCATCGGCGTGATGCGCTACATCGCCGAGGGAAACCATCCTCGCCTATGGTGCCCACAAGTCCACCCGCCACAGAGCCACAAGAAGGCCCCTCCCCCGCCCGGCGGTAGCGGCATCGCCTTCCAGGAGACTCCTCCCCTGCCCGCTGTGAATCAGAGGCCATAGTGGCAGGTGCCCCTAGTATATGCCATGACTGGGCTGAGGATCCCCGGAGTGGCAGGTGACGATGAAGATGATGATGACGATGACGAATAAGACCCTGAAGCTGCGTACTATAGGACTATGCATGATTATGACAAAAGGGGGCGGCTTTAGTCCTGAGTGTTAGCTAGTCCTGGTTTGTCCCGGTTTTTAATAGTAATAAATGTATTGAGTGTTAGTCCCGGTTTGTGGCTGGACCGGGACTAAAGGGGGCCTTTAGTCCGATTCGTAGTCTCAGTTTTTAAATATTAATAAATGTCTTGAGTGTTAGCCCCGTTTTGTGGTTGGACCGGGACTAAAGGGGGGCCTTTAATTACGATTCGTACTACGACTTTCCCAAACTATGAAGATGTTCTCCCAATTCGTACTTACCATGAAGATATGATCTCCAAACACGTGCGATCACATATTAGGGAGTGCCTCTCTGACCAGTTTCTTGGAGATGCCGAAGGAATGGGCTCCGGCGGCATCTCCCTGAAACTAGCTGTAGTGGTGTCCCTGCTCTCGAAGACCATCTTGCAGCTTGTAACTTCTCTAACTAGATCAATATGCCTGGGAGCTAACCTAATTTCACATATTAGGTAGTGCCTCTATGACCAGTTTCTTGGAGATGCCAGAGGACTAGGCTCCGGCGAAATCTCCCTGAAACTGGCCGTAGTGGTGTCCCTGATCTTGAAGACCATGTTGGAGATGCCTCAAATTGGCTGGAGGAATGTTCTCACAAGGATGCCTATTTATAGTGTCGACACTCATGACATAATGTCGACACTCACCCCTATTATTAGTGCTCACTCGTGTTTTGTCCCGGTTGGTGTCTCCAACCGAGACTAAAGGTTCATCCAACCGGGACTAAAGGTTCAGCCCTTATTATTAGTGCTGCCTAGCCTAGGCTGCCGCAATCTCTTCAGTTGCAGTTGGTTTCTCCAACCGGGACTAAAGGTTCAACCCCTATTATTAATGCTGCCTGGCCCAGCCTGCCAAAAGGACTTCAGTCGCGGTTGGTGTCACCAACCGGGACTAAAGGTTCAACCCTTATTATTAGTGCTGCCTGGCCCAGCCTGCCGCAATCCCTTCAGTCGCGGTTGGTTTCTCCAACCGGAACAAAAGGTTCAACCCCTATTATTAGTGCTGTCTGGGCCAGCCTGCCGCAATCTCTTCAGTCGCGGTTGGTTTCTCCAACCGGGACTAAAGGTTCAACCCCTATTATTAGTGCTGCCTGGCCCAGCCTGGCTCGCCCTTTCCCTCTATTTATAGTGCGACCATCATGGACACCCACACATACACACATTCCTCGCCGCCTACTTTAGGATGCCCAATCCGGCATCCTGGTAGTCGACTCGGCGGCAACGATGGAGTACGGGGCTCCGCCGGGCATGTCCGAGACTGGGCTCTGCCAGGCTGGCACTGGATGGTTCTACCTTCCGGGACGCGTAGCTTGGTGAGGAATACGGGTGTCGTTGTCAACCCGGAGCTTCTTTGGTGGAGGTCGCCTGGTCCAGGAAGGGTGCAGAGGGAGCCGGCCACCGAGGAGGTGGTACGTCATCGTGTCAGGGAGGAGGACAAGCACGTCCGTCGCTATATGGCTGCGTTGGACAAAAGGGTCGACGATACCTGGAAGATTCTTCAGGGATCTCACCCGAGCTATGCTCGTGTGATGGTTCCATCTCTTTGGGTTTTCACCTCCCGCGGCTTAGGCACTGGGAGTCTTCGTCCAGTTTGATTGAGCAAGATGACCAATGTTGCATGCATGTGGATCTGGGTAAAATATTTGACTCACAATATGATTCACAATATGATTACAAAAAAGGTTTAATATATTACACCAACATCCCTATCTAGTGTTGTTGTTTTCTTCTGCGCCGTAGCCATGGAGAATCTTCATCATTTAATAGGAGGCTTGGGTCAGTTTTCACTTTGAAGGGCGGGATTTCATGAAACTTATTATAATCTTCTGACATATCTGTCTTGCCATCCACTCCCACGATGTCTCTTTTCCCTGAAAGAACTATGTGGCGCTTTGGCTCATCAGACGATGTATTCTTTTGTTGATTTCTTTTTATCGATTTCGTAGACATGTCCTTCACATAGAAAACCTGAACTACATCATTGGCTAGGACGAATGGTTCGTCCATGTATGCAAGATTGTTGAGATCCACTGTTGTCATGCCATACTTTTCGTCTACATGTACCCCTCCTCCTGTCATCTTGACCCATTTGCACCGAAACAAAGGGACCTTAAAAGTAGGTCCATACTCCATTTCCCATATCTCTTCTATGTACCCATAATATGTGTCCTTCTTCCCATTGTAATTTGTTGCATCAAAGAGGACACCACTATTTTGGTTGGTGCTCTTTTTATCTTGGGCGATCGTGTAAAATGTATTACCATTTATCTCATACCCTTGGAAAGTACATATAGTCGAAGATGGTAATCGTGCCAACAAGTACAACTGAACTTCAACAGTGTTGTTGTTCATGATATGTTTCTGCAAACAAATGCCGAAAGTGTCCTCGTGTTCCACTTTAATCGAGGAGTCAGGCTTCCCCGGGTTTTCTGAGCGTACAATAATCTTGTGTTTCTCGATATACGAAGCCACCAAGGTGGAATTGTGTAGAACTGTGTACTGTGCTTTATTGAAAGAATCCCTGTCCATACATACCATTTTTTTCCTTCCTAGCGTGCCTTTTCCAGTCAGCCTCCCCTCATACTGAAATTCAGGAACACCAATCGTCTTAAGGTCAGGAAGAAGGTCAGCACAAAACTCAATGACCTCCTCTGTTCCATAGCCCTTGGATATGCTTCCTTCTGGCCTAGCATGGTTATGAACATATTTCTTTAAGACTCCCATGAACCTTTCGAAGGGGAACATATTGTGTAGAAACATAGGACCGCGAATTCTAATCTCTTCGACTAGGTGAACTAGGAGGTGCGTCATAATATTGAAGAAAGATGGAGGGTACAACAACTCGAAGCTGACCAGACATTGGACCACATCAATCTGTAACCCTGATAGACTTTCTAGATCGATTACCTTTTGAGAAATTGCATTGAGGAATGCACATACCTTCACAATGGCCAGCTGAACATTTTCCGGTAGAATACCTCTCAATGCAACCGAAAGCAATTGCGTCATAAGCACGTGGCAGTCATGGGACTTTAGTTTTTGGAATTTTTTCTCTTTCATGTTTACTATTACCTTTATGTTAGAAGAGAAGCCATACGGGACCTTGATACTGAAAAGGACTTCAAAAAAGATTTCCTTCTCTTCCTTGGTAAGAGCGTAGCTGGCAGGCCCTTGAAACTATCCTGGATGATTGCCTTCTCATCCTTTATGACGTTGTTGGTCCTCTCGTGCTTCCGGTGTATCCTTTGAATTCCCATACAAGCCCAAGAAGCCTCGAATATTCACGCAAAGATTCTTCGTCAGGTGCATCATGTTGATTGTAGAGCGGACCTCATGGACTTCCGAATAGGGTTGCTCCCAAAATATAGATTCCTTCTTCCACATGGGTGCGCGTCCGTCGGCATCTTTCGGAACAGGTTGTCCTCCGGGACCCTTTCCAAATATTACATTTAAGTCCTTGACCATACCAAATACATCAGCACCAGTACGGGGGCCAGGCTTCTTCCGGTGATCTGCCTCGCCATCGAAATGCTTGCCTTTTTTCCTTAAGGGATGTTTGGGAGGAAGAAAACAACGATTGTACGGGTACACATTCTTCCTAGATTTATCCAGATATATACTTTCAGTCTCATCTAAACAGTGTGTGCATGCATTATATCCCTTGTTCGTCTGTCCTGAGATGTTACTAAGAGCAGGCCAATCATTGATGGTTACGAACAACAACTCTCGTAGGTCAAAGGGCTCCTGTTTGTGCTCATCCCACACATGTAAACCTGGTTCGACCCACAACTGTAAAAGTTCATCAACTAGTGGCCTTAGGTGCACATCAATGTCGTTGCCCGGTTACTTCGGGCCTTGGATCAGCACTGGCATCATAATGAACTTCCGCTTCATGCACAACCAAGGAGGAAGGTTGTAGATACATAGAGTGACGGACCAGGTGCTGTGACTGCAGCTCTGCTCCCCAAAAGGATTCATGCCATCTGTACTTAGACCAAACCATAAGTTCCTTGCGTCACTATCAAAGTCCGAGAAGTCTCTCTCGATTTTTCTCCACTGTCAACCATCAGCGGGGTGCCTCAACATCCCGTCTTTCTTACATTCTTCCGTGTGCCATCGCAATAACTTGGCATGCTCTTTGTTTTTGAACAAAAGTTTCAATCGTGGTATTATAGGAGCATACCACATCACCTTGGCAGTAACCCTCTTCCTAGGTGGCTTGCCATCAACATCAGCAGGGTCATCTTTTCTGATCTTATACCGCAATGCAGTACATACCGGGCATTTATCCAAATTCTCGTACTTCTCACCATGGTAGAGGATGCAGTCATTAGGGCACGCATGTATCTTCTGCACATCTAATCCTAGAGGGCAGACGAGCTTCTTTGCTTCGTATGTACTAGCGGGCAATTCGTTATTTCTTGGAAGCAACCTCTTCATGAGTACCAGCAACTTCTCAAATCCTGAGTCAGTCACACCAGTCTCTCCCTTCCACTTCAGCAATTCCAGTGTGCTACCCAGCTTCTTATGGACATCTTCACATGTTGGGTACAACAATTTGTTGTGGTCCTGTAACATCTTCTCAAACTGCAACCTCTCCTTTTTTATGTCGCAGTCTCGATTTGCATCAGAAATGACCCAGCCAAGATCATCAGCGGGATGGTCTGGTTCCCGTTCTTCACCTCCTTCTTCTTCATTGTCTTCCATTGCGGTATCAACGTATTCAGGGAACATAGATCGGTAGTTGTCATCATCGTTCTCTTCTTCATCACCATCTTCCATCACAACCCCTCTTTCTCTGTGTTTGGTCCAAACATTATAGCCGTACATAAAACCAGAACAAAGCAGGTGGCTCTGAATGACTCTTGCGGAAGTGTGAGCCTTCTCATTCCTACAGTCAACACATGGACAACACATAAAACCATCCCACCGCTTGTTCTCCTCGGCGACAACTCGAAAAGAACGCACGCCTTCTCTGAAAGAGGCAGAGCGTCGTTCACTGCACATCCATGGATGGCTCATCTGTATCATACAAATATTTGTCAAACGCAATCACTATGCTAAAATTAGGACCGCATGGTCTAAATGATAAAATAGTTGCTAACCTTTTATTACACTTGGAAACAAAGATGAGAAAACTTAAGTGTGGCTAGGGCACCTCATATCATGTCTGTCTTGTGTGACCTAAACTCGCATCGCTCTAATGAACATTTCACCAAACACCTCTAGTGCATATATATGAACAAGAAAAAAATAGCACAACAACACTCTCTCCCACCAGGAAAAAAATAGTTGAGAGGAGGAGGGGGATGTGCATATATATAGGGCCAGACCACTAGTCCCGGTTGGAGATACAAACCGGGACTAAAGGGGGTTCCCCTAGCGAGCGGCAGGTCCAGGGCCCTTTAGTCCCGGTTTGTGTCCTAGACCGGAACTAATGGTGTCTAACGGGCCGGGACCTATGGTTCTAGGTGGCTCGGGCCGTCCGGCGCGTGCCATTAGTCCCGGCCCCAGCCACAGCCAGGACTAATGGCCTAGACGAAAGGCTTGTTTTCTACTAGTTCTATAACATATAAATTCTTAGGTTCAATACCCTGATCATGCAGTTAAAAAATGATTTTGTGACCTGCACCGAACCTACAGTAAGGACTAAAATAGCCTAGACGGGAGGGAGAGTGTTAATAATATAAATACATAACCTAGCCCTTTTTACCGGTTCGGACTATTGGTTGAGTTGGCTATTGCATGTTGGAATAATTGGCTAGGGCAACAATTCAATATGGGTGTGTGGCCCCTTGGCAACCAAAGACAGGTTGGCTAGTGTATGCATGTGCAAAGGTGGCCTAGGCTTCTTGGTAAAACATAGGCTACCATTTGTTCCCTCCTTCCTGGGGCTCTCTTCACGGGTCACAAGTTACGCCCCTGGTAATTGACGCTTGGTTTCCCCCGTAGACGATGCTTAGGCACTCTTGGATTCGTAGGAGTCCAAAGTCCGAGATCGCCCGAAGAGCGGTCAGGTTCGTCCCTTCCACTAGTGTAAAAAGACCAACCCGTCCCGGTTCATAACTGCCTTTAGTCCCGATGGTAAATCGGGACCGTGGGTCTCCATGTGGCACATCCCAAGATTTTCCAAATCTTGTTATGTGAAAAATTAATGAATAAAATAAAACTTTGTTGAATTTCAGGGTGAAAAGAAACTTTTTGAATCCAATTGGAAACTTTCAAAACCTATTTGGACCAAGTAAAATCCTAAAGGGATTTAAAAAGATAAATAAACAATAAACTTAAAAATATTTAAAATTACTATTTTTGAATCTTTTAAATAAAAAGGATTTGGTTTTCGAAAGAAAAGGTGGATTTATAAATAAAGATTATTTTATAGAGCCAAATTAAACCTTGGCCAATATTTTGAAATAAAATGTTTTGTTTTGATTAAAGGAGTAAAAGTTTATTTAAACAAAATAATGAGGAATTATTAAATTCCATTTTTACTAAAAATAAAGGCTTTTCCCATTTTAAATAAACACTAAAACTTATTAAATTATTTTAAATAAGTTTTCCAAGTATTTTATATTCTCAATTAAAACCTACTGAATTGTTTTTGGTTTTATTTTAGATTTCAAATGGAGTTTTTAAATAAAACAAAATCCTATTTGAATTATTAACTAAGGTCTATTTTAATTAATTATTAAATTGATCTTAAAATAAAATTATTATTTCGGGACTTTGGTTTGTGTTGTTAAACAGAACCAAACTCAAATGCAAAGTGTGGGGGAAGTTTGATTTGATTTGGTTGTTTGAATTGTTGTTTGAAATTCAAAACAGAAAATTAATTAGAAAAAGAAAAAGAATACTGAATAAAAAAAAGAGAAACAAGCCAGCCCAGCCAGCCAGCCCAATAGCCCAGTCCAGCCCACCTATTCCCCTCGCCCCCGAAACGTTTTCCTTACCGCAAAAAGAACCCGCGCAGTGAATGACAACTGGAGCCCACCTGAAACATTCCTCTCTCGCTGATGCCAGGCCCCACCGCCAACTCCCCTTCGTTCTCACCCGCGCGCAAACCTCGCCGGCGGTTTCTGCCGATTAAAGCTCGCATCAATACTCGTTACTGCCGCGTTGATTCAGTCCTGCAACCACTCCGTATTAAACGCCATGCTCCTCTCTCCATTTTCCCCAAACCAGAGCCACCAGGCTGCGGCAATTTCGCCTCGCACCGCCACTACTCCGACGGGCATCTCCAGCAAAATCCGGCCGAACCTCGGCGCCCCTTGTCTCCCTAAGCACACCGCCGTGATCCCCAGCCTCTGGCGCACCTCCCTGTCCTTACCATTCATCCGCGCGAACACCAGAACATCGGCAACGACAACAACCGCCGCCGCCACCGTCTGGTTCTTCTCCGACGACCTCCCCCTAGTAAGCTAGACCACCCCAAGCCCTCTCGATCATGCTCGCGTGTACACCACACCCTCCCGCGTCTAACCATGTACTTATTTTGCTTCGTCACGAATCGCAGCCTCGCCCTCGACGACCTCCAGAGACACCCGTCGCCCACAGCAACTCCGGCGAGCAATCGCCAGCACATGCGAGCGCCCCTTCGTCGGAAACCAGCACGTCGAGCTTCCCCACGTCCTTGCGATCACGGTGAGCCTCTCCTCCTCTTCTCTCGCTTCCTAGAACGGCCGGACCACCTCGGATAGAGCGTGCGCCGCAAGTCATCGCCGCCGGCGCCGCCAGCTGATGGTCAAACTCACCTATGCCGTTAGATCGTGATCCAGTGAACGCGATAGATTGACTTAAACCGAAACGGTACGTGTGATTTGAGCCATGCGATATGACTTAAATCCTATGGTCTGTGTTAGTCGATCCACGCGAAACGTTTTCGCGAATAGGAATCAAACGCGTGTCCCAGAGTTTGTTTTAAAAATAGAATTTGATCAATTAGACTTGTGATTTTGTAAATTGCACAACTTTTAAACCACACGTCCAAATTTTGCAAACTTTATATCAATGCAAAAAGCTTCTGTTAAAATGTTTGTTTTTTGCAGAAACATTTGTATGCTTGTTTACATTGTAAAAATTGTTCAAAAATGATTTTGGGGATAAAATCTTTTGCAAATGGAGTGATTTGAACCTACTGACCATAGGAAACACTTTGTGGTTTCAAAAATATATTTGGTGATGCAAAAGAATGATTCTTTGATTTAAAACCAATACTAGTCAAATAAAAATAGGGTTTATTTATTAAAAATAGGTTTTGAAGGAAAACCTTTGGGAAATGTTTTGTTTTAAACTCTCTGACCCTAAACACCAAGTTTTATGGTTTGATAACATATTTTGTGAACCCCATAGATTAATGCCTTAGTAAAAACATTTCTACACCACATAAAATGATACCTTGTTTAGAAAATGGTTTATAAAGTGAAATCTTTTGCAAATGACTTTGCCACTTTATAAAATGACCATTAGGTGTTTTCAAAATGTTTATGACCCATTAGGAACCACTTTTTCAAATAAAACAAAGCTTGGCATGCTTGCATGCATTACTTTGACTTTATCATTTTATGTGATGTTTTGATTGATTGGTAGATTGAGTTTGTGCCTTGCTTGATTGAATTGTAGTAACTTGAAGAGTGTGATTGTTGCAAGGACAAGGAGTGAACTTATACCCTCTACCAAAAAGGCAAGTGATGCTTCATACTTTTGTCCCATTACTTTCACTATGCATTAGTGTTTTTTCTAAGTAAAACTTGCATGGAATTTTGCTAAGTATAAACCTTGCTATGGGAAAACCTAGTAGATGAAACCTTAGTAGAATTTCCTAAGTTAATATTCCTACAACTATCAAGCTTAGCTTAGCTAATAGAAAACAAGGGTGGAATATATATTCACACTATGGAAAAATTTCTAAGTCTGAGGACTTGTGTTTTTGTTTAATAAAACAACTAAGTTAATGAATCACCTGGGTGGAATGGTAATTGCTTGGTGGTTTTTGGTTGAGTGGTTACACAAGGCCAGGGGACTAGTGAACCTTGTGTATCTCACTTGTGGATGGCCACCCAGGAACAAAGAGATTTGAGATGTCAAATGTTGAGAAGCTTCAAGTGCAACCACTTGGCAATATGGGCTCTGCCTGGATCACATAGGTTGCTAGAACTTATCCATTTGGACAGTTGGTGGTAGTGGTATGTTAGGTTGGAACGCGTCCATTTGGTCTAAGGAAAGGCTTCTGAAAGATCTTGTCTTGGTGAAACCAAGTCTTGTGGGGAAAGTGCATCACCTCTATAGAGTGTAAAATCTAAGTACTTAGCCATGTCCCTGGTAAAGGACAATTTGTGCATCAAGACATGGAAGCTATCAAGAATCTCATCATCCAAATTTCTAAGTTAAAAACTTGTGGTTGAACAAGGGTTAATGGATCTTCAATCTTTGATTGGGAGATGCCTTGGGAAAGATTATTTTTGTCAAGGAAAACTTAGTGCTTTCAAATGATAAGGAAAAATCTACTTTTGAGCAATGCAAGCCTCAACCCCACTTTGCCAAATGCATATAGATGATAGAATCCACTATACTACCATAGTATCACTTGCCAATACAATTCAAATGTATTGACCCTTGTGGCTGTAACTTGTTATGTTGCAGGTTTGATTGATATTAGTGAAGTTTAAATGATTAGGATTACAAGTCTACAACCAACATGTCTGCCTGTGACACTTTGAAGATGAAGGACCCCATGCTTATAGATATTCTGCTGCAGTGTAATGTAATAGCCAAATGATCTATGAAAGATGTAATAAATTATTTTATTCCTGGTTATAAAGTTGTATTATGACCTTTGTTTCTTGATATTACATCTTAACTGTGGATGCTAGCTATTGATCTAGGGACTAGCATTGTAAACACAGGGGACTGTACTTTATTAAAGGTTGGGAACCTTACAGATGGTATCAGAGCATTGTGTTGCCTGTGGGATTTGTAACCCTAGGATTGGACAAAAACCCTTAGAAAAATAGGATTGTATTTGTTCCAAAACTTATTTACAAACAATCTTGTAAACTCTTTCCTCAACCATTTTGGTTTTGATTCTACATCTCATCTATTTCAACTTGATGGAAAAACCTACCCCATGGCCAAGGACTTCACCATGTGCAAAGGACTTCTTCAACTCTAATGACTTCAACAACTTCAACTCTAATGACTTCAACATCCTCAACTCTAATGACTTCAACATCTTCAACATTTTCACCAAGGACTTCAACCTTGGATATCACTAAGGACTACCAGTGAGACAAGAAATCCTGCCCAAAGAACTTGAAGACTAAGGCAATACAACTTGGAAGGAACCATGATCACCTTTGAAGTTTTGTGACCAAGGATTTTCTCAAGAATAAAAGATCTCATTCAAGAAGAATCAACCAAGAAGGATGGAAAGATCACAAGTGAACCATATAGATGGACCGCCATATTAAGTATAGATCAAACCCACCAACTTATGTGGTGTAACAAAAATATTTTTGGTTGCCTAAAAATATGATTGAAACTTGTTGTTGAGTGGATTGTTTGTTTGTGATTGCTTGCACATTTCTTGTGTGAATTGTGATGTGTGTAATTAGAATTATTCCCTTAGAGATATTTTGCCTATTCTAATCTCAATTCAACCCAAACAGATGACTTCTCCAAGAGACTCCAACATCAAGGTTGATGACATCAACAACAACCAAGAGGACAACATGAGAGAACTCATAGTAACGCAAACCCAGTTGATCCAAGAGACAACTCAGTTTTTAGCCAACAATAATGGACTAGACCCAGCCATACAAAGGATTTTGAAACTTCAATCCCAATTGTTGCAAGGATTGGTTACTCAAATGATCAACATGGGAGGAAACTTTTCCCAAAGAGCTAATGACAACAAGGATGACAAAGATGTTATTTTAGAAGGAACCAAAGCTTGCAATATTTGTGGAGACAAGGATCATACATCCAAGGAGCAAGAAGATCAATGCCCCAAGAAGAGAGAAAGATTTCCCACCTCTGAGGTGAGATATGAAGAGCATGAACTAGAAGAACTCCTGGCTTTGGAGAGACCCAAAAAGAAGAAGAAGGACATAAGCCAGTTGCAATGTTACAATTGTAAAGAGATGGGACACTATGCCAGTGAATGCCCAGAAAAGAAGAAGAGACAAGAAGACTAACAAAAGCTAGTGAAACCCAAGATGAGGAAGGACATTAGCCAAGTGATGTGCAACCACTGCAAAGAGCTAGGACATTATACATCATATTGTCCAGAGAAGCCACCTCAAGACCTCAGCCTTATCACATGTTTCAAATGCAAGGAACTAGGCCATTATGCAAACTTCTGTCCAGGAAAGTTACACCAAGATCCCAAGAAGACCAATATGTAATATAGATGGAAAATTTTAAGGGTGGTAGTACCCTAGATGCTTTGAGCCAATTTGTAACCCCTAGCCTTCCCAAATCTCGGGACGAGATTTATTTTAAGGGTGGTAGCCTGTCACATCCCAAGATTTTAAAAATCTTGTTATGTGAAAAATAAATGAATAAAATAAAACTTTGTTGAATTTCAGGGTGAAAAGAAACTTTTTGAATCCAATTGGAAACTTTCAAAACCTATTTGGATCAAGTAAAATCCTAAAGGGATTTAAAAAGATAAATAAACAATAAACTTAAAAATATTTAAAATTACTAGTTTTGAATCTTTTAAATAAAAAGGATTTGGTTTTCGAAAGAAAAGGTGGATTTATAAATAAAGATTATTTTATAGAGCCAAATTAAACCTTGGCCAATATTTTGAAATAAAATGTTTTGTTTTGATTAAAGGAGTAAAAGTTTATTTAAAAAAATAATGAGGATTTATTAAATTCCATTTTTACTAAAAATAAAGGCTTTTCCCATTTTAAATAAAGACTAAAACTTATTAAATTATTTTAAATAAGTTTTCCAAGTATTTTATATTCTCAATTAAAACCTACTGAAGTGTTTTTGGTTTTATTTTAGATTTCAAATGGAGTTTTTAAATAAAACAAATCCTATTTGAATTATTAATTAAGGTCTATTTTAATTAATTATTAAATAGATCTTAAAATAAAATTATTATTTTGGGACTTTGGTTTGTGTTTTTAAACAGAACCAAACTCAAATGCAAAGTGTGGGGAAGTTTGATTTGATTTGGTTGTTTGAATTGTTGTTTGAAATTCAAAACAGAAAATTAATTAGAAAAAGAAAAAGAATACTGAATAAAAAAAAGAGAGAAACAAGCCAGCCCAGCCGGCCAGCCCAATAGCCCAGTCCAGACCACCTATTCCCCTCGCCCCCGAAACGTTTTCCTTACCGCAAAAAGAACCCGCGCAGTGAATGACAACTGGAGCCCACCTGAAACATTCCTCTCTCGCTGACGCCAGGCCCCACCGCCAACTCCCCTTTGTTCTCACCCGCGCGCAAACCTCGCCGGCGGTTTCTGCCGATTAAAGCTTGCGCCAATACTCGTTAATGCCGCGTTGATTCAGTCCAGCAACCACGCCGTATTAAACGCCATGCTCCTCTCTCCATTTTCCCCAAACCAGAGCCACCAGAGAGCCACCAGGCTGCGGCAATTTCGCCTCGCACCGCCACTACTCCGACGAGCATCTCCAGTAAATTCCGGCTGAACCTCACTGCCCCTTGTCTCCCTAAGCACACCACCGTGATCCCCAGCCTCTGGCGCACCTCCCTGTCCTTACCATTCATCCGCGCGAACACCAGAACGTCGGCAACGACAACAACCGCCGCCGCCACCGTGTGGTTCTTCTCCGACGACCTCCCCCTGGTAAGCTAGACCACCCCGAGCCCTCTCGATCATGCTCGCGTGCACACCACACCCTCCCGCGTCTAACCATGTACTTATTTTGCTTTGGCACGAATCGCAGCCTCGCCCTCGACGACCTCCAGAGACACCCGCCGCCCACAGCAACTCCGGCGAGCAATCGCCAGCACATGCGAGCGCCCCTTCGTCGGAAACCAGCACGTCGAGCTTCCCCACATCCTTGCGATCACGGTGAGCCTCTCCTCCTCTTCTCTCTCTTCCTAGAACGGCCGGACCACCTCGAACAGAGCGTGCGCAGCCAGTCATCGCCGCCGGCGCCGCCAGCTGATGGTCAAACTCATCTAAGCCGTTAGATCGTGATCCAGTGAACGCGATAGATTGACTTAAACCAAAACGATACGTGTGATCTGAGCCGTGCGATATGACTTAAATCCTAAGGTCTATGTTAGTCGATCCACGCGAAACGTTTTCGACGAATAGGAATCAGACGCGTGTCCCAGAGTTTGTTTTAAAAACAGAATTTGATAAATTAGACTTGTGATTTTGTAAATTGCACAACTTTTAAACCACACATCCAAATTTTGCAAACTTTATATCAATGGAATCAGTGGAACAATACCTAGCCAACCATGAAATATTTTTAGCAAAAAGCTTCTGTTAAAATGTTTGTTTTTGCAGAAACATTTGTATGCTTGTTTAGATTGTAAAAATTGTTCAAAAATGATTTTGGTGATAAAATCTTTTGCAAATGGAGTGATTTGAACCTACTGACCATAGGAAACACTTTGTGGTTTCAAAAATATATTTGGTGATGCAAAAGAATGATTCTTTGATTTAAAACCAATACTAGTCAAATAAAAATAGGGTTTATTTATTAAAAATAGGTTTTGAAGGAAAACCTTTGGGAAATGTTTTGTTTTAAACTCTCTGACCCTAAACACCAAGTTTTATGGTTTGAAAACATATTTTGTGAACCCCATAGATTAATGCCTTAGTAAAAACATTTCTACACCACATAAAATGATACCTTGTTTAGAAAATGGTTTATAAAGTGAAATCTTTTGCAAATGACTTTGCCACTTTATAAAATGACCATTAGGTGTTTTCAAAATGTTTATGACCCATTAGGAACCACTTTTTCAAATAAAACAAAGCTTGGCATGCTTGCATGCATTACTTTGACTTTATCATTTTATGTGATGTTTTGATTGATTGGTAGATTGAGTTTGTGCCTTGCTTGATTGAATTGTAGTAACATGAAGAGTGTGATTGTTGCAAGGACAAGGAGTGAACTTATACCCTCTACCAAAAAGGCAAGTGATGCTTCATACTTTTGTCCCATTACTTTCACTATGCATTAGTGTTTTTTCTAAGTAAAACTTGCATGGAATTTTGCTAAGTATAAACCTTGCTATGGGAAAACCTAGTAGATGAAACCTTAGTAGAATTTCCTAAGTTAAGATTCCTACTACTATCAAGCTTAGCTTAGCTAATAGAAAACAAGGGTGGAATATATATTCACACTATGGAAAAATTTCTAAGTCTGAGGACTTGTGTTTTTGTTTAATGAAACAACTAAGTTAATGAATCACCTGGGTGGAATGGTAATTGCTTGGTGGTTTTTGGTTGAGTGGTTACACAAGGCCAGGGGACTGGTGAACCTTGTGTATCTCACTTGTGGATGGCCACCCAGGAACAAAGAGATTTGAGATGTCAAATGTTGAGAAGCTTCAAGTGCAACCACTTGGCAATATGTGCTCTGCCTGGATCACATAGGTTGCTAGAACTTAGCCATTTGGACAGTTGGTGGTAGTGGGATGTTAGGTTGGAACGCGTCCATTTGGTCTAAGGAAAGGCTTCTGAAAGATCTTGTCTTGGTGAAACCACGTCTTGTGGGGAAAGTGCATCACCTCTGCAGAGTGTAAAATCTAAGTACTTAGCCATGTCCCTGGTAAAGGACAATTTGAGCATCAAGACATGGAAGCTATCAATAATCTCATCATCCAAATTTCTAAGTTAAAAACTTGTGGTTGAACAAGGGTTAATGGATCTTCAATCTTTGATTGGGATATGCCTTGGGAAAGATTATTTTTGTCAAGCAAAACTTAGTGCTTTCCAATGATAAGGAAAAATCTACTTTTGAGAAATGCAAGCCTCAACCCCACTTTGCCAAATGCATATAGATGATTGAATCCACTATACTACCATAGTATCAATTGCCAATACAATTAAAATGTATTGACCCTTGTGGCTGTAACTTGTTATGTTGAAGGTTTGGTTGATATTAGTGAAGTTTAAATGATTAGGATTACAAGTCTACAACCAACATATCTGCCTGTGGAACTTTGAAGATGAAGGACCCCATGCTTATAGATATTCTGCTGCAATGTAATGTAATAGCCAAATGAGCTATGAAAGATGTAATAAATTATTTTATTCCTGGTTATAAAGTTGTATTATGACCTTTGTTTCTTGATATTACATCTTAACTGTGGATGCTAGCTATTGATCCAGGTACTAGCATTGTAAACACAGGGTACTCTACCTTATTAAAGGTTGGGAACCTTACACCATGTGGCTGGTCTCGAGCACTCGAGCTGGAGGGGCTTTAGTCCCAGTTGGTAACACCAATCGGGACTAAACATGTTCTGTCGCATTTTGGAGCAATTGGCTGCCGCGGTAGGTGTCGTCGGATTGTCGTCAAGTACGCCATAGGGGGTCCTAGTGGCATTGGAAAGATAGGTTGTGAGATGTCGGATGTTCCAGGAGTGGTGAGCACAAGTTTACCCTGGTTCAGATCCGACTGCGGTGATTAGATCCTACTCCTGCTAGAAACCCAGTAATATATCGGTGTAAGCCAGATCTTACAGTGGATTACAAGAGAGGTACGCCTGTGCGAGTTGATTGTGGTGTTATGATTGGTTGTGTGCCCTAAAGGCTTCCATATGGCCGGTTTATATAGTCACCGGGACCTAGGGTTATAGGAGAGACCTATCCGGCTACGTTACAGAGTCGATAACTAGAGACAGCTTGGACTACAGGTAATACTACAGGCCTAAGTCAGGAACTCTTGTAGGCCTTATCTTAGCCGGAACTGGCTCCTCCTCTTTCTCTGACTGGGCCGCCCGTGAAGCAAAGCTCCACCTGTTGGTGGGCCACCCTGGTCAATGAGTCCTGTGGGTATACCCGGAAAGTATATCTCCAACAGTAGCCTCCGGAAGTCTTCAAGATCCAAAGTCGGATAAATCGTCTAGCTTGATGGTTTCTTCGTCTTGAGAATCTTAAAGGGTTCCCGAAAACTTCTTTCAGCAATGTAGGATTCCGAGTCAATTGAGTCGGGTATGTTTTGTTCTGACTTTAGTCTTTTCCTTGCTCAGTTTAAAACATAAGACGGATTTTTCAGCGGCGTGCAGACTGACAACTTTTCAGACCAGGTCCTGTCACTGACAGGAGTCCTATCAGCATGACCGTTGGTGGGTCCGCTCCTTACGGAACAGAACGCCGTTTCAATTCCTACGCAAAAATCGAGGGGGCGGAAGAGTTGCGAGGAAGCTACCTCCCTCTCTCATATACGCATGGTGCTAATCACGCGTGTTAACGCACGAATCTGGACACAAAGACAAATAAAATAGAGGACAAAACCCATTCTCTCAGGTTTATCTCTCCATCGTTTCATTCATTGCCTCCTCATACTCCTCGAGCACTCCGCAGCCGTTCCCATCTACACACAGTGAGAAAATCTCTCTCCCCCACCAGTCCTTTTCCTCCAAGATCTATGGCGTCTGCCTCCAAGAAGAAGATGCGGGGCCTCTGGATTCCCCACGCCATGGACAATGCTGAAATTTAAGTCATGGAGGACGAAGGATTCATCATCACCGGTGCGTGGTGGGGCGCCTCAGGGCACGCCGTTCCTGCCCCGCGCGACGGAGAAAGGGTGCTGTTTGGCATGCACGTCGACCGCGACTTTAGCTTTCCACCGTCAGACGTCCTTGTTGAGGTCCTCAACTACTATGGTGTGCAACTTCATAATTTTCCTCCCAACTCTCTGCTCGAGCTTAGTACTCATGCAGCTTTGAGCGAGGGGTTTCTTGGAATTAGGCCAAGTCTCACCCTTTTTATGTACTACTATGGTACTCGGAAGAACTCCATTAGCGCCAGTGTGTCTTACATCACCAGAACCCTTAGCTTAGTCCTTAGGAGAAACCGAGTCTATCATAGGATTAATGCTAGTGAATATGTCAAACGTTGGGCCGGAACCTTCTTTTATCACAGGGATATTCCGGCTCCTAGAAAGGCGGAAGGTCTTCTGGTGTTCACCGATGGCGCCGCTCCCCATTAGAATTCATGGCACACGGAGGCGCCGGAGCTGTCGGATATCTTGATCCTCGCCAAGAGGGGGATTGCGTTTCTGATGAAGCACGAGGGCCTCCGCTGGTCCGGCTTGATCCACTACAGGTTGGAGAGCTGGATTAAGCCTCTCCAACACCAAAGAGATCGCCTCATGCACCAGATCACCAGCGACAAGAAGGACAAGATGCGGGTCAGTTCGAGCCGGATTCCGGCGAAGGACCCGTATGCAATATTTGATCAAGGAAAGAGTGGAACGAAAGGTTCCAGAAGTCTCCATGAAGATGTATACGTCCAAGCGTCCTCTGACTCCGGTAAATATTTCGACTCTACTTTTTGCATTTCGTCATTCTTTTATGTTCTTTCTCCGACTCTATTTTCATCGATGCCTTTTGACTTTGTTAGCTCGATAAACTCTCCGAGTCTAAGCTAGCTCCACTAGAGGGTTATCCTTCAGACAATCCGGAGGCGACGGAGGATGATAAGGTGTAGGAAGTTGCCGCCCCCGCCTCTAAGAAGCATAAGGCGAAGGAAGTTGATATCACTGCTGGTAGCCAATTGCTGCCAGTAGTTAGAAAGTAAGCACCCTGTCTTTTATTTTCAGTACTTTATAGATTTCTTTCTTTCCAGAGCATACCTGATCTTTGGATTTTCGTGCTATAGAGCTAAATAAGCTTTGAAGAGTAAGACAAAGCTGGATAGCAAGCCGAGCAAGCAGATGTGTCAGCAAAAGCTTGTTTCCCCTGCCATGCCGCCACCAACTCCATCTAGTACGCCATCAGCATAGGAAGGTTCTGCCTCTCATAATGCTGGCAACATCTCGCAAGCCCTGGTCACCATTGATGATCAGGCAACTAACAAGGGTGAACACGTCAAGGGTAATGATCCCATGGTAACATCGACAAGACCGTTGGATAAAGTGGCCCGCTCCACTATCTCTGTCCTGAAGAGGAAAGAGAAGGAAGAGATCCTCAGGCTGGCTCAATCCAGCGTTGAGAAGCAAACCTTGAAGGAAATATGACAAAGAGGCAATAATAAAGTGGTTATTATCGTATTCCTTATTTATGATAAATGTTTATTTTGCATGCTATAATTGTATTAATATGGAAACGTTAATACATGTGTGTTTAATAAACAAAACGAAAGTTCCTAGTTATGCCTCTCTTATAAACTAGCTCGTTGATTAACAATATGATCAAATGTTTCCTGATCATGGACATTGGATGTTGTTAATAACGAGGTCACAACATTATTGGAATGGTGTGATGAACATTCATCCTAAGTATAGAATTATGATCGAAGTCATTGTGTTTGTATTGATATAACATCATATGAAGTAATCTTAGTCCTTGCACCATGAGATCATGTCAATCACTAACACCGGAAGAGTATCTTGATAACATCAGACGTCACACTGTAACATGGTGACTATAAAGATGGGTTCAGTGCTACGAAGGTGTTATGTTGAGGATCATGGATGAAGAGTGGAATTTGTCCATCCCGATGACGGAGAGATATACTCTGGGCCCTTTCCGTGATATCACATTAGTTAGCTTGCAAGCAAGTGATTTGATCACTAGAATGTTATATCACGGGAATGAGAAAAGAGTACATGTCGGTAATGAGATCGAACTAGGTATGGAGATACCGATGATCGAATCTCGGACATGTAATATATCGCGAGACGAAGGGATTTAGATACATGCGTATAAGGTTCACACGATCACAGAAGTCATCATTGAATATGTGCGAGTCAGTACAGATCTCTATGTCCCGCTGATGATTATTGATCGGAGAGGGGTACGATAATGTCTACATTATTCGTGAACCGTAGGGTGACACACATAAGGGATACCGACACCATTTGGAGCAAATAATATGCTAGAGAAAGAAAAAGGAAAGCGCAGAAATTTATTTCACTAGACATTGGAACTGTTTCGGTTCAAATTGCTGAAACTGGTTTTGCATGTGAAATTGAAATGTTATAAGGGGTTTTATGTGAATGTTTGTTAATTAAAGTATATTTTTTTGAATAAATAAATAAAATAGTTTTATTTAAATGAGAGCTTGCACTAAATTTGGTGGAAATTTAATGCATGTGAGTGGATTTTTGAGTGGAGACATGTTTATGTGAGTGTAGGCTTTTCATTTTGAGTGGGAGCTCCACCCACATGAATCTGGAAGAGGTGGGGGCAGCCACCATGGCTGGGCGCCATGCCCCTTGGGTGCCCCCCTCTCCCTATAAAAGGCTTCCCTCTCCTCCTCCACTCTCACCCCTCCTCGTGAAGGATCTCTCTCCGCCTTTAGAATTTCCCCATGGTCTTGGATCAGCGAGATACATGTTCCTAGTGGCTTTTTCTGGAAGGATTTGTTGCTTCCGTTGTCGGGGTACCCGGACATGTGTGCGATCACGGATGCACCACTGTTTTGCGGTGCTGGACTTGATGGTGCTGGACCGGCTGGACCAGATGGACTTCATCACGATCTTGAGACCGGCAAGCGTTCAACTACATCATCCATGAGTACAACCTCTTTAACACTATTGGATCTTCGAGGGTATGTACTCTATGTATATATATCCACCCGTTGCTTGTATCTAGTAGATAGATCTTGGTACATAGTTGTTCCTATCATAGGAATTTTTTGTTTTCTATGCTGCGAACCCTACAGTGGTATCAAAGCTGGATCTATGCGTAGATGCTTTGCACGGGTAGTACACATATGTCTATGTGGGTGATGATGATCATTTTATTGGTTCTTAGTTTTACTTTGGATATTGGTGGCATAGTGGGATGAAGTGGCCCAGACAAACTTTACATGTCCTCGCACATGAGCCTATTCCACACTTGACATGCAACTAGTTTTTCATAAGTGTCTTGCGGGTGTCTATCTCTCCTACTATAGTCAATATCTAATTTGCAACGAGTTGTCAATAATTTTGTTATCCTTGTTGTGGTTCATATTCGAAGGTGAGAACGGTTCTATCTTCAAAATCCCTAAGCCACGTAAACTTGCAATGGATAAATTAGAAGCATCTAGTTTAGATTGCTGCTGGGCTAGTGTGATGATATGGTGATGTTGTAAGTAAAAGTATAAGTCGATACTCTTACAACACATATAACGTGTAAGTTCCATAGACCTTGGGCTTACACATAAAGGAATGATGAGGATCATACCACGATGCACATAATGGAGATCAAGTGCAAGAACCATATCATTTCACTTTTTTCACATCTGATGTTTTTTGCATCTTATATTGCTAGTTTGGCGTTTTATTAGCATAATAAGATGATACCTCATTTAGATATCAAGATAAAAATGTGTTCTCCCTTAAGTATGCACCGAAAATGTTTCGCCGCTTCAAGACATCACGTGATGATCGGGTGTACGTGAATCCATGAGCATATCTCGGGTGTAAGACAGTTTTACACACGTAAATACAAAGGTTCTTAGTTGGAGAGCCTAGCATATGCATACATGGCCTCAGAACATGGACTGAAAGGTTAAGCATGAGTCTATGTTTGATATTATGACCATTTGGATGCTCGCCTTTGAAGCTACACTGACTCACGTGAAGAACGGACTTGGTGTAGTGGATTTGGTTCATGTAATCACCAAAAAGACATGAGGGATGTCGTTTTTGAGTGGGAGTTCATTTATAATTTGTATTAGTAGAAATAAATTTATCATAAATGAAATCAAAGTGCATTGGCATTCGTTCACCACCTTATGATTAGTTGTATTGAGATAATAGAACTATAGAATTCTGGATATTTACTTTATGAGCTGGTATCATATTGTGTTGAGTGTCAATCTAAAGTTTAAAGTCCTATTGAAAACTTTCAGCAAACTCTGTTTACTCCGTGAAGTTTAATAATTAGTATTAAATCGAGATTCACAATTCTAGTGTTAGTATTTTAAGTATCATGTTTGCCTCCATAATTATTGATTTAAATATCGAGATTATCTAGGAGCTGAAACAATTGTTTAAGAAACCATCATGTGTGGCAGATATAACAATATCTGAAACAATGTTTTGGTTGCAATATGATAGAGTATAATATATGTTCTCATATTGGATGATAATTTGCAAAGGTTGGAGATGCTAGACATCCTAATCATCCGAAAGGGTTTTGGAAAGTAATGTTATACTCACGATTCACCTTTATAAGATGCATTTGCTTGATCATAAAAGTCATCATGATAAGGATGAAGAGAAGATGTATGTAAAGTGTTTACTACAATAAAAGATTACTAAAGAATGGATTTTGAAAGAACGCCATTCATTTGATGATAGTGATCTACTTCAAAGTGCAAGTCCAAAGGTATTAGTATTTTAATATACACGCTTTGGACTATGTGTAATGTATATGGCGCCACTTTTGATGTTGATAGATTCTTTTAAAAGGAGATGCTGAAAGAGAATCTATAAAATATATTTGGCAGAAAAGAAAAGACTGGAAATATCCAGTTTAGGTATATAGATGATATACATGTTATGGTTGTATTCTTTGCTTGTTAAACAATGTGGTTCTTGGGTATTGGATACCGAATTGGTTGGTATGAAATTTCATACAGAACGATGCAATTAATGAACTACAATGGCCTAAGTAACTAGCAAGAGAATATGTAATGATGATCATAAAAAAAACAAGTCGTTGTTTGTATTTATCGTTGACTTCAAAGCTTGCCTTCAAGATTTTCTTTAATAATCATTATTTAAATTAGGTATTATGAGAACAAAGATTGTTCAAGTAATTACAGTAGAGAAATCACATAAATAAAACTAATGCTAAAATGAGGCAAGACAAATGATTGGAAGATCACTTACGAAGTGTCATCGTCGTTTAAATTATATTGGAAATAAAACATGAAGAAACTCCATTTTTATGGATTTTTGGAGTCTTTGATTTGATCAAATGACGCTTGTGAGACTTTTCTCGGGAAAATTGAAACTTCATTCAAAGGCAAAGAAGAACGATCGACTAAATTATTGGAATTTATACATATCGATGTAAGCGATGAATTTCAACTTCATATGCTTTCTCCTGAAATTTGAGTGAATATTCACTTAATGAGAAAGAAGTATGAAATATTTGAAAACGTTCAAAGACTTTCAAGATGAAGTGGAAAATCATTGTAACATGAAAATAAATGATTTATGATTTTATCATCAAGGTATTTATTTCAGTTGCAAGTTTAGCAAAAGACCTAGATTTACATCTCCTGAAACACCATAGGAATATTGAGTGTTTGAGATTTGTAATGAAACCTTGTTTGACATGGCTAGATCAAAGGTGTTATTTATAATACTTCCATTATGTTTTAAAAGATTAAAATATTTAGATACTACCTCTTTTACACTGAAAAGAGCTCCATCTTGATCCGTTTAAATGACACCATGTAAGTTATGGTTTGGGGTAAAACCCAAGTTGTCCTTTATTAAATTTTGGTATGCTAAGCATAAGTAAGATGTTTACAACCAAAGTTGTATGAGCATGTCTTTGTACGTTATTTTGAATAACCATTGGGTATTCCTCCATAACACCGAGGACAAAAGGGTTTGTCTCTTGAAACATGAAGTTTCTTAAAAAAGGAATTTTTCGCAAAAGTTAAGTGGGAGAACAATAGAACTTTGATAAGGTTAACGAACCTTAGCTATATGTGCTGAGTTGTGCAGTGCCGGAAAACATTCCGGAGGCAGCCACAATGCTCATGGCTCAGGTGCCTCAAAGGTTGTGGTCATGGAGGTCTACGTTCCTATTGAACCAAGTATGTCGGATAAACAATCAAATGCTGAAATTTGAGAGTAAATCATTGTTGTTTGACAATGATGAACTGACTACATGCAAAGAAGTGATGATGGGCCCTGACTCCATCAAATGGCTTGAAGCGATAAAATTCATGACAGTTCCATACACGAGAAATCATGTTTTTTTAACTTAGAAGACACTCCGGAAAGGTGTAAAAACCTATCGGTCGTATTTGGATCTATAAATAAATAGACATGGATGTTTCACATCTATGAAATAGTCGACATGTCGATAAATTTGTTACGACAATGTTCAAGGAGTTGACTATGACAAGGTTTGATCATTCATAGCGATATTTAGTATGGACGGATTAATGTAGCAACCACTACATATAATTTTGGTATATGGTAGCTGAATAAACAAAACAAAGTTCTTATAATAGAATGGTTAGCTAGGACGTGTACAGGACAAGGTCCAAAGGGTTTTTTAATTCAAAGGATTCTAAAAAGGGCATGCAAACATTAATGATTGAAGTAAGCATCGCGGAGTTAGAATCTTCACCGCGATGAAACTGTTAAAGGGGTTTTCATCTGGAGACGATGAAGATGCTTGCATTTGCAACAAATTAAGTGGGAGAGCTGAGACATATTTCTAATACATTATGTGGAGGAAATATTGTTGCTTGGAAATGTTGTATCTTTTATTGACAAAGGTTAAGAATTTCATTTCGACGAAAGAGTTAGGAAAAACCCGAATATTTAGCATGGATGTCTACATGGATAGACTGTGAAGCTAATATGGTTGTGCCAAACTTACATATATGAGATATTGAAGGAGTTCAATATAGAAATGACGAGAAAAGGATCCTGTCGCATGGAAAAGAACTGAATCAAGATTCAAGTGTATCAACACTTGATAAGTGAAACAAGATTCAAGTGCTTTGACACTTGATGAGTGAAATCTCAAGAATGTTTTGATCAATAATACCATGATATGTACAAATCTAGATATGTCCCATGGTCTAAGTGTTATGAGCATATACCAGAATGAATCATAAAATGATCATTGGACGATAGTAAGATATTCTTATAATATTTTGGAAGAATTAAGAATATATTATATTTGTAAAGAGTTACATTGATACTAGTTTTGTCACAAGATACAAAATTAAGTCTATCTCAATATAAACAATGGGTGGCACAATGAAATGGAAAGGAGGTTCCATGATGGATTTGGATGAATTCAAAAGTTAAGACATTGTGACGGATACTACAACAAAAGGCTAAGTATATGACTGCTACAGTAGAAGCAAAGGACGTCATTTGTGTCTAGTAGTTTGTTATCAAACTAAGAACTAGTGCAGAACGGCCCATTGGTGCCGGTTGGTAAGGGGCTTTAGTCCCGGTTACCCAACTGGGACGGGGCAATCGGGACTAAATCCCGAACCTTTAGTCCCGGTTGCCCCATCAACCGGGACAAAAGATCATACACATGGCTGCTGCTCCGTGCGAGGGGGGAGGAGCAACCGTCCCGGTTCGTAATACGAACCGGGAAAAATAAGCTTCTGCCGTAGCAGATATTTGACACATTTCTCTGCTGCGGCAGATAATTCATTTTGGCAACTTTTGTTGCCGCGGTAGCATTTTGGCCACTTTTTGTGACGCGGAAGAGAATTCATTTATGTTGTTTTATTGTTTATTTAGTATTTTGCACTCATCAATGAAGGAACCATTATATTACACAAGATCATCATGACAATATTATATTCGATAAACGGATCGAGTTCATGCACTACATACAAAAGTTGCTCTTTTTACAATCCCTATTGTCTATACATAGCCGAATAATATCCCCCTTTTGGGTTTAGGACTTCTGCATCCAAGAATCCCACCAATTCCTCCTGAATTGCTCGTACGCGATCCTTCGGCAGAAGATCGTCCCGTAGACGTTCGATCTGATTTAAAGAAGGAGTCAGCCTATATGAATGAAACTAAACACAATTTGATTATAATTAAAAACTATAGCAATTGTTTACGTACGTGGAGTTGCTCTAAATTTCTGGCCTTCTCATCGCACGTCTGCCGGATGAACTCGCAAACATAATATCCACATAGATTGTTACCTGGTCCCTGCGTCAGTCACTTTACGAGAACATAGATCACTCAAAATAATAATCAAGCATGATAATAACTGTATCAAAACTATAATCAAAGAAATGCGCGGATATAGCTAGTGGTGCTTACATCTAGTTCTTGAAATGTAAGATCCTCTTTACAAACACCCCTAGACTTGTTGGTGAACCGTTTCCAAGCGCTGCCCGGCAAAGAAAACGAATAAAATAAGTTATTAATTACTTGATATCATAAAATTCACGAACGTTGCTGATATAGTGTCGTAATGATTAGAATTACCACTGGAGAAGCATCTGCATGTCCTTCCACTGCTCAAGGGGTTTATGTTTCGAGTCCATGACTAGTACACTCCCTTTGTCAAGTTGAATGATTAACATAATATAGTGGAAGCTGCGAATGCATAACTAATTAATTATATACTTAACATCGAGTAAGCGAAATAGAAAGTGTATACAAGACAATAACACTCAGTCGAAGTTGTAAGGAAAAAGTATTTCCCATTTGGTTTCTTGAAATCTTAACGCGTGTACTATATTATCCTCCGTATCCTGGGGGCTTGTTTTGAGATTAGCTTCATGAACCCAATATGGGTCAATGAAGCCAATATCATATATTTGTCCTCTGCTGCATTCGAGAATCTTCATTCTACATATTACAGTATGATTATATACATGCAATAAACAAGGTGAGATAGCTGGAGACTAAATTAATTACATAATTAGTACTTACAAACAATAGGCACTGATGATCGATTTGTCCAAGGCGTCTTGATTGAATTATTGAAATAGTTCATCCAATTCAATGGATATCATGTCATCATTTTCTTTCCCATGATGCTTTATTGTAACCCTCAGCACTATCCAGTTAGCCCTGGCCTTTGTGGCATTCATGTACCAGTTATGCAATCTTCGCATTTTTGTTGGAAGATTATTTACCTCCTCAGGTTTGACGATAGGTTTGCCGTACTGGTATTTGTATGCAACTTCACTCACGGGGAAGTACTCTAACTGGGATAAGTACTGGGCAATACTCATACCTTGAGCAGCGGCAGCTTCTCCGTATTGTGCGACTATCTCTGGATCATACTGCTCTTCGGCCCCATATTTGCTCGAGAGGGGCGCAAGGCTGTTTTGCTTGTTCTCCGAGCTGGGCAACAGATTTCTCGCTTGCATCAGTACTGCTCTTCGAGGCTTGTTGTGCCGCATGTGACATGAGAATAGAACGCTCATAGTATGATGACAGCTTTGGCTCGGGTTGATGAAGAGTCTTTAGCATTTTCAACACTTTGGCTTTTTCTTCTTTGGTGCTGGGGAACTCTGGCTCTTTCGTCCGCCTCAGCTTAGCGAAAAACGCTGTCGTTTCCGCATCAACGATCGCCGTAGTCTCCTCTTCAGTACAGTCATAAGCTCTCTTGGGTGGAACCTTTGGTACTTTTGGAAGAGGCTCTTGTTTATGTTTCGGCGATCGCTTACCACGACGCAGAGTAGCGGTACGCTTACGATTTTTATCCTGAGGCGCCGGTGATGGCTCCCGCGGTGATGGCTGCGACGGAGATTGGTGAGGCGACGGAGCCGGGTGAGGCGACGAAGACGGCTGCCGCAGCGACGACGACCTCGCTGGAGACGGGTGAGGCAGCGGCGAAGATGGCCTTGGCGTGTGATTTCGAAGCACGATACATTCCTTTGGCCATAGAATGGTGACGTTTGTTGCGTCTCCCAGTACAGTCACATCCCCTTCACCTGCAGGGTAGTGAAGATCCAAAACTTCAAAGGTGGGCATGATTTCATCCACCCCGACAACAGCGTAGCCCTCTGGAACCGGACGACAGTGGTAAGTTATTGTGGGTCCAATTGGTAAGGCATAGCCGACCGCCACTTTTATTGATATGTTCACAACTTTGACATGTAGCTCGCAGTGTGTCATCTCTGTGATATCATCCACTGGGTAGCCAACATAAGCCATCGTTGTTGCACCATCGTCATCGCCATTGTCATCACCCGGGACCTCGGTGGAAGCCACGCTGCTTTTTTGATTATTCGATAGGCCGGTAGCATCGAATGCAGTGTGCTGCTGAGATGGGCCAGTAGTACTTTGCTCTTTAATTGCGTTAATTTCATCTTGTTGTTGCTTTATTCGTTCTTCAATTATACGCATTCGCTCTTTCTGAATATCTGCTTCAACTTTCGCCCTGTCCTTTCTCCTCTGATGGCTTCTATCGGGATATTTCTTCCTCTCTTCGGGAAACCCAGTCCTCCATGGTTTGGAGCCTATGGTGCCTCGTGTTCGTCCATCATGTTCCTTATTTCCAAGGGCGAGTGTGAGCTCATCATTCTCTCTATCGGGAATGAAGTCCCCATCTTTAACGGCCTTTACTGCTTTTCTCATCTTCTCGATTGGCAAGGGGTCTTCTTTATGTAGTATGTTATATATACAATTCCCTTCCGAGTCCAACGTGCCCCCATGCCCGTAAAACCAATTCCTTGCACGTTCTACCCAATCGTTTGTCTCTGGGTGATCTTTTTAGCACGCAGTTCATTCCCAAGTTTCTCCCACTTAGGAATGCCAGCCCTGTAGCCACCTTGCCCCATAGTATGGTGATACTTGTTGTTAGCAGCATTCAACTTATTCGTTGCAGACATTTTCTTAGCTTTTTCTGATGTCTTGTATTTCACAAACTCGGCCCAGAATGGTTTTATCTTCTCAGACTGAATATTCTTGAAATCTGGAGTCTTCTCTTTCACGAGATAGTCAAGGTGCAATCTTTTCTTCCAGTTGGTGAAACACTGGGCCATCTTCTTCAAAGCCTACTCCCTGACCTTAGCCTCCATGGCTCTCCCATGTTCTAAGGCGTCCTCAACTGGATCCTCCGCATTTGGATCCAGCTCTATCTTCGGTAGTTTGAAATAAACCATGAGCCTCTTCCACTGTAAATCTTTGGCGTTGTTTGGGACAAATAAACATGTTCCCTCTTCTTCCGCATCAGCAGGCCTATTCCAATTTCGAATGGTGATCGGGATTAAGTCCCTAACGATTACTCCGCATTATGCCACCAATTTTTTGTGACAACTTCGGGAGCCGTCGGTTTGCCGTCTTCAGCGACATCTTCGATCCTGGACCACTTTTCAGTAGATTTCTTCGATCCGGAGGGCTAAAAGAAGAAAGACCGCCATTACTATTTCTACATAGATAGCAGATGATTAATTAATGAATTAATTATATTACATGCACCTCACCGGAGCGGTCTTCTTCTCGATCACACAAGGCATCGCCTTCTCCCTCGCGGAAGGCATCAGCTTCAACCTCAAACAAGTCGTCTCTTCTGGCAAAAAGAGGATCACCCTCACCGGAGTTGTTCAGAAACGTCGATACATCTTAATTTTCTTCCCCGCGGATCACACCTTGGATCAACTCTTCCTTTTCTTCGTCTCTGTCGTGTGGGTCCAGATTTTCTGGATAGGTGGAAAAACGGATAAGTCAAACCAGCTAAGGGAGAATGTTAGGTACGGTGTTGAGAGATAGAAACCCTAATTCGGAGAAACCCTAATATATACATACACAATAATAAAAATGAATTTACAATATCAGAAAACCTAAATCGGAGAAACCATCGGGCTCGGATCCTATCGCGACAATCAACCAACCCTCGGGTTCGGGATGCCCTAGCGAGGACACACCGGCTAACCCTAGGTGCAACATCGATTCAACTAGGGTCTATGACAACTAATATCATGGCTAAGAATCTACAATACGATGGCAATCAAGAAATATTCGATCTTCGATGGTGTTAACCTCGGTCTTTGATCTCGATCTCGTATTCTACCGCGAAGAACCGAACACCAGAAAGAGAGGGGAACAATCAACACATGGCATCAATGCAATGATCAAACAAGGATGCTGATATGACAAGTTTTGTATTGAAAAGTAACCCTGAGACATGCTCAGAAATTTAAACGGGGTTCCGAGGGGTGAAAACCCTAACTCGGCGAAACTACGGAGTATATGAGAGGGGTTGATTTTGTTCTTTAATTAAACTTTTCTTGAAAGTTGTTGAACAACGCATGATTATAGGTTAAATAGTTAAATCTCATTTTTCTGAACATTTTGATATATTATTTGTATTTTTGTGAGATATAAATAATTAATTATTGAATTTACAATATTATATCAATTTCTGGATTTAATTAAACCATTTCTGAATTTAAAGAAAACAGAAAACAATTTACACCGAGGCCACTGCTAGCCACAGTGGCTGACAGAGGGGCCCGTGGCCTCCTAAGCCTCCACGCAGGCAGGTGGGACCTGGACCAGGGCTTTGACGGGTGGACCTGGACCAGGCCACTACTAACCTGCACCGTAGAGGCACCTAGCCTCTGAGGCTGGCAGGTGGGACCGAGGCCACGCGGTAGCCACGCGAGCACCACGTCACCACGAAGGGCGGCACGACATACGGTGGTCGACGGCGACCCTGGGGAGCGCGCGGGACTTCAAGTCTGTGCGCGTTCGAACCAGCGTAGCACGGCGAACAATATAGAGGTGGCGCCGCTCCTATTTGGTAGCCGGAGCTACGTCTACGGCGATGTCTGGCGGTGGCCGATGGCGGCGCTCGAGGCTAGAGCAAACAAGACAGGGAGGAAAGGAAGGGAATGGTCCTAGAGGACCAGTGGCTCACCCTGAGCGTGGTGGTGGGGTCGGGAAAGCACGGCGAGGTTGGAATCGGGCTGATGGACGGCGGCAAACCTCGTCGGGGTTGGGGAAGAAAGCGTCGAGGGGGCTGGGGCGTGCTCGAGCCCTCTGCTTGTGCGGACGGAGGCGACCGGGGCGCGCGCGGACGGAGGCGATGTTGTGGCGGCGGCGAGCTCGGGCAGCCTGCCGGCATCGTTCGGGTTTACTGTGCACGCGTCGGTGAGAAGCAGAGAAGTGAGATGGGGAAGAAGAAGAGGAGGCGTGTCAGTTATAAACGAAGGGCCTTTTGTCCCGGTTGGTGGCTCCAGCCGGGACTAAAGGGTCCAACCGGGACGTATAGTCCACTTTTTTTATTAGCCCAAGGGGCGCGCGCAGGGCTCTTTAGTCCCAGTTGGTGGCTCCAACAGGGACATATGACTCTGTTTTCAATTTTTTTTAGGATTTTTTCTCTGTTCGCGCATTATTTTTTATTTAGGGTTTAAATTTGTAATGTTTTTTAAATGATAATTACGTTGGAATTTAGAAAAACTTCAAACATAAAAAGTGTTTGAATTTGAATAACTAATTCAAAACCATTTTCTGTTTTTAAAAATAATTAAGGTTACCATTTAAAATTAAAAATGAATTAACTTATATTTTTGAATATTAATTTGGAATTTAGAAAAACTTTAAACATAAAAAGTGTTTGTATTTGAATAAATAATTCAAAACCATTTTCTGTTTTAAAAAATAATTAATGTAACCATTTCAAATATGAACCATTTACAATTAAAAATGAATTAACTTATATTTTTTTAATATTAATTTGGAATTTAGAAAAACTTTAAACATAAAAAGTGTTTGGATTGGAATAAGTAATTCAAAACCATTTTCTGTTTTTAATTTGGATTTGAATTAACTTATATTTTTTATATATTAATGGGTGGAAAAAAAGGACGCGAAGTAATGGGCGGAAAGAAAATTTTATTAGGATAGAACTAGAATTAAAGTACATGACGCAACTAACACAAAGTTACATAGAAGAACTAAAAATTAAGATACATGGCCAGATTAAGCCACAATCGACCGAACTTGTTTTGCAATGTTTGAGTGATTTAGTCATGCTCCTGCCTACACCTGTAATACTCGCCACTGTAGTCGTCGTACTCGCCGCGGCCGTCGTCGCTGTCGTCGTCGGGGTCGCGTAGTTGAACCTTGAAGGCTGAGTACGAGTGGGTTGGACTTGAGGGTAGCGCAGGCGGGGGCTAGAGTCGGCAGCCGTGTCGTAGGCCATGACGCTCTGGAGAGTCCGACCGCGCCACCACAGCCGATGGCCGGCCTCATTGAAGTTCGGAGGAGGTGGGTCGTCCTCCTCGTGCCTGTCGAGCGCCCTCTCACGCCGATCCACGAAGAAGGCTTCCCAAGTCGGGATACCATATGGGATTCCTCCGCTGCTCAGCATCCACGCGTGAGCTTGAAGTAGTAGTGGTTCGTGATGGCCATCCGACGCGCCCCACCTAGAGGGACAGGAAGAACCGGCATGCCTTCGGCGCTCAGCATCCAGCCGACGGGGACACAGTAGCCCGGCGGGCAGGGGTAGTTCGAGGCGCAAAGCGCCTCCGCCTCCCTGGGAGTTAGTGCTATGGTGGAAGTCATGGGAAAGAGTGATGAGGTTGCAGATATGAGTCTAGAGATGTGCAATGACAATGGAGGCCAACCCTACATATATATAG
Organism: Avena atlantica; assembly: GCA_910589765.1. Lineage (NCBI taxonomy): Eukaryota > Viridiplantae > Streptophyta > Magnoliopsida > Poales > Poaceae > Avena > Avena atlantica. The sequence continues at coordinate 23,749,789 of OU342736.1, forward strand.
TGAGAAATGGCAGGAAGATAACTGGAGGGAAGAACTGGCGGGAAAAACTGGCGGGAGAAATGGCGGGAAGAAATGGCGAGAAGAAAAATCGCGGGAAGAAAAATCGCGGGAAGAAAAATGGTTCATTTAGAACTTGCATTGGATCTCTGAAGAAACCACATATTACGACTCTAAAAATGATTTTTTCAAAAAATCACGGGCAATAGATCATGTACCTGTAGTACAAACTGGACCCACTTCCTACCGATTCGGCAGACATTTGTCCTTTTTACCCGGGATGGACGAAAAGGTTTGAGATGTCTCGGTTGGGAGATAGTCCATGTAAAGTGGTCTAGTATTTTAGGAAAATGGGTCGGTAGCATTCTCAAACAGCATTTTGGTAGTTACTTCACAAAACGACCCGTTTTTTGTGCTCGGAAAATGGAAAAGGGCTTTTCCGTGCGACAAAAAGGAAAACTTCCTCCTGCAACATTGTTCTCCATACCAATGTACAGATGCATGCATAATATGGGCACAGCATCACAAACTATGCCGTGATTCAGCACATAACATCGGTCATTTCGACCGAAAACCATGAAACCTCGAACATGATAGGTCATTTTGTAAAGGTTTTTTCGAGACATGACCAATATACCAAGTCTGATATTTTTCCTTTAAACTATGTCACATAATATGACACCACGCGAAGGATTTTCATTGTTCGGATTTTTTTTGAATTTATTATGCCCATTTTGAATTTTTTGAATTTCTAACTATGGTCAAACCGACGTGCATGAAGATAGGGGACGAGCATCGTTAGAACTTGCATTGGATCTCTGAAACCACATATTGCGAGTCTAAAAATGATTTTTTTCAAAAAATACCGGGCGATAGATCATGTACCTGTAGTACAAACCGGACCCACTTCCTACCGATTCGGCAGACATTTGTCCTTTTTACCCGGGATGGAAGAAAAGGTTTGAGAAGTCCCGGTTGGGAGATAGTCCATGTAAGATGGTCTAGTATTTTAGGAAAATGGGACGGTAGCATTCTGAAACAGCATTTTGGTGGTTACTTCACAAAACGACCCGTTTTTTGCGCTCGGAAAATGGAAAAGGGCTTTTCCGTGCGACAAAAAGGAAAACTTCCTCCTGAAACATTGTTCTCCATACCAATGTCCACATGCATGCATAATATGGGCACAGCATCACAAACTATGCCGTGATTCAACACATAACATCGGTCATTTGGACCGAAAGCCATGAAACCTCGAATATGATAGGTCATTTTGTGAAGGTTTTTTCGAGACATGATCAATATACCAAGTCTGGTATTTTTCCTTTTAACTATGTCACATAATATGACACCACGCGAAGGATTTTCATTGTTCGGATTTTTTTTGAATTTATTATGCCCATTTTGAATTTTTTGAATTTCTAACTATGGTCAAACCGACGTGCATGAAGATAGGGGACGAGCATCGTTAGAACTTGCATTGGATCTCTGAAACCACATATTGCGAGTCTAAAAATGATTTTTTTCAAAAAATACCGGGCGATAGATCATGTACCTGTAGTACAAACCGGACCCACTTCCTACCGATTCGGCAGACATTTGTCCTTTTTACCCGGGATGGAAGAAAAGGTTTGAGAAGTCCCGGTTGGGAGATAGTCCATGTAAGATGGTCTAGTATTTTAGGAAAATGGGACGGTAGCATTCTGAAACAGCATTTTGGTGGTTACTTCACAAAACGACCCTTTTTTGCGCTCGGAAAATGGAAAAGGGCTTTTCCGTGCGACAAAAAGGAAAACTTCCTCCTGAAACATTGTTCTCCATACCAATGTCCACATGCATGCATAATATGGGCACAGCATCACAAACTATGCCGTGATTCAACACATAACATCGGTCATTTGGACCGAAAGCCATGAAACCTCGAATATGATAGGTCATTTTGTGAAGGTTTTTTCGAGACATGATCAATATACCAAGTCTGGTATTTTTCCTTTTAACTATGTCACATAATATGACACCACGCGAAGGATTTTCATTGTTCGGATTTTTTTTGAATTTATTATGCCCGTTTTGAATTTTCTGAATTTCTAACTATGGTCGAACCGGCGTGCATGAAGATAGGGGACGGGCATCGTTAGAACTTGGATTGGATCTCTGAAGAAACCACATATTGCGAGTCTAAAAATGATTTTTTCAAAAAATCACGGGCGATAGATCATGTACATGTAGTACAAACCGGACCCACTTCCTACCGATTCGGCAGACATTTGTCCTTTTACCCGGGATGGACGAAAAGGTTTGAGATGTCTCGGTTGGGAGATAGTCAATGTAAGTTGGTCTAGTATTTTAGGAAAATGGGAAGGTAGCATTCTGAAACAGTATTTTGGTGGTTACTTCACAAAACGACCCGTTTTTTGCGCTCGGAAAATGGAAAAGGGCTTTTTCGTGCGACAAAAAGGAAAAGTTCCTCCTGCAACATTGTTCTCCATACCAATGTCCACATGCATTCATAATATGGGCACAGCATCACAAACTATGCCGTGATTCAGCACATAACATCGGTCATTTGGACTGAAAGCCATGAAGCCTCGAACATGATAGGTCATTTTGTAAAGGTTTTTTCGAGACATGATCAATATACCAAGTCTGGTATTTTTCCTTTCAACTATGTCACATAATATGACACCACGCGAAGGATTTTTATTGTTTGGATTTTTTTTTGAATTTATTATGCCCGTTTTGAATTTTCTGAATTTCTAACTATGGCCGAACCGGCGTGCATGAAGATAGGGGACGAGCATCGTTTGAACTTGCATTGGATCTCTGAAGAAACCACATATTGCGAGTCTAAAAATGATTTTTTCAAAAAATCACGGGCGACAGATCATGTACCTCTAGTACAAACCGCACCAACTTCCTACCGATTCGGCAGACATTTGTCCTTTTTATCCGGGATGGACGAAAAGGTTTGAGATGTCCTGGTTGGGAGATAGTCCATGTAAGGTGGTCTATTATTTTAGGAAAATGGGACGGTAGCATTCTGAAACAGCATTTTGGTGGTTACTTCACAAAACGACCCGTTTTTTGCGCTCGGAAAATGAAAAAGGGCTTTTCCGTGCGACAAAAAGGAAAGCTTCCTCCTGCAACATTGTTCTCCATACCAATGTCCACATGCATACATAATATGGGCACAACATCACAAACTATGCCGTGATTCAGCACATAACATCGGTCATTTGGAACGAAAGCCATGAAACCTCGAACATGATAGGTCATTTTGTGAAGGTTTTTTCGATACGTGATCAATATACCAAGTCTGGTATTTTTCCTTTTAACTATGTCACATAATATGACACCACGCGAAGGATTTTCATTGTTCGCATTTTTCTTAATTTATTATGCCCGTTTTGAATTTTCTGAATTTATAACTATGGTCAAACCGGCGTGCATGAAGATAGGGGACGAGCATCGTTAGAACTTGCATTGGATCTCTGAAGAAACCACATATTGCGAGTCTAAAAATGATTTTTTCAAAAAATCACGGGCGATAAATCATGTACCTCTAGTACAAACCGGACCCACTTTCTATCGAATCGGCAGACATTTGTCCTTTTTACCAGGGATGGACAAAAAGGTTTGAGATGTCCCGGTTGGGAGATAGTCCATGTAAGTTGGTCTAGTATTTTAGGAAAATGGGACGGTATCATTCTGAAACAGCATTTTGGTGGTTACTTCACAAAACTACCCGTTTTTTGCGCTCGGAAAATGGAAAAGGGCTTTTTCGTGCGACAAAAAGGAAAACTTCTTCCTGCAACATTGTTCTCCATACCAATGTCCACATGCATGCATAATATGGGCACAGCATCACAAACTATGCCGTGATTCAGCACATAACATCGGTCATTTCGACCGAAAGCCATGAAACCTCGAACATGATAGGTCATTTTGTGAAGGTTTTTTCGAGACATGATCAATATACCAAGTCTGGTATTTTTCCTTTTAACTATGTCACATAATATGACACCACGCGAAGGATTTTCATTGTTTGGATTTTTGAATTTATTATGCCCGATTTGAATTTTCTGAATTTCAAACTATGGTAGAACCGGCGTGCATGAAGATAGGGGACGGGCATCATTAGAACTTGCATTGGATCTCTGAAGAAACCACATATTGCGAGTCTAAAAATGATTTTTTCAAAAAATCACGGGCGACAGATCATGTACCTATAGTACAAACCGGACCCACTTCCTACCGATTCGGCAGACATTTGTCCTTTTTAACCGGGATGGACCAAAAGGTTTGAGATGTCCCGGTTGGGAGATAGTCCATGTAAGGTGGTATATTATTTTAGGAAAATGGGACGGTAGAATTCTGAAACAGCATTTTAGTAGTTACTTCACAAAACGACCCGTTTTTTGCGCTCGGAAAATGAAAAAGGGCTTTTCTGTGCGACAAAAAGGAAAGCTTCCTCCTGCAACATTGTTCTCCATACCAATGTCCACATGCATACATAATATGGGCACAGCATCACAAACTATGCCGTGATTCAGCACATAACATCGGTCATTTGGACCGAAAGCCATGAAACCTCGAACATGATAGGTCATTTTGTGAAGGTTTTTTCGATACATGATCAATATACCAAGTCTGGTATTTTTCCTTTTAACTATGTCACATAATATGACACCACGCGAAGGATTTTCATTGTTCGGATTTTTCTTAATTTATTATGCCCGTTTTGAATTTTCTGAATTTCTAACTATGGTCAAACCGGCGTGCATGAAGATAGGGGACGGGCATCGTTAGAACTTGCATTGGATCTCTGAAGAAACCACATATTGCGAGTCTAAAAATTATTTTTTCAAAAAATCACGGGCGATAGATCATGTACCTGTAGTACAAACCTGACCCACTTCCTACCGATTCGGCAGACATTTGTCCTTTTTACCCGGGATGGACGAAAAGGTTTGAGATGTCCCGGTTGGGAGATAGTCCATGTAAGGTGGTCTAGTATTTTAGGAAAATGGGAAGGTAGCATTCTGAAACAGTATTTTGGTGGTTACTTAACAAAACGACCCGTTATTTGCGCTCGAAAAATGGAAAGGGGCTTTTCCGTGCGACAAAAAGGAAGAAGTTCCTCCTGCAACATTGTTCTCCATACCAATGTCCACATGCATGCATAATATGGGCACAGCATCACAAACTATGCCGTGATTCAGCACATAACATCGGTCATTTGGACCGAAAGCCATGAAACCTCGAACATGATAGGTCATTTTGTAAAGGTTTTTTCGAGACATGATCAATATACCAAGTCTGGTATTTTTCCTTTCAACTATGTCACATAATATGACACCACGCGAAAGATTTTCATTGTTTGGATTTTTTTTGAATTTATTATGCCCGTTTTGAATTTTCTGAATTTATAACTATGGTCGAACCGGCGTGCATGAAGATAGGGGACGAGCATCGTTTGAACTTGCATTGGATCTCTGAAGAAACCACATATTGCGAGTCTAAAAATGATTTTTTCAAAAAATCACCGGCGATAAATCATGTACCTCTAGTACAAACCGGACCCACTTCCTACCGATTCGGCAGACATTTGTCCTTTTTACCAGGGATGGACAAAAAGGTTTGAGATGTCCCGGTTGGGAGATAGTCCATGTAAGTTGGTCTAGTATTTTAGGAAAATGGAACGGTATCATTCTGAAACAGCATTTTGGTGGTTACTTCACAAAACGACCCGTTTTTTGCGCTCGGAAAATGGAAAAGGGCTTTTTCGTGCGACAAAAAGGAAAACTTCTTCCTGCAACATTGTTCTCCATACCAATGTCCACATGCATGCATAATATGGGCACAGCATCACAAACTATGCCGTGATTCAGCACATAACATCGGTCATTTCGACCGAAAGCCATGAAACCTCGAACATGATAGGTCATTTTGTGAAGGTTTTTTCGAGACATGATCAATATACCAAGTCTGGTATTTTTCCTTTTAACTATGTCACATAATATGACACCACGCGAAGGATTTTCATTGTTTGGATTTTTTTGAATTTATTATGCCCGATTTGAATTTTCTGAATTTCTAACTATGGTAGAACCGGCGTGCATGAAGATAGGGGACGGGCATCGTTAGAACTTGCATTGGATCTCTGAAGAAACCACATATTGCGAGTCTAAAAATGATTTTTTCAAAAAATCACGGGCGACAGATCATGTACCTATAGTACAAACCGGACCCACTACCTACCGATTCGGCAGACATTTGTCCTTTTTAACCGGGATGGACCAAAAGGTTTGAGATGTCCCGGTTGGGAGATAGTCCATGTAAGGTGGTCTATTATTTTAGGAAAATGGGACGGTAGCATTCTGAAACAGCATTTTGGTGGTTACTTCACAAAACGACCCGTTTTTTGCGCTCGGAAAATGAAAAAGGGCTTTTCTGTGCGACAAAAAGGAAAGCTTCCTCCTGCAACATTGTTCTCCATACCAATGTCCACATGCATACATAATATAGGCACAGCATCACAAACTATGCCGTGATTCAGCACATAACATCGGTCATTTGGACCGAAAGCCATGAAACCTCGAACATGATAGGTCATTTGGTGAAGGTTTTTTCGATACATGATCAATATACCAAGTCTGGTATTTTTCCTTTTAACTATGTCACATAATATGACACCACGTGAAGGATTTTCATTGTTCGGATTTTTCTTAATTTATTATGCCCGTTTTGAATTTTCTGAATTTCTAACTATGGTCAAACCGGCGTGCATGAAGATAGGGGACGGGCATCGTTAGAACTTGTATTGGATCTCTGAAGAAACCACATATTGCGAGTCTAAAAATTATTTTTTCAAAAAATCACGGGCGATAGATCATGTACCTGTAGTACAAACCGGACCCACTTCCTACCGATTCGGCAGACATTTGTCCTTTTACCCGGGATGGACGAAAAGGTTTGAGATGTCCCGGTTGGGAGATAGTCCATGTAAGTTGGTCTAGTATTTTAGAAAAATGGGAAGGTAGCATTCTGAAACAGTATTTTGGTGGTTACTTAACAAAACGACCCGTTATTTGCGCTTGAAAAATGGAAAAGGGCTTTTCCGTGCGACAAAAAGGAAGAAGTTCCTCCTGCAACATTGTTCTCCATACCAATGTCCACATGCATGCATAATATGGGCACAGCATCACAAACTATGCCGTGATTCAGCACATAACATCGGTCATTTGGACCGAAAGCCATGAAACCTCGAACATGATAGGTCATTTTGTAAAGGTTTTTTCGAGACATGATCAATATACCAATTCTGGTATTTTTCCTTTCAACTATGTCACATAATATGACACCACGCGAAGGATTTTCATTGTTTGGATTTTTTTTTGAATTTATTATGCCCGTTTTGAATTTTCTGAATTTCTAACTATGGTCGAACCGGCGTGCATGAAGATAGGGGACGAGCATCGTTTGAACTTGCATTGGATCTCTGAAGAAACCACATATTGCGAGTCTAAAAATGATTTTTTCAAAAAATCACGGGCGATAGATCATGTACCTCTAGTACAAACCGGACCCACTTCCTACCGATTCGGCAGACATTTGTCCTTTTTACCAGGGATGGACAAAAAGGTTTGAGATGTCCCGGTTGGGAGATAGTCCATGTAAAATGTTCTAGTATTTTAGGAAAATGGGACGGTAGCATTCTGAAACAGCATTTTGGTGGTTACTTCACAAAACGACCCGTTTTTTGCGCTCGGAAAATGGAAAAGGGCTTTTCCGTGCGACAAAAAGTAAAACTTCCTCCTGAAACATTGTTCTCCATACCAATGTCCACATGCATGAATAATATGGTCACAGCATCACAAACTATGCCGTGATTCAGCACATAACATCGGTCATTTGGACCGAAAGCCATGAAACCTCGAACATGATAGGTCATTTTGTGAAGTTTTTTTCGAGACATGATCAATATACCAAGTCTGGTATTTTTCCTTTTAACTATGTCACATAATATGACACCACGCGAAGAATTTTCATTGTTCGGATTTTTTTTGAATTTATTATGCCCGTTTTGAATTTTCTGAATTTCTAACTATGGTCGAACCGACGTGCATGAAGATACGGGACGAGCATCATTAGAAATTGCATTGGATATCTGAGGAAACCACATATTGCAAGTCTAAAAATGATTTTTTTCAAAAAATCACGGGCGATAGATCTTGTAGCTGTAGTACAAACCGGACCAACTTCCTGCCGATAAGGCGGACATTTGTCCTTTTTACCCAGGATGGACGAAAAGGTTTGAGATGTCCCGGTTGGGAGATAGTCCATGTAAGTTGGTCTAGTATTTTAGGAAAATGGGACGGTAGCATTCTGAAACAGCATTTTGCTGGTTACTTCACAAAACGACCCGTTTTTTGCGCTCGGAAAATGGAAAAGGGCTTTTCCGTGCGAAAAAAGGAAAACTTCCTCCTGCAACATTGTTCTCCATACCAATGTCCACATGCATGCACAATATGGGCAAAGCATCACAAACTATGCTGTGATTCAGCACATAACATCGGTCATTTGGACCGAAAGGCATGAAACCTCGAACATGATAGGTCATTTTGTGAAGGTTTTTTCGAGACATGATCAATATACCAAGTCTAGTATTTTTACTTTTAACTATGTCACAAAATATGACACCACGCGAAGGATTTTCATTGTTTGGATTTTTTTCAATTTATTATGCCCGTTTTGAATTTTCTGAATTTCTAACTATGGTCGAACCGGCGTGCATGAAGATAGGGGACGAGCATCGTTAGAACTTGCATTGGATCTCTGAAGAAACCACATATTGCGAGTCTAAAAATGATCTTTTAAAAAAATCACGGGCGATATATCATGTACCTGTAGTACAAACCGGACCCACTTCCTGTCGATTCAGCAGACATTTGTCCTTCTTACCCGGGATGGACGAAAAGGTTTGAGATGTCCCATTTGGGAGATAGTCCATGTAAGGTGGTCTAGTATTTTAGGAAAACGGGACGGTAGCATTCTGAAACAACATTTTGGTGGTTACTTCACAAAAAGACCCGTTTTTTGCGCTCGGAAAATGGAAAATGGCTTTTTTGTGTGACAAAAAGGAAAACTTCCTCCTACAACATTGTTCTCCATACCAATGTCCACATACATGCATAATATAGGCACAACATCACAATCTATGCCGTGATTCAGCACATAACATCGGTCATTTGGACCGAAAGCCATGAAACCTCGAACATGATAGGTCATTTTGTGAAGGTTTTTTCGAGACATGATCAATATACCAAGTCTGGTATTTTTCCTTTTAACTATGTCACATAATATGACACCACGCGAAGGATTTTCATTGTTCGGATTTTTTTGAATTTATTATGCCCGTTTTGAATTTCTGAATTTCTAACTATGGTCGAATCGGCGTGCATGAAGATAGGGGACGAGCATCGTTAGAAATTGCATTGGATCTCCGAAGAAACCACATATTGCGAGTCTAAAAATGATTTTTTCAAAAAATCACGGCGATAGATCATGTACTGTAGTACAAACCGGACCCACTTCCTGCCGATTCGGCAGACATTTGTCCTTTTACCCGGGATGGACGAAAAGGTTTGAGATGTCCGGTTGGGAGATAGTCCATGTAAGTTGGTCTAGTATTTTAGGAAAATGGGACGGTAGCATTCTGAAACAGCATTTTGGTGGTTACTTCACAAAACGACCCGTTTTTGGCGCTCGGAAAATGGAAAAGGCTTTTCCGTGCGACAAAAAGGAAACTTCCTCCTGCAACATTGTTCTCCATACCAATGTCCACATGCATGAATAATATGGGCACAACATCACAAACTATGCCGTGATTCAGCACATAACATCGGTCATTTGGACCGAAAGACATGAAACCTCGAACATGATAGGTCATTTTGTGAAGGTTTTTCGAGACATGATCAATATACCAAGTCTGGTATTTTTCCTTTTAACTATGTCACATAATATGACACCACGCGAAGGATTTTCATTGTTCGGATTTTTTTTGAATTTATTTAGCCCGTTTTGATTTTCTGAATTTCTAACTATGGTCGAACCGGCGTGCATGAAGATAGGGGACGGCATCGTTAGAACTTGCATTGGATCTCTGAAGAAACCACATATTGCGAGTCTAAAAATGATTTTTTCAAAAAATCACGGGCGATAGATCATGTACCTGTAGTACAAACCGGACCCACTTCTACCGATTCGGCAGACATTTGTCCTTTTTACCCGGGATGGACGAAAAGGTTTGAGATGTCCCGGTTGGGAGATAGTCCATGTAAGGTGGTCTAGTATTTTAGGAAAATGGGACGGTAGCATTCTGAAACAGTATTTTGGTGGTTACTTCACAAAACGACCCGTTTTTTGCGCTCGAAAATGGAAAAGGGCTTTCCGTGCGACAAAAAGGAAAAGTTCCTCCTGCAACATTGTTCTCCATACCAATGTCCACATGCATGCATAATATGGGCACAACATCACAAACTATGTCGTGATTCAGCACATAACATCGGTCATTTGGACGAAAAGCCACGAAACCTCGAACATGATAGGTCATTTTGTGAAGGTTTTTTCGAGACATGATCAATATCCAAGTCTGGTATTTTCCTTTTAACTATGTCACATAATATGACACCACGCGAAGGATTTTCATTGTTCGGATTTTTTTAATTTATTATGCCCGTTTTGAATTTCTGAATTTCTAACTATGGTCAAACCGGCGTGCATGAATATAGGGGACGTGCATCGTTAGAATTGAGTTGGATATCTGAAGAAACCACATATTGCGAGTCTAAAAATGATTTTTAAAAAAATCACGGGCGATAGATCATGTACCTGTAGTACAAACCGGACCCACTTCCTGCCGATTCGGCAGACATTTGTCCTTTTACACCGGGATGGACGAAAAGGTTTGAGATGTCCCGTTTGGGAGATAGTCCATGTAAGGTGGTCTAGTATTTTAGGAAAAGGGATGGTAGCATTCTGAAACAACATTTGGTGGTTACTTCACAAAAAGACCCGTTTTTTGCGCTCGGAAAATGGAAAATGGCTTTTTTGTGTGACAAAAAGGAAAAACTTCCTCCTACAAACATTGTTCTCCATACCAATGTCCACATGCATGCATAATATAGGCACAACATCACCAAACTATGCCGTGATTCAGCACATACATCGGTCATTTGGACCGAAGCCATGAAACCTCGAACATGATAGGTCATTTGTGAAGGTTTTTTCGAGACATGATCAATATACCAAGTCTGGTATTTTTCCTTTTAACTATGTCACATAATATGACACCACGCGAAGGATTTT